>OU015463.1:54719502-55077002 GCA_907164805.1 Brachyptera putata
GATCCTATTGTTGATATCTAAATTATAATTCAATTGTGTTATCTTTAACCTCTCTCTCTATCTCGGAGAGTTTTTCATTTGTATCAATTCGTCACATATTGACAGTCATGCGCTACTGCAAGGTTTGCGATTTTGGTACTTTCACATTTTTTGGGGGGGACCTAAAGACAGGTCCTGCCCAGTCTTTACTAACGGGTACTCGGTCTTAAATCCCAGGACCGATGTTATCACTAGTAAGGATATGACGAATGATGCACGCAGCTATGAGATTAGCAGCATTGTCGTGGAGAACTTTGAGATCAGACAACTATAGGATAATAGAACCTCTTTTATACGATTTTAAGGGGACTGAGGAAAATAATTGTTTAAACGGATAATCGTATCAATGATACAATTATAGATGGGTCATGTTTCAACAACGTGT
The DNA here is from genome assembly GCA_907164805.1 of Brachyptera putata. Taxonomy (NCBI): domain Eukaryota; kingdom Metazoa; phylum Arthropoda; class Insecta; order Plecoptera; family Taeniopterygidae; genus Brachyptera; species Brachyptera putata. The sequence goes on from OU015463.1 coordinate 54,719,927, forward strand.
CAAACAAACAATATACAATTAGTAATGTCGAATACAAATAATAATTTACAATAAACCCTACTTGAAAGAGTTGGTCACAAGACTTTGGTTCAAAGATGAGCACTTAACTTTGAATAATACACTTGCCATCTTTGTCAGCAACTGCTGATCATCATCGCTCAACACATTACTTAATAAATACGCCTGCCTCGACTTGAAACCAGCCAACGCAACATTGAATCTAGGAGGGGCTACCTAATCAACACTGTCCCCTTCTTCTCCACTACTATCATCGTTTTGCGATATCATATCATTGATTGACGCCAGTTTGCTGGTCACCACACCACTGTCTATGTTCAGAATTAACCGAGTGCAACATGTAAAAGAATTCTGTTTGTGTTTTCAGTCGTTATCTACCGCTGCCGCGATATGGCTGACAACTGTGGGATGTGCTTAGCCTTGTCCGAGAAGTATGGTTGCGGCTGGTGCCAAGTTTACGACCGATGCGAAGTCAAGGACCAGTGCGATAACGGAACAGGAGTCTGGCTAAATCGTAACCAAACCTGTCCCAATCCCGAAGTGACCATCTTTGAACCGCAACTAGGCCCATGGGAGGGAGGAACAAACATCACCATCCACGGAATCAACCTCGGTAAAACGTTCGAAGATATCTACTCGGGAGTCAGCGTGGCCGGGATACAGTGTGAACCGTACCGAGAGTATTACGTGAAAACCAAGCGAATCGTGTGTCGTGTGGACGGGCCCGGCACGAATGAACCGCGCCGGGGACCTGTCATTGTCCGGGTGGAAGATTTCCGTGGAGAGTCGAAGTATAACTACGAGTTTGTCGATCCAGTTATCGAGTCGATTACTCCCAAGTTTGGACCTCGTTCGGGTGGTACGACGCTTCGAATCACGGGCAGGTTTATGAATGCCGGCAGCAATATCTTGGCTTTCATTGACGATCTGCCTTGTGAAATAACAGGGTAAGCTAAATCAATAGACCATACATTTTTAGGCCAAGTTTTTTATTATACATGCCTTGGTATTTAGAAGACCTGTATGTCTTCACTTTTTCCTTGAAGAAATTAGATTTCTGTAGGCCTACTAAGTCAATTGATAACTGATTATCAATTCATGTAATTTCCCTTGAAACTTCCATTCAAATGTTTGTTCGATGAACTGGTGAGCAGTTAACCAAATTCAAATGAAGAGTTCTCAGTTATTAATCTTTGTGAAATTTTGTTTCCAGAACGAAAGCGGAGGAAGCGATCTGCGTGACGAGTGCATCAGAAAGGCACCGCAGCGGCAAACTACGCATGAAATTTGACAAGGGAGATCGGATCTTCGATAAGGAACTGTTTGAATACGTTGAAGATCCGACAATTGAATCAGCAGAGTCCGGAGTCGGCGGGCAGGTGTGTAGGAACTAGGAAGTAATCTAATAAAGCTGCAGACCCATCATTGTATCTGGTATTTGCAATGAAAATCCAATATTACTGTTGTTTGGAAATCGACAATCTTTTCCCATCTTATTTTTATTTCAATTGATTTTTTAGGCTTATAATGATTCAACAAATTCTGAAATTGTCCGTTCCAGTTCTTGTCTGTTCTCACTCAGTACGTCAATAAAAATGACCATTTTCATATTTTAATGAACTAGACCTAACTGTCATTCTTTATGTACAGTACGTAAAATTTACTTGGTGTAACGTATTCCTGATCCCCTTCTAACACAGGAATGTTGTGCAATAAAAATTACAGTTAGGCGCCTTCCTCTTTGTGGCCAACTGTGATATCCCATGTACCGATGAATAAACTGAATAACACTGTTTTCTGCATGATTCCAGATCAAGATTCCCAAAGGTATTCCGTCGGGTGGAATTCGCATCTCGGTTTCAGGCAAGAATCTGGCGTACATTCAGAATCCACAGATGTATGTGTATCACCACAACAAGATGTATGGCAGTGTAAGTAATGCATCTGTGCAATTTAAAACATTTTTATTAAAACATTTTTATTAATAACAAAACATTAAAACATTTTAATTCAACATATAATAATAATAATAATAATAATAATAATAATAATAATAATAAATAGCCAGACATGTGCAAAATACGTTGAAAAATATATTTGTATTTGGAAATGAAAAATGCCGCCAATGATAGGTATTTAAAATCCAATTTAATTAACATTTCACAAAATTCTATGCAGTCGTATATTTGAAATGCAAAATACAGATCTATAATAAATACGGGTTTCAAAATTCTTTGTACTTACAATGCCTGCATATAGTGTATTTTATTAATAGATTATTTTTCCAAATATTCGTTCAAATAAGAACATTGCATTTAGACCTATCTTGTCATTACCACAGTAAACCCTCGTTTATTCGAAACTCGGGGGAGTAAAAAGTATAAAGAATTCGCATCATTAGTCTGTCATCAAAAGTCGAGGTATATTATTTGTTCAACATTGTATTAATTAACTAGTTTAATTCCTTTTTATAAAATGGTCTTCCAGAATAAGCCAAGTATGAATCGAAGTCGCATTACGTTACCAACTAAATTGTGCTTTATTCTTTCAGAAATGTGAAGTGTTGAGCAATTCTCACATGGCGTGTGACTCGCCTGAGATCGATATCAACACGCCACTGGATGCGGAGAACCCCGAGCGGCTAGAATACGGCTTCCGGATGGACAACGTGACGGGTGTACAGAATCTCTCGATCAAAGGATATAGTTCATTTCTTCTCTACCCGAATCCGGTCTACGAGCCATTCGATGAGGAAGTGAAGTACTACAAGAGCGACTATCTCACAATTAATGTAAGTCGAATGAGAAGAAATTGTGTGGCCCACTGTTTATATTTTTGTGGAAATTTGGACTAAACAAAAAAAAAGTGTGTGGTAAGTATAGGAAAAAGCCTGAAACTAGATATATGACTTGGTTGAAAGGGAGAGATTGAACAAGAGTTCAACGATGTTGATTAGTCGAGAAACTCATTGTGCAGAGCCCGTTGACAGAAGCCCACGTACAAACACCCCGAGATTTTTAGTAGTCGAAACGTGTAAAAATGTGTTGGACCTGTATAAATAATTTTTTCATACGTGTATAGTTCAATTTGTTCACGCATGTGCCTAAATATGTCAACGATTTGTTTTGAAGATTTTTGATTGTTTTTCAGTTGAACGTACAGTATTTTCATGGATTTTTCATGTTCTCGAACTGGATTACAATTTTCTTGGGGCACCCCCAATTCAAATTATTCATAGAAAATAATTCATAAGCAGACCTCTCTCTCAATCGTCGACTTTTCAAAGTAAATTTAAAACGAAGTTTGCACAAGTTCGTGTAGGTTATTTATTATTTTGTGTGGTGTTCCAGGGCCAACATTTGGACCGAGCTTGCCAGGAGTCTGACGTCGTGGTCCAGATTGGCAACAGTTTCTGCAACGTGACGTCGTTATCCCGACAGCAATTGACCTGCCGCCCGCCAGTCACTCAACCACCGGCCTTGGACGACGATGGTAGATCCTCCTCGAACGACTTGCCACAAGTCATTGTAAGTTAGCACAAGGTTGTTCACTCTCGGCACGTTTTGTGTTGATAGACCTGCGGACCTGCCACTAGTGGCCATATTTGAAAGCTCAAAGACAATAACTAGAACTTCTATGAGGGGAATTGGAACTGTGTGAACCTACTAGTCATTTCTTTTATGTTCTTACATGTATTTGTCAGTAATAAAATGAATATCATCAACAAATTATAATTTGGTGAATAAAATTGAACAAATTCTTTGTGTATTTCAATCAATTAGAGTATAATTGGTCGTACTAAGACGTGGGTGGCACGCTGTACATTTTCACAAAGCCAGTCACTCTTCATGGTCTAATTACGTATCGGTATTAACTTATTGATGGTTGACCAATTATTTAATAACGTTTCCATGACAATGTTACATTAAGTTTTCTAGATTACCGTATATAACACGAACTACCCATCCCCAAGTCGTCTTCGTAAAGAAATGTTGATATTTTGAGAGTAAACTGAAGATAATTGTGATGTTATTCGATCGTGTCGTGACTGTGTTCCAGGTGATCGTGGGGAGCAAGCTTCGTTACGTCATCGGCAAACTGAGCTATGCGTCCCCAGCTGGCATCAATGGTCCTCTGTCTAAACCGGCACTGATCGGAGTTGTTTGCGGCATCGTGTTGCTACTGTTCGTGTTCGTCGTCTTCCTCATCGCGTATCGACGCAAGTCGACCGAAAGCAACCGAGTACTGAAGAACATGCAGGAACAAATGGATATATTGGAGCTGCGAGTAGCGGCCGAATGCAAAGAAGGTTTGTACCGCTGTTGATATTCTAATTGTTGTAATCTAGGCTACTTGAGCGAAGGGATTCAACTGAATACAAAATTGGTCCTTTTGATATCAAACTCTACTAAATAAGATATAAATGTGTGATGCAAGTTTCGATGATATTATATTGAAAATGTTTTTAATGAATGGAATGCCATTGACGTGGCTTATTCTCATGCCAGTTTTCTTTTCTTTTCCTTTTTTCTTGTGTTTTCCAGTTCTCTTTGCCAGTTTTTACACGAAGTTGAATCGTGTTTTCAATTTAACACACTGAGAGGTGCGTTGGGTGTCTCGGAAATCGGTCGTGATTCTAACAAATTTTAAACCAAACCCGTCACGTTTCAGCATTCGCCGAGCTACAGACCGAGATGACCGATCTAACTGGTGACTTGACGTCTGGTGGAATACCGTTCTTGGATTATCGCACGTATGCCATGAAGATTCTGTTCCCCAATATCGACGATCACGCGGTATTACAGTGGGAGCGTCCAGAACTCCTTCGAAAAGAAAAGGGCCTACGTCTGTTTGGGCAGCTCATAATGAATAAAACGTTTCTACTGCTCTTCATTCGCACATTGGAGAGCAATCGATACTTTTCAATGCGTGACAGGTAATTATGGACCGACATTCAACTTATAACTGTAACGTGGCGGTTAGTCGAGGATGATTATGTTCTGTGTTTATATTCAACTTTTGCAGTTCTGTTGGTTTAAACAATTATTTCTGTGAGCGAGCACAGTTTGTTGGTATTTTGTATTTTAAATGATGAAGGTTTTCTCATATTATTCTAATTTTTTTAAATTGGATCAATTGGAATCACTGTTGAAATACCACTTCTTATATAATGCAAGGTGTGACTTGAACAGTAAATCCTTGATAATTTGAATACCAAGGAACTCCCAAAATTGATAATTGAATTAAAACAAGAGGTTTTATGAATGTTTACATTTTGTACTATAGCCAGCACACGTGTTTTGCTCTCTCCTGCCTTTGCTGACTGAAAGCCTTGCCTGAATCACACAATACATATTATATTTCACTCCACTGTCTGTAGAATTATGTATCATTGATAGGATGTTATTCATTATTAAGCAGATCTTATCGAGATTATGGTATCAATTGAAAATGTGAACCCTCAGGCCTCAACTATTCAGAACTTATCATTGTTTTGATTCCTCACAAAAGTATGACAAATATTGAGTATGTAGGCCTATACAGTTGAATTTACATGCCAGTAGAGTGTATTTTTCTCTATGCTGCAGTGATTAGTGAAATTATTTGTTCATCGTTGTTGATGCTTTTGTTTCAAGGGTGAACGTGGCGTCACTCATAATGGTTACACTCCAAAGTAAGATGGAATATTGCACGGACATTTTGAAAACCCTCCTTGCTGAACTTATCGAGAAGTGCATGGAAGGCAAAAGTCATCCGAAGCTGTTACTACGAAGGTATGTCACTAGTAAAGTTACTATTTTTGGTTAGGTGCTCAGATATTAGATACCCTTTGAATTTTCTAAGAAATAGATTCACTACCATATCCGTTTGTATTCGTCGTTGTAGTGTTGCCATGACCCCAGGTGAGTCGAGTATATGAGGTGTGCTCATCGAGGCATGATTTGTTGATTTTTCAATTGTTGACGTTGATTTTTAATCAATTTAATTAATGTTTTGTTGATTGATTGGTCAGGTTTTTTAATTCTGTCACACGGGTATAATAAGTACAGTAACAAGAGGATGAATAACTTTTCTATTCACTTCTATGGACAAATTGAACCACCCCTCATCCTCTCACTGGTGATACATACGTGATTACCGTTGAATGTACGCATTAAAATCCGTTAAGCTAATTTCCTCGTTCAGTCACAAACACCCATCTACCAGTCTAATGGATCTGAAGATGTATCAGATGAATAAGTTATAACAATATGTACTGAATTGTGTGTATCAATTTATTTGTTAAATTAGTAATTAATTGTATTTGCATGTAATGTAGTTGCTAGAGACTGGCGTCAAGTAACCTAGTGTATTACGTGCGACCGTGCAGTCATCAGCTACGTCACAAGCGCAAAAACACGCCTATCAGCCAATGAAACTTTGACTGCAATCTATAAAGTGTGTCTAAATTGAACCAGTACAGTAAACCCTCGTTGATCTGAAATCGAAGAGACCCCAAAAAAATGATTTTGATTTATGAAAATTTTGATTAATCAAAAAGTCATTTTTCCCGCTTAGAATGTAGTCAATTTCATATTGCGCACGAGAGGAAGCTATGTCACCGGCTGAGACACGTAATAGATCTGTTGCTAGGGGCCTCGCTGATCGTCTCGGCATCTCTGTGACGCGCGATCCTCACGTGGCCCGTTTCTATTGACGCTCAGCCGTCCCGAGTCGGACGAACGAGTTGTTGCTAACACGCCGTGTGATTGTTTTCAGGACCGAGAGTGTAGCCGAGAAAATGCTGTCCGCTTGGTTCACGTTTCTCTTATACAAGTTCCTACGAGAATGTGCTGGCGAGCCGCTGTTCATGCTGTTTCGAGCCATGAAACAGCAGGTGGACAAGGGGCCAGTGGACTCGATCACCTCGGAAGCACGCTACTCGCTCAGTGAGGAGAAGCTCATTCGACAATCCATCGACTTCAAGGCCATGGTGAGTCCCATCTAGACACATCGTTCTAGTGTTGAAGTCACATGAACGGAGGTTGCTGCCTTTCGTAGCTCAGTCAGCTAAGGCACCGCTGTAGAAATAGAAATCACGTTGGGCATTGGTTCGAGTCCCGCGTGAGGCACGAGTTTTTGTGAATGGCCGTCCACTCATCATTACTTCTTAGTTTCATTATCACTTGCTCATTTGTAGCCCCATAGGACCTAGCAGTTGGTGGGGTCTTTAAGCACCATTTACATTTACAAGGATAGTGCTTTTCTATCAATCTGATTGTTTGAATGATTTATTCTATTGATTATAGATTGAACATCATGTACCATTATATCGAAGTTATATAATATGGGCCTTATTAAGTCAAAAAAGACCATTTATTAGGCATAGAGTAAACATTCCAATGTTAGTTTTGCCTTCACTTTCTCATGTTGTTGTAACAGTAGCAGTGTTTTTAGGCGTAAGCTATTTGAAAATTGTCATTGAAATTTTTTTTCTTGGAATTTAGTTCTTCCACCTGACCAGTAATTAGTATGGTTGTGCGAATAGTTGGAAAACAATCTCTAAATTGTACCTTTGTTAAATAGTATGTTCTAAAAACAAACTTTTTAGAACTTTCCTTCACGTTTTAAATTGTCCGCGCATGTGTTATTGTGGCACGCTGATGTTGAATCTTAAAACATTCGAAAGAAACAACTATGTTCACATGCTGTGAGCCAGCTTGGATCTGACTTCACATGTTGAAGCATTGTGTTGATGTATTTGTCATTATTAGGTCACGAATAATAGCCACGAATGAAAGAAGAGCATCAGAATCTCTCCGTGCACATAGATTTTATTATCGAGAAAAAACCAAGTGCAGATAATTACGTCGGCATTTTTGTCCTTCCGTTCCAGACCGTGTTTGTGTCGATCTCGCAGCAGGCGATGTTTGTCGGTGGTCTCGACCCCAACACGGAGAATGTGCCCGTCAAGGTGCTGAACTGCGACACAATCTCGCAAGTCAAAGAGAAGTCGCTAGACACCATCTATCGGGCTACGCCGTACAGTCAGAGGCCGCGGAAAGATGATCTTGATCTAGGTAAACGTTATATTCATGTGGCTAGTTATAGTAGGCCTATATGTTCCCCTAAAATATTATTCGGTTTCTTGTGGTACTTGTTATTTCTGCCTCTACTATGAGAAGTTTCAATATATGCCTTATAAATTGTTCAATTTGCAATCACTCGAAATGTGTGTAATTAACCAATAAATGCTATTCAGGGTAATTGAAATCAAATACCACAAATGGCAACCATAGTTCGAAGAATAATTTCTACAAGACTTCCAATGGACGAACTAACCCTCTCGATACTTGCAGAATGGCGGACAGGTACTTCCGGCAGATTAATTCTGTACGATGAAGACAGCACAACCAAACCTGAGGGGGAATGGAAGAAACGTAATACATTGAACCACTACAGAGTAAGTCAACTTGGTATTATTATAAGTAGGCTACAGCAAAACTCGAGTGTCTTGGGATTGATTTGGAGATCGATGTTGTCTGATGATGAGTAATGAACTAATGATACTGCCAGTGACTAAATTATTCAGAGGAATGAGCGTTGGAAGAGTAGAAAATAATGGATGGAATATATTTCACATTTCACACCTGTCAGCTTTTTATTAACAAGAATGCATGTGGCATATCAGTATAATGATGTTATGTAACATGAACCAGCGGTAGCTAGAAGTTAATCATCTTACTACTTGGAAAAGTCTGTCGTGTTGCTCAGCTTCGAGGAATTGTTCTTCACTTTGTGTAACACGCTCCCTACAATAAGTGTACAAAGTTCCGATATACGATGAATGTTTGTTCACCAGGTACCAGACGGCGGTGCTCTCAATCTAGTCTCAAAGCAGTCGTCTATATACAATCTTTCGATTCTGTCTGAGAAGAACGATAAATCACACAAGTATGAGACACTCAACTTGTCCAAGTTCAGTTCTGCGAGCCCACCACTCAGCCGTGCCACTTCCCCATTGAATCACGACCATGACGGGGGACTGAAATGCTGGCATTTAGTCAAGCATCACGATACAGATACTCAAAAGGAAGGTGAACGAGGGAACAAAATGGTGTCCGAGATATATCTCACTCGCCTTCTGGCAACTAAGGTAAGCATCTGAGATATCTAAAATAATGTTAAAATATTGCCTTCTCACATCTGCTAACCAAGCAAAATAAATTTAATTAAATATTTGTAATTGGCTCATTATTTTACTATAGTAAGCTCTTGATTCTTATTTTCCAATTGCTATTATATGATGAAGAACTGTAACACGAGGTGTCAGGCATAACCTCAAACTTCAGACGCGTGGTAAGAAAGGTCATCCGATCTAGCTCGTATTTGGACTTTGAAAGGCATACACCATAGATTGAAATACTCTTTTTTTGGGGCGTATCAATGTTAAAATTATTCACATTTGAATATGTGCAATAGGCTAAGTGCAAATTTCGCAACACAAATATTGGAAAGCTTCACAAATTGTTGTAATTGCATTGAAGGTGCGATGCCATATCTGTTATTTTCCGCGGTCTCTATATTTCCATGTTAATAGTTTAATTGTCTGTCTGCAGGGAACTCTCCAGAAGTTTGTCGACGACCTGTTTGAAACCATCTTCAGCACGGCACATCGAGGGTCTGCCCTCCCGCTAGCGATCAAGTACATGTTTGACTTCCTCGACGATCAAGCATTGCAGCACGGCATCTCGGACCCAGAAGTGGTCCACACCTGGAAGAGCAACAGGCAAGCATTTCACCTTTACTTCAATCACATTGGTGCGAGTTGGATTGAAATGGGGTACATATGTGAGACTTGCAAACGATACACAAATGTATAGATCGAATTGGAAAGAATGTCAGATTTTAGAGGGGACATAGACAGCTAGGTCATTTGCGCCATTTAAGTATCATTTATGCTCATTACGCTTATTTAAATATCATTTAAATACCTATTCGATCGACTGTCCGCCCTTTTGAATAGCTTTAACGGTCGGAAATGTGTATCCCCAACGATCGCGTAAATAGTTTTTCACAAGGTATATGGTAATTCTGAGTAAAGGGTAGCGTACAAGTATGTACCTTAGTGACAGCTAAAAAGCGGGTGACGGGAGATCAATTCTCTATGAATTCATATACGTTCAATCATTACAAGCCAAAACTAGTCTGGGAGGGAAGGTGAAAAAACGTGAGAATAATGCGTGTCAATATGGCTTGCATTCACGCAATTTGTACGCGCTATTTTTCATATTGCTAGTACCCGGGTAGCAGAAAAATACCCATACCTGACCTGGGTACCCAAAGGCATCACTAGTTCTAACTGATCTGTTGGACGTACCTTCTAGATTGCAGATGGATTCACAAAGCAGTAGGTGGACACAGGTGTTGACAAAATGGATTAATCCAAGTTTCCTATTACTTTTAGTTTCCTCTGATTAGTTTTTGTTTGTTAAAAAACAACTGGGACTTGGTATTTTACTGTTACAATTGATTTGACTTGAGCCCTATGCAGATAAAATATATTGAGAAAATTATTCCTGACTGTTGATGTTATTACCTCTCATGTTACTTGACGTTTTCATTCTTTTTTCAGTTTGCCGCTTCGATTCTGGGTCAACTTGATTAAAAATCCTAATTTCGTATTCGACATCCACAAGTCCAATATTGTGGATTCTTGCCTTTCTGTAGTAGCGCAAACGTTTATGGATTCTTGTTCCACGTCTGACCACCGACTAGGTAAGCTGAGCTTCAGACATTCATTTACTGCTTTCAAAATTCAAATGAGAGCAAACTATCAATAAATTGACTATTGCTTACGTTGATGATGTGGTTAGCTCGAGCTCTTTGTTTTATATTGCTGTGTTTTATATTTCCTGCATCATTATTTCTCGGCCATGGCCAGGCATGATGAATTATTGATACTCCATTACTGAAAGGCTACCGATATCTGTAGCATCACTGTAAGTGATTAGTATAGGATGTAAAATAATCAGTATTGAATTTTTTAATGTGATACTGCCATCCATAATGGAGTGAAGACTTTTTATTATTAATTCTGTATTGTTATAAAACTGGCACAGAATGAAATGATAATTAGTCTGCTTAACCTTAGTATATTGATAGATAAAAATTAAAATATAAGCATATTGTTGATCTTGCTCTTATTGGGATAACTATGCTATAGCTATGCACTTTGCGTCATGTATTTAAATGTACAGTAATTTTAAGATGAAGTTGAGCATGTCTGATATTCTGCTCACAGAAATAAGATGTTTAGATTAGGTTATTAGCTTGATTTTGATTCTATCTACCCCTACATTAATCCGGTTGAAAACCAATTCTTCGGGCAAATACTGTCCACCAAAAGTATCCATACTAACTCAATTTTACTATGTTTGTGCACATATATCAGGTAATTGATGTAATTAAGTGGGCCACTGAATCGATGTATATCCCTTGCTTTCAATTACATTGTCCAGTATAGTTCCACTGTATTTTGTTTGATTTTCTTCAACGTTACTTACATACCTGACTAATATCAAGGCTGCCCCACAAAGCCTACGGCACTACTAACTAGTAACTACTAACTAGTAACTACTAACTAGTAACTACCCATGGTGAATATTGATATAGCTGTGAATGAAATCAACCGGAAAGATAGTCATTATTAATTATATCTAATGGCTTATGATCCCATTTTGTGTATACATTTTTCTTCCTAATTATTTAGTAATAATTTCATGTCACCAATTCATCAACTGCTAGTTCATCGTGAAGAGATAGGAATTGATAATAATTGTGCTGTACAAACTGTATTTGAAAAATGTAATAATTTTTAGTAGGGCTTCTTGTAGGTAGTAAATATGAAGTCATATTTTTTTTTCAAAGACATCGAAACTTGTTATAAAATCATTGTTCCCCGATTAAGGCTAAGGATGACAGGTAGTAACATTTGAACAGGGCGCCACAAGGGGGTTCTTACCACTCCAATATCATAATACTATAAGTTTGTCCATGGACAGTGTATATAATGCTGTTGGATAAGGGTAATCCTTAGTTTCATGCTGTATACTGTAGGTCATGTGCATGATATTTTTGTTTAAATGTCATAGGAAAGGCTATTTTCGATGATGATGAAGTTGCTCCATAACCATTATCGTATTTGTTTATTGTGATTTCAATTGCTATGGTTCTACCTTTTGTGTCTGTTGAGAATACAAATATATTTGTTTTTTAATTCACAATTTCAATGTTTGTTTGATTCAGGCAAAGACTCGCCCAGCTCTAAGCTATTGTATGCCAAGGATATACCAGTGTATAAGGAATGGGTAGAGCGGTATTACTCTGACATTAAGACAATGCCTGCCATCTCGGACCAAGATATGAATGCTATGCTAGCAGAGGAGTCTAGGGTAAGTCGAACTCATGGCACTTCCAAGCGTATTGGGCCAAATACCAACAGGTCTAATAACCTAGTTCACTTTTTTTTTCAGCTGCACACAACAGAGTTCAACACAAATTGTGCCCTCCACGAGCTCTATACATATGCAATGAAGTACAATGAACAATTGACTGTGACATTAGAAGAAGATGAATTTTCTCAAAAGCAAAGACTGGCATACAAATTGGAGCAGGTCCACAATATAATGGCTGCCGAATCTAATCCGTGATGGCAGGCAGCCGGACCAGAAGCAAATACCCCGTTGGAGGTCCGGTGTTGAGGAGTGATAGTTCCATCCAAGCCTGCTAGAGCCGACGAAATAGTGTATTTTTGTTCTTTGCTCAATGGCCGGAGTCGTGGTGACACTTGGAACTTTTCCCTGAAGTGCCTCCGGTAGAAACGAACGAAGCTATTGTAAAGCCATGCACGGAAATACCAACTTAATAATAATATGTATGATTGTGAGTTTGTTTTTGGAAGCAAGACCATCAACTATTGAAATGTATCGATACTAATTATTGTACCAAATTTAAAAAATACCAATACCGATACAGGTTTTCACTGATCTGTTGAACTTGAGCGCACTTTCTCTGGTTGCTTGGTTATCTTCTGTGCAGTGATTCGTTACTATTCCACTTAACGTCGTTTGTTTCTCTTTCAAAGTGTATGTGTCAATGATTTGAATGTCTTCCATGTGTACATCTTTCTTGCACCAAGCCAGCCATCTGTCCAGACTTGCCACCAGTAGTCAGTGTGAGTGTAGATGTCAGCACACTGTCTCAGTTATATTATGTATCGCAAGAACAAAACTGTCTGCCTCTTTATTTGGCATGCGTGCGTGTGTGCGCGACGATAATCTTGACTGCCCGACAGCTAAACAGGGCTGACTGAGTAGTCGCCACTTTTATATACACTGTTTCGTCTCCAATTGATTTTATGTGTCAACTCTGGATTTTACGCTTCATATTGCAATTAATCGAATCGTGTCAAAACTCAGGAAAAAATCTGTTGCGAGTTTCCATTGAGCCCGACGGCAATGATGTACCGGTACACATGTATTTCTAAGACTGGATTTTTTTAATGTGTGACAACTGAAGTGTGGCAAATTTGTAAGGGGAGGCCACTTTGTTCTATGCTCCACTCAATTGATTAGCATGAAAAGGAACACGTACTATGGATGTAAATACTATTTTGTTTGAAAACTTAGTTGTTGGATGTCTTGTTTGTCCTGTATGAGCTTTTAAAATTCCTTTGAACAATGTCGGTCTCCCTTATCTCAAACATTTTTATTGTTTTACTGTATCAATATGCTCAGTGTTTTGTCACTATAATGAAAATCAGTTTTTCATGCAATGTCGAGTGTATCAATTATTGAGTGCAACCCTTCTATCAATCATCAGTTTAAGAGTGATATCAAACCAAATATACTTTCAAATTTCATGGTTATTTCTAGTCCTTGAGAATTCTTTCAAAATTATGCAGTGTACCTATAAGTTGTACTGAATATCTGCTTCAATGCACAAATAATATGCTTTAAATTCCTTGTATCGTATGGAGTGAACAAAATGATAACTATGAAATTGGAAAGACTCACAACAATGCTGAAATAAGCGTCTGAGTTGGTTCATGTGTACTATTTAGTGCGCTGTGGGGGGAGGGGAGGGAGAGTAGTTTGAGTAGTTGTATTTTGAGATGCGTGGTATGACTCGTGTATACAGTTTCCTTGTGGTGTGAATAATTTTTATTGCAATTTCACGCTTCCTAAGTGTTGTTTCTTTGCACTGGGACATTGTGGTATGATGAAACCATACACCATTTTTAGTATCAGTAAATTGAAGAATAGATTGGCTTGCAAAAACATACACAATGGATATTTTAGAATGAATGCTTTTGTATGGTATAAAGAGGCAGCATACAATGTCCAGAAAATGCATCATTAGCTTTTTTACCATATAGTACTATGATGAATTGTCTTGAATAGAAGGGAAGTTGAAAGTTTGAATCCAAGTTATCGGTATACTATATTACATGTGATTCTAAGAAATCAATTTTTTTAAATGCGAGCAAGCAAAATGTAAATACAGGGCTCTTTGGCGTTTACCAAGTTAATTATGGAATTGGTTACTGTGGCAGATAATCCTTGTAGATCATCCATCTGGCAAAATCTTTTCCAACAAGCTTTGCCATAATGAACATGTCGCTCATAATTCTTAATAGAGCTCGATGTTCATTGCTGGACATCTTTATCTTGTATGTTGAACAGCCAGGATTGAGATACATTTACAGAGTTGAATACTTTTGTTCACATTCAACTGTTTAGACAAAATGTCCATTATCGTTATCAAGCTCCCAGTTTGAACTGCATTGTGTCAACTATTTGACAGTGACAAAATGTATTCGAAGCTAGTTCAATGCATGCTCAGCTGAAACTGATGCATGTAGTGCAGAAATCATGAACCAATGATGAAAAAACTCAGCTTGATTAATGATTGTACAATTAGATTCAACGAATAAGCTAGCTCAAGATGGCTCTACATGAGTGCGAGTAGCAGGGGCGTCAGAACAATTGGAGATTTAGGAGTGCTCCCAATCAAGAAGTCATGAAGGAAAGGGTGGGGGAGGGGGACCTTTGCAAGCACCATTTTTGTTTTGTAAATTTCATGTGTTTTAAAAATACTTGGAAATGGTTGAGAAATTTCATAGGTATTCACGCTTTTATAACATTCCCTAAAAAGTGTCAAATCTATCAGTGCAGCTAAAGGTGTGAAGATTATGCTCGGTGATGTTTGTATTCATGAAAATAATTTTCCTGATCCCTTTCGTGTAATATTTAATGAAAAATATGAAAAGGATGAATTCTATATGAAATTTGTTCTTCATCATTACAAATCCATAATTTTGGTGAAAATATAATATTCAGCAATTTAAGAAGAGCATGTGTGGTGCAATGAGAGGTATAAGAAACTTTTTTACCTATCTTTTCAATTATTAATCACTTTTATAATCAAGTTGACCATGCATTTTTAGGTTAGTAAACATAGCAGTCCGGATTAATTCCCTGGTTGTCACATCTCGTACAATACCCAGTTGGCTTTAAAAAGGAGTGTCAAACTATAAATCAGGTTGTCTTGACTAAAATAAGTCTAGAAATCAATGTTGTTGACCTGTGCTATTTTCAATTGCTTTTCACAAACAGCCGCCCCGGTGGCTCAGTCGACTATCGCTAGCGGTAGTAACTGAAGTCACCGTTGGGCGTGGGTTTGAGTCCCGTATAAGGCGTGGGTTTTTTAAATGTCCTTTCACCTATCATCACTTCATCTTTTCATTATCACCCGATCCCCTATATAACCTAGCTGTTGGTGGGGTCGTTACATCATTTTAAAAAGAAAAAAAAAATCACAAACAAAATACAAATGAAATCTTTCAGACTACATTTCAATTCATTGGAATATCACTTGAAAAATTTTACAACCACATCGCTAGTTGTGTACGGAAACAAAATGATTTGTACAAGAATTTTTATTTTGTGCGCAGTGGAGTTCAACGAGAACCAAGGAAACAAAATAGTCTATCCGATACTGTTTCTTGCCTCACTTTTTCCTACATCCCCTTCCCCTCCTGTTTGGCACTAGTGGCCACTAGGATAATTAACTAGAGAAGCAGTGAATCCTGTTTGTTTACTTATTCATGTGCTGCCATTAGCTAGAATATGTTGGTGTTGTGAAGAAAATTTCTCATGTAATACAAACATTTTCATTTTATATTTTATGATTTTTGAACTCCAGTATAGCAAACATGGGAAAAGTGAAATGAAAATATGATTCCACTTATTTGATCTGTGATTCCATTTCACTAAGGTCAGGGTTCATCTTGAAAAATACTAAACAACTTCTTTGATGCTGGCTACCAACGAGAACAACTAACCCACTTGCCAGTGCAGCTTACCCAACAGCTCACTCTTTCTGTCAAGCAATGATTCGTCAAGGTAAGCTGCTTCCTCCAAGCAACAATTAAACATTAATCTGAATAACTTACTTGAAATTCGCCATTCACAACAGACTATTGTTGAAGATAGCTCGATAATGTTCATACCAAATTTGAGTATGTATTAATTATGAATTTGAAAATTAAATTGACCTTGCAGTTGAAAAATTGTATGGCAAAGTTATTCTTGGCTCTAAAATGATCTAATTTAACTAATTTTCAAAGCATGGATTACAGAAATGATGAATTCAACGAGATGTTGTTTGTCTCTTGAGAAAAATCAAGTGGAAACACTAGTTTTCTACCTTGGACAATTCATCTCTGCAAACTGGTGAGAGCTATGAACAAAACTGTACAATTTTTTAAGCATTACTCTGAATCATCCGTGAATTTTGTTGAAATTGCATCTGTAGTTCAGAAAGTGTGAGTCTCTATATATAAAAAAATGTATTTGAAACTTGAATAAGCCCAACATATAATGTCATCAATCTAAATTTAAACTTGGATAAGAAAAACACATAATGTCGATGAGAATTTAGATTGCAATCTAAATATAGAAAATCGAGATATATTTGGAAAATTTTGTGGGATGATGTTAGGACACTTGACATAAATCCATTTGAACATTTTTGAAAATTTGTTTTTCTAGAACTTGCCAAGATATAAAATTTGAAATATATATCTACTAAAAATTGTCTGTTTTTTTGTTTTAGAATTTTTCTATTACTGCTCAATCAATGTATACTAAATATATATGTAATATATATACATATATATAGGTCTATAGTTATAAAATACTGATATTTTACTAATTTATCAATTTTTGTATGCTGGTAATAATTTTCTGTATTGGCACTGTATATTGTGTTATAAATACTGTATAAATGTATTTATTATGCCATCGATTATCAATTATCAGATATTTTATTATTAATCGATATACACTGGCCACCAATCGATTATTAATTATTTTCCATTCCATTATTATTTATATCAGTGATTTTAAACTCTGTACAAGAGAATGGATAGGGGTAAATGCAGTTATATATAACTGCATATATAACTGCATTCAGAGAAATATATATATATACATATGTATATATATATATACACTGTGGCCACCAGTCGATTAAATTATTATCCATTCCAGTATTATTTTTATCAGTGATTTTAATAAACTCTATACAAGAGAATGGAGAGGGGTGAATGGCAATGTAAGGTATCAGGTATCAGGCAAACAGAAAATTGAATGGTCTGTGACTTACTATAAGTACTGAAATGCAAAAATTCAAACATTTGTAAATATACTGCTGTTGGTATAATTATATAGTTAATTTGTGGGACCAAGGACCTAAAACCTATATTTTTCGGACAACCGTGGATGGGTTATGGGCTACATGTGGAAGCCAGCTATGTACTTTCTCTACTTGTAGTCTTTGTTGTGTAAGTGCAATCACTGAGTACAGGATCTTGGGTTCACCCTAGGGTGACCAGACGTTCCGGTTTTCCCGAGATTGTCCTTGTTTGATCTTTCTCCCGAGAAATGTTCTCGGGACTGTCAAATGTCCCGGTTTCATGCAAGTGTGGATATTGTTCATACATCAAAATTCTCAATCTTATACTACACTTCTATTTTTCAATTTTAGAAACTGCTATTGATACTACCCAAGCTATTTCGTAGAATTTCAGACACTTGTTGAAATTGTTATTTGTTCGCAGGCTTCAGTTTTCATCCCGTCCCAAGTAATAGCGCCTTGCATCTTACAAACGCGATTTCTCCATTTCATCATCTATAGACCCTACGTTGTAATCAGTAACCACCTTAATCAATTTAGCAATGTCAGTATTGTGAGAGCGATTATTCAGGTTCATTTATGAGGACACGAAAGTTTGTTTTTAACGAAAATTTAGAGGAAGAGTGGATTTGAGAAGGCTGCAATATATTTTGTTGAATCACTTTTTTAATTTTACCTCAAGATCTAATAACTCATACTATATCACTCTTGTGTATGGGTTCTATCCCACAGGATATAAAGTTTTATATGCAAATAACATACAGAAAATGATGGTCATGATTTTATGTCAGTTAGAATTAATAGATTACATTTTACATCCTACCTTGTGACCATGAAGTTCTATGACTTGAATGGATTTTATATTTCAAGTAATATTGCATGTGTCAGAACATAACATGCTATCAATTGACTATTATCTTCTAGTTCATATAAGGCCTACATTACTTCATGGCTATGCAAATTTGTAATAATGGTATCTTTTATACTTTTCTGTAAACTTTTTTTGTGAATTGTGAATGTGTGTTACATATAGGCCTACAACAGAATGAATGATTGTTTATGTGAATTTGAATTATTGTGTGATTGTTGTTAACTGTGTTATTGTACTGAAATTATCAATTGACTATACTTGTTACATCATGAATCAATAGAATCAATGAAATGTATATAAGAACTTGGGAATAAAATAAAATGATGATGAAATATATATATCTTATAATATGACCCACCCTCCTACTGCTTTAGTTTGCCGCGTACTTCAATTGGAAATCAAAGTGTACAATTTAAAAGCTTCCCGCACAATCTTACAGCTAACTTCCCACATCATTATGTTTGCCGTAATAACTCTCATTACTGAATCAATCTAATTAAATGTTGAGTGAAATATAACAAAAAAGCAGCTCTGTATGAGATTCGATAGCGAGCCACTCCGGACCACTATCCGAAGTCGTCTACGCTAGCCACTCAGCTACCTGGACATATGAATTTTGCTAAGTTGTCGAGATACTTGAAGAAGAAATTATAAATAAAACTCGACCTGTCGATTGCTCTGCTACCCTGGTAGGAATACTGGACCGTAACCAATTTGCTCGAAAACTTTTGTTCGTGGAAAATTGCCTCAAGTACCAGGGAAGCAGAATGCCGCAACAGGTATTCCACAAGACTCAAATTAATTCAAATAATCTTTTAAACCTCAGCTCTCCTACCAGAGGAGCAGAATATACCAACAGGTTAAGTAATAATTCAAATGTCATTTCAAGTATCTCAATAACTTTGCAAATGTTCCATGTCTAGGTAGCTTAGTTGCTAGCGTTGGTGGATTCGGATCACGATGCGAAAAGTCCTGGGATCGAATACCATTGGGGACTGCTTTTTTTCTGTCATATTTTGTTTAATATACCCATATGCAATTGTTCAAATCTTCAATGGACATTAGCTCAGAGATAATTCCTCTTTTCACTGGATGAATTAATCACACTGTAATAACTCTTATTACTGAATTAATCTGATTAAATGTTGAGTGAAATATAACAAAAAAGCAGCTCTGTATGGGATTCGATAGCGAGCCTCTCCGGACCATTATCCGAAGTCGTCCACGCTAGCCACTCAGCTACCTGGACATATGAAATTTGCAAAGTTGTCGAGGTACTTGAAGAAGAAATTATAAATAAAACTCGACCTGTCGATTGCTCTGCTACCCTGGTAGGAATACTGGACCGTAACCAATTTGCTCGAAAACTTTTGTTCGTGGAAAATTGCCTCAAGTACCAGGGAAGCAGAATGCCGCAACAGGTATTCCACAAGACTCAAATTAATTCAAATAATCTTTTAAACCTCAGCTCTCCTACCAGAGGAGCAGAATATACCAACAGGTTAAGTAATAATTCAAATATCATTTCAAGTATCTCAATAACTTTGCAAATGTTCCATGTCTAGGTAGCTCAGTTGCTAGCGTTGGTGGATTCGGATCGCGATGCGAAAGGTCCTGGGATCGAATACCGTTGGGGACTGCTTTTTTTCTGTCATATTTTGTTTAATATACCCATATGCAATTGTTCGAATCCTCAATGGACATTAGCTCAGAGATAATTCCTCTCTTCACTGGATAAATCAATCACACTGTAATAACTCTCATTACTGAATTATTCTAATGAAATGTTGAGTGAAATATAACAAAAAAGCAGTTCTGTATGGGATTCGATAGCGAGCCTCTCCGGACCACTATCCGAAGTCGTCCACGCTAGCCACTCAGCTACCTGGACATATGAAATTTGCAAAGTTGTCGAGATACTTGAAGAAGAAATTATAAATAAAACTCGACCTGTCGATTGCTCTGCTACCCTGGTAGGAATACTGGACCGTAACCAATTTGCTCGAAAACTTTTGTTCGTGGAAAATTGCCTCAAGTACCAGGGAAGCAGAATGCCGCAACAGGTATTCCAGAAGACTCAAATTAATTCAAATAATCTTTTAAACCTCAGCTCTCCTACCAGAGGAGCAGAATATACCAACAGGTTAAGTAATAATTCGAATATCATTTCAAGTATCTCAATAACTTTACAAATGTTCCATGTCTAGGTAGCTCAGTTGCTAGCGTTGGTGGATTCGGATCATGATGCGAAGGTCCTGGGATCGAATACCGTTGGGGACTGCTTTTTTTCTGTCATATTTTGTTTAATATACCCATATGCAATTGTTCAAATCCTCAATGGACATTAGCTCAGAGATAATTCCTCTCTTCACTGGATAAATCAATCACACTGTAATAACTCTCATTACTGAATTATTCTAATTAAATGTTGAGTGAAATATAACAAAAAAGCAGCTCTGTATGGGATTCGATAGCGAGCCTCTCCGGACCACTATCCGAAGTCGTCCACGCTAGCCACTCAGCTACCTGGACATATGAATTTTGTTAAGTTGTCGAGATACTTGAAGAAGAAATTATAAATAAAACTCGACCTGTCAATTCCTCTGCTGCACCCCTCGAAAAGATCCGACGGGTGCTCTGGACCCTGAGCACCCACGGAATGCTTCATGTTTGTAGGGGTCCTCTACGTTCCTTGGGAGAATGAGATTATAGGAATTAGTTGGACAAGGTTCGTGTATTATGTGGGTCTATGAAGGCAAATAACTAATGTACAAATCTTTTATTCTGTAGCCTACTAAACTGTACAAATCTAAACATTAAAATTCTATATACATAATTAAATCAAACCATATTGCAGTCATAAATATAAATAAGTATAAACAGAGCTTGAAATGCAACAAGAATGTTTATACTAGCTCTTATTTTTTCTCGGGGTGGTTGTGATGCTTCTACACATATTGTAGTGGATTGATTAATTATGTTGATTAGACATTTGTGGCAGCTTCCCAGCTTATACTGGTACTTCTACCTTACTGAAGAGTCTGAAAGGAAACTGCCATTACATTTAAGAGGATCAAATGCATTTCAAGTTTACAGTTTAATTACATTGCATGCAACACATACGATTTTATGTTCTTCTAAAACAGACCAAATAAATTAAATAATTTACACAGTAGAGGCTAAGCCACAAATGATGGTTTAAAGCTGGAGAGCCAGGAGGAAGCTTATAACAAGTGGATATTATGGTTTTGCCAGAAATGCATCTTCAATAAAAGAGATTGATCTCATTGTATTCATGGCCAACACAAGCTACCAATTCAACTTATTATGAAACAGTTATACATAATTTGATCTGTGTATAAATTGTGAATGAAACTAGATCAAGAATTATTGATAGCACCAGCAAGCGATTGAAAAATATGTACTGCTATGGTTTTACGGTGGCAGGGGAGGAAGGAAAAATACTAATATCATAAATGCAGTAAAAAATACCAACAGACAATTCATTTCTACTTTTCATATAACTTCGAGAATAAGACACCATCTGAGCAAATGGTTTCGAAGGTCCCTCAATTACAGATTCAACATTAGGTATATTTGTAATATATTTCTTTATATGACATCAGCCAACTATACACTACATATGTTCTACAGGTTCGCTTTCAAAACTAATTTCAAGTCTCCGGTAAACCAGCCAAATCAATAATTTTGTATATCTACAGAGATATGGACGGAGAGTGGCATGCTCTAAGAGAGTATAACAATATTTTCAACCAGTTTTCGTATAGCAATGCACACCTAGATCAAGAATTGAAGTGATTGGGTGGGATGTAAATATTATTGGAGACATTAAATCCATGAATACAGGTGACCTGAAAGTAGACCACAATATTCTCAAAAATTTCGAGTACCCACAGAAAACTTGATATATATATATATATATATATATAAACAGGGGCGTCGGACCACTTTGAAAGTCGAGGCAGGGAGGGGGGGGGCAAGCTCAAAAATTGCGACCCGCAGGGGTAGGAAGTATGGGGGGCCACATATTCAATAGCATTCAAGTATTTCACGGTCTCCCTCGAATATTCACAAAAAATTAATTGAATTCAACCTTTTCCTTGCGTGGTATCTGGATCTTCCCCTTGTGTTTTCTATATAAAAATGTTTGATCTCTGATCCATTGTGCCTCAAAACTATACAACCGTACGTTAGTGTTGAATTAGGTGAAATGCGTAAAAAATTTCATGTTGATCAGTCAATCAGTTTGATCTGCGAGACAGAAGAAAAAAATACTAAGAATACCGAAGAACTAGAAGGCTACAGTTTTGTTAGATTCGTTTTCACTATGTTTATTCGATACATTTAATTATCATATGCATAAGTAGACGACTTGGGATCACGGGGCGGCAACATCTCACCCAATTTGACGAGTTTGAAGCACCACTACTCTCCTCGTTTGAGTGAATCAGAGCGTGTGCCTGTTTGCCCGCGACATGGCACGGTGTAACAGCAGTTCCCTAACTAAGTACAGTCCCGAACTACGTACAGGCCCGATTAACATTTAATAATGTATGAACTTATGATGAGTTGATGAACAAATAAAAATGAAAAAAAAAAGGAAGTGGATTTCAACAGGAAACAACGATACAAATTGAGTCTTGCAAGACCTTTTTCTTGCCCCCCCCTTGGTCAAAAGTTGAGGGGGGGGGGGCAATGCCCCCTGCCTTCCCCGGTTCCGACGCCAGTGTATATATGTAATATATGCAACACATACGATTTTATGTTCTAATGCAATAGAATGTGAAAATACTGGTAGGTCATTCTAAAAAAGACCAAATAAATTGAATAATTTACACAGTACATGCTAAGCCACAAATGATGGTTTAAAGCTGGAGAGCCAGGAGGAAGCTTATAACAAGTGGATATTATGGTTTTGCCAGAAATGTATCTTCAATAAAAAAATTGATATAATTGTATTCATGGCCAACACATACTACCAATTCAACTCATTATGATACAGGTATACAAAATTTGAACTGTGTATAAATTGTGAACGAAACTAGATCAAGAATTATGGAAAATATGTACTGCTATGGTTTTAAGGTGGCAGGGGAGGAAGGAAAAATACTTATATATCATAAATGCGGTGGAAATACCAACAGACTATTCATTTGACCTTATATATACTTATACTTTTATATATATATATATATATATATATATATATATATATATATATATATATATATATATATATATATATATATATATATATATATATATATATATATATATATATATATATATATATATATATATATATATATATATATATATATATATATATATATATATATATATATATATCTTTGTATATAATTTAAACACAGAAATAACCAGAACAGATATTACAAAAAATGGCCTGCTGCTTCAGGGGACACCACCCAATCATTAGAACACTGGATCGTAGATTCACCAATTCTAGCAGTCAAAAGACCTCAAAGTCTAGAGATGTTGCCAATTTTAGCACTAAATTGCTCTTAATTACTGCTTTTATAAATGTAATAATAGATGATTTGACTTCTAGCCAAGTCATATTTGGATTACAATAAAATATTGGAACATACAGTAACTTCTCATAATGTAACTAAATATAATTTATAATCAAGATCATTAGAGTTAAGAGCTATTTAAAACAGCGCAACACATAATGAAGGATGCACCATAGGGTCACATTTTGTTTAAAATCTCAAAACGTTGCCACATGGTATCCATTGCCTCCCTTGCCGCAGTATATAGCCCTACCACATTCAACCTATGGACGTCAAGTGAAAACTAAGAAATGTTCAACACCGTGATTAATACAAGTGCTTTAAAAAGATTACCATCATTCAGGAACTATTCGAGAATCAGTACTTACAAACTCAAGTAACAAATATATTAATGTGGCGACAATTGATATCAGCATCAAGTTTTCATAACAGATGTAGATATTTCACTACCTAATAATTTTTGGTCAGATATAATCATCAGTACGGATCTACCTAGAATTCTCCATTCCTCAGGTTGTGCTACAAGAAAATTACATTTCACTTTTTTAAAAATGGGCATAAATTAGGTTTTCTAGTTCATATTTAGCTCGATTAATTCAAAAGATTCTATGTCTCGATTATACTGTAGTAACTTACTACGGTGAATATTCTCATTATATATGTGAATGCCTGTTATTCAGCCAACGGTCCCTTTCTCGTTATGTTTCGAAGAAAGTGCAAGAAAACAAATAAAAAAGATATTAGAGTAAACCCTCGGACGGACTCTGCCGAATGACACACAAAGCATGGAACATCCGAGCGTGCTTCGACGCATTGTTACGTGTCAAATAAAAACGATGGAAATTGAGAAATTAATGACGAATTCAAGGAATTTACTCGAACGTTTTGGAATAGCCAATCCAAAATCGGTGTTAAAGCAATTGGAGGGACGATATATTAGTTTGAATTACGGTTTAGCTGGAATTCGGATTAACCATATTAATTAACATTGCCTATACCTTTAGCCAAGGACTGATTTCATGTTTGCAAATTTAAAGAGTTGACATGATCAAAAATCAATTTCTGATCACCACTCGAATTTTAGCCAATCAGACTAATAATACAAAATAATTCCATCATTTCACATACGGTATTACCAACGGTATTGACTTGAACCTACAAACATTATTTTTGAATAAAATACTTCTGCGTAACAGATAGGCCTATTTGCAATCAATCCACAATCTGATATTTTAATTATTTCAAGAGTTCCTGAATGGCATGGCCATGTCGATAAAATATTTGAGAAACAAAAACATTACACAATGTTAAAACGCAATATCGAGAGTCACCGCGTCACGAAAGTCTTCCAATAAAATTCGATACGCAAAAAAGCAGAACTACTTTCATAACTTGGTAAAATATTGCACTCAACAATACAGTGTCGTTAGTTCTACTGGACAGCGCTCATGACCGTCAAGTGTTCAGAGAGAGCAGTTAATCGTTTGTATATATACTGTACCTATATAGTAGGCGATATCCTATTACTATCATGTACCAGGGATCAAGTCAGCAAAAACTGAAGAATCTTGAAAGCAAACTCCAGTTTGTTTTGGCTATATACCTACTGCCAACAATACATAAACTTCATAAACCTTACACTATATGACTGCACATTTCATCGGCATTGATTTGAGGTTTCAAATATAGTAGAACAATCTTCAAACAACTGATTGCTTCTTAGTTCTTACTTGAATGCAACATTAAAATATCTTTATAAAACGGTATCTAGCCAAAACAAACAAGTCATTAGTTTTTTTAAGGTAGGCTATATATACACATTATTTCATGTTAGCTCACAAGCACCACTTATTTAAGACACTGATTAATGAAAAGAGACTGATTCATGACTCATCAGCCAGCATGTTTGTTTGGAAAAAGAATCTGTAAGCTCCAATTGCAGTCGAGAGATGAAATGACTAAAAAGATCTTATCAATCAGTAAGCAATTCGTTTACTACCAGTAGCTTTGATTGGAGCAAAATACCCACTCTATCAATATAGTCAGATATCATTTATAGCCACAGTTTAAAACTTGAAATAGAAACATGTAACATTACTTTTACGTGGCGGTTATATTTTTTATGTAGGGGGCACAATTTGAATAATTTATTTTCCGCTACAATACCGGTATAGCTTGGGAGGTTATTTACTGACACAACACCACATGAACAAATATCACTACATAAACTGAAAACTTCACTTGCACCTGTTTCGTGGCAATAGGAACAAGATTCTTTCTCCGTACGCAGCCAATGCAACGCAATGACATCAGACATCCACAACTTACAGGTCGTTCTCAATTACTAAGTAGTAAGTACTTACAATAAGACCATGATAATTAACAGTAAAAACACCACATAGCTACATTAATTACATAATGAAAATCTGCAACATTTATTGTGCAGGATAATTTGTCACCTATGAGTGTCAGTGCAATTCTGCTTAACACAAATAATTCATCAAAAACAAACAATTTACAATTCAATTATTATCTCTAAGTGTGTTGAATGGAATCTAGCGTCTATGTAGCCGTATACGGGCATATTAGTCCTCAACTGAACATGGACACAAACAATTAATCTGAAATATACAGTATGTTACAATGGGAATCTGCCTTTAGTCACTGGTATGTACAGTACAATCATGGACTGAGTGAGCTGCTTAACAAACAGTTCAGTATGTGGAAGATTGTGTTCCATCCATCTCTAATTAAAATAAATCAAAGTAGATTTTCACCGGTGGCAAGTTATGGTTCATTTAGATGCATACATACATAAATATACACACACACACACATAATATATATATATATATATATATATATATATATATATATATATATATATATATATATATACATGTGTGTGTACGCGTGTGTTTATTTCTATATGTATGTATATATATGTATATACAAACAGTTCAAGTATCTACCTCAAAGTTTCTCTACTTCAATGAGGACAAAGTGGGATAGAAGAGACATTTTCTACCACACTGTGTATGGTCTAACCTACTGCACTCAGCCTAGATAGAATCCAGACATAATCTGTACCCATTATGAAACTTGCAGCAAGGCAGTCAACATTATTGCTTCAAGGTCATTTGCAGTTTGGAATCCGACTATTCAAACTTGATTATGTATATTATTTTGGAGTATGGCAAAATAGAGATGGCACATTGTTTATTGAAAATAGAGAAACACAATTCTTTTTTCTTAATTCTATTGAAGTATTGCCTTTTCAGGTGTAACCCCATTAGTTTCAGGTACTATATTGCCTTAGGTTGGCCAACAACCTTCACCGTCCGTTTTTCATGTCTACTGTCTGCACATTTCTTTGCCATAAAGAATATATAAAGAATATATAAATGTATCACTTCGATTCGTTGTATTGTTTGTTATTGAACTATTGTGCACACTCTGCAATCATGCCACTTGATAACACTTGTCTTCTTTGTGCTCTCTCTGGCTGTGCATCATCTAAAGAAAGCAACTGCTAATGACACTATAGGCAAAAGGCAACATATCAGTCAAGACAATGATATGATTGATGAGCAACTAAGCTGAACTAGGCCCGCAGGTAAACAGTAAAATGTTTCGCACTTAGACACTCGTTGTCGGAGATTTGATGTGCGGATCACTGCTCACTGGGGCAAACACGCTCGTGTACAGGTCTTCTTGTTTATCGAACTTGCCGTGAGGCACGTATCCCCCCGTGCGGGGCCCCTCGAGGGGGATGTAGCCCGGAGTGGTTATGCCCATACGGCAGTAGGGGTCGGGAGACGAGAGAGGACTCGTGTTGGGCACGTACGCCGAGTGGGCCACGTAGCCCGACGGAGCCGTCGGCATGCTGGCTATACTGACGTAGCCCTTGGTAACTGGCTGAGGGTCCAGGCCTACTCGGCAGTATCCCGGCTCGGAGGCCTGCATGTCCTCGTTGCTGCCCTGCATGCTGATGTAGCCCGTCGAGGAGGACCAACCAGTGCCCGCCAGGCCGTTGCCGCAGCCCTCGGCATCCAGCTCGCTCAGGTTGGGCGTGCTGCGAGCCACCGAGCCCGAGCTCATCTTGCCCAGCCTCACGTACGGCTCGCCCGGGCGATGAGCGCAGCACTCGGAGAACACGCCGTCGGGAGAAGCGGCCCTCTGCAAACACGGACAGTTACACTCGTACAAATACATGCGTGATGTTCAGTTGAAACAAACGTGGAAATATTGGTAC
The DNA here is from genome assembly GCA_907164805.1 of Brachyptera putata. Classification (NCBI taxonomy): domain Eukaryota; kingdom Metazoa; phylum Arthropoda; class Insecta; order Plecoptera; family Taeniopterygidae; genus Brachyptera; species Brachyptera putata. Next base: position 54,748,368 of record OU015463.1, read on the forward strand.
GAGACTTGGGCCTATTCTTATTGGTGATAGAACTGTAATGAGCCAAGAATGATAAAAGTGGAGTTTAAATGTTGTAGAGTAAGAAGTGTTGTCCCTACTGCCTGTCAAGTATATCAATACACCATTAACACACAGGTTGTGACAGGTACTTTATATCTGCATCTTGTGGTGTGTGGACCACAATACCGAGAAGACCAATCAAGTAAGCTTATTGGTTCTTACCTGATCCACTTCAGTGCCCGAATCCGAGGACATGTGTGTACCAGACGTTAACGTAGAAGACACGCTCTCGTGGCCAGAGCTACAGCCGCTACTGTCATCGCCACCACTTCCGACCCCGTCTCCGCACTTCTTGTGCAGTAACAGCTAAACACATGAACGATATGTCAAGTCACAGCTGTGAGGCATTACCAACGTTTCCAAGGTACACCTAATTGGGGTTTAGCATCATACAAAATTCAAGTATATTCTTTTTTTATAATGTGGCTTCGAAAGTGGATGCACTAGATGAACAATTATGGAAGTTATTGCTCATCTGAATAAATTGCCTGGTTACCATATAATTGCATAATAGGCTTGCTAATAAGCAACTTATTCAACAAGCTTGACTGTCAGTTCAACTAAACAAGCATTACTATTTGTTGAAGTACTGGTAACAACACGAAACCCGATAAAATTGAAAACAATGAGGTAATTAGGGCTAACTGAAACCACAATTTCAACACTGGCTAAAGACGATGATAAATCCTTTGCACTACCCATTTAGAAACCAAAACTTTGGCAGTGTTCCCAAAGATTACACCAAACCCTGCATTTTGTAGCGAGATCTAAGAATTTTTTCCTGGCCCGCAAAACCAATCCAAAAGCCCACCTAAAAACAGGTTTCTGTGAATATTCACCAGAAAGTACCAAAACATCCAAAATATCGGTAGTTCAATAGATAACATTTGATAATAATAATATTGAACAAAATGTGCACACAGTTTATATAAAACTATTTCCATTTTTACAGAAATGTATACAAGACTATACAAAGAAGTAGACAAGAATAGGGGGAGATTGCTTACTTTTCTCTCTTGCAATGAGGAAAACCCCCCAAAAAAACAATAATAAAAAATGAGTACTTTTTCAATAACTCCAAAAGCTCTAAAAAGCCCCAAAACTGTGGAAAAACTCACTAGGCTGGGTTTATTCAACAATAACAGGTTTTTCTCACCCCTGATGGAATATGCAAGGAGTGTGTATGCATATACGCACATTGTCTCCCAGTTTTAGTACGTATAATATTGGGATTTTTCTTGAGGTTGCAATTCAAATTTGTAATATAGTTTGATCGACTACTTTGTGACCGTAACTGTACTAGTTCGTGCAGTACAAGTAAGACAGATAAACCAACCACTATATTTACAATTCCACGGATCATGATAGAATTGAAATACTGCTTACCTCTTCATCAGCTGACGGACAAGTTTTGTGCGGATCTCGGTTCTCACTCATCGGCCAGTTGGGCTCAAGCGAGTCACTGTCCTTTTCCTGGAAACCATCACGTCAACTATCAATTCACATTCAAAGTTATAGCGGTGAGAGCTTCACCATTATGCACTTTACTGTCAATGGAAACTTGAGGAGTACAAAAAATACTTTTCGAATGGAATAATATCGAAGAGGCGATTATATAAAAAAAAAGATGATGGTTGTACAAGGTCAATTGTGGAAACAGCGCTGTTCTTAGCTTCCCACGTGTTCCTCGTATTTAGTTGGCTAATGCGCTAGTGCTGAACATAACTACAGTGACTCGGAACATGCTGGGCTCCAGCTACTACGTCAATACACCACGCAATTTACGGGCGTGCACCAACAATTGTATAACGTACTATGGGAGTTGGAAAATGGGCAATAAAACATACATAGACTGTATGCGATATGTTGGGACAAACGGAAACCTGAAATTAAAGTTCAAAACACGAATGTGTGTAAAGGACTCGAAATATGCACGAAAAAAATATGAAATGAAATCTATGAAATGTTGTCATCTGACCCGTGATATGGTCAAGAACTGTTCCACTCCTCCCACTCTCCTCTACCTCCAAGACTAACGTATTACAGTGATGATATCTGGATAACTTACAACGATAAAGGTGAGGCCTGGTGGTAGTTTCACTTCCACGTCTTGCATCATCTTGCAACGTAACCAAAGTCTGCAAATGTAACATTGAAATATATTAAATCATAAATACGGATTATTGGCCAGGACTCAAAAGGTAAATAATCAATGCGTGATACAGCCGAGTACGTAGTCACGCATCCTTGTATGACAGAACGAATTATTCTTCACTTTGATTAATCAATGCTAATGATTTGTAGGGTACAGTTGAACTGAAGTAAACACTCATTCTCTTTCAGCCAGATACTTGTTAAAATCTTTGCAATATTACAATGTCGACTGGTTTAGTAGGGTAGAAAAAGGACTTTCACTTTTGGATCATGCTGTACTCCTTTATATGTTTGATCACTAAACCAACAGCCAAGTTATTTGGCATAATTTTCTATGAAGGGATTATTTTACTGATACTTTGGTTTTTGGTATTTGGTGATAATTGACTCCTGTAGTCATAGGCCTACTTTGAATTTTATATTCAATCAACTCTATTTCACCTACTTGCATTATATACAATTATATACAAATTTTTCAACGAGTGTTTTGAGGTTATCAAAGTATCGGCAACATGAGGTATCCTACTTGTTGAAAGATTTGTAGTTACTGACCTTTTGCCCAAGTAGCCCAGTACTAGGCACAACGCAATGAACACTATAAAAGCACAGATCCAGATCACTACTTCCACATGGGGGGAAAGACCTGAAACAAAGGATCACATAATCAAATGAGTTGATGGATTTCTCAAAGATTGTTTCATTTGATTCACACATGTGCAATTTGACATTATGAGTGTTTTCTAACTGGTCCCAACCATTCTCTATAAGAATACACGTTGATCAGTGTTGGGGAAGTAGCTTTCAAAAGTGACACGTTACTTTTTACGTAACTTTTCGGTAACGGCGTTACCTTCAATATAGAGCTAACGTTCACTTTTTAAAAGCTACTTTTGAAAGTATCATTTACCAAAAGTTCAAAGTTACTTGGACATTACTTTGATGCCATCCATGTTAAAAACTACATATGTATTCGATGTGTTATTTGGGTTATGATGTGTTATTTCTAATCTTCGTCCAGGCTTGGCTCTTGGGCTTGTATCTACATATTTGTCGCAACTTGATATTGCTTCCTGTGGAGTGGGCAGCAGGTAATCGTCAATCACTGCCCAATTACCGTTCAACCAACTTTTAAAAGTAACTTTTGTAATTTTTTGTTACTTTCAGTTTTCGGTAACTTCTACGTTTGAAACGTTATTATTTTAACCAAGTAACTTGACTTTTAGAAAATTATTTAGAAAAGTTACTTTCACAACACTGACATTAATTAGCTCCTTTTATGGAACTCATTTATGACTTTTCGAACATGCGCCTCCATATCAAGCCCCCTTTCTATATTTCCTCTGTTGCGATCATATTTGTTTTGATGATGGACTGTTAATAAATAATAACACTGGTAGTACAGTGTTGTAAATCAGGGAAGACAATGTAGTAACTGATATGCCTATGAACATATGAAATAATAATAGATCTATTTGCTAACGGCTGACACCAAGTCAGGAGTTTCAATGATCAGGTGTACCCTTCTATTGGTGACAGCAACACTTCAACACTGATTCTCAAGTCTCTCGAATGATTACATTCACAAGAACAAATAAACACTTGAAAACAAACTATACAACCCCAAAAATAACGGATCCAAACAATATCCACCTACCTCCACCATAGCACGGGAAATTTGCCACCGCACTCCAAGGACCAGCAAACAGCCAACTCTGGGAGTTGATGTTCACTCCGCGCACTGCAAACTCGTAGACCCGGCCAGCTCCCTCCGCTTGGCAGTCGATGGGTATCAGTGCCTTGGTATCGCTAATGTTGACGATGGCATCCGGCAGGTAGTCACCGTTCTTATCTTGTTCACGCACCAACAGTTCGTAGAACGTCAGGCCCTTGGCAGAGTGCAGCGGTGGCAACCATTCCAACTGCAGCTGCGAGTGATTGTTGGTAACGAGACTGACCATAGGCTGTTTCACTTCTCCAGGCACTGGAGCAAAACAACAATCAGGCTTTTACTCATTGGTGAAATCATTGATACATTCATTGGGGTTATTTAGGTGTGTGCGAGTACTCGATTTTTTGAGTTCCGAGTTCAACTTCAGCTGAAATTGATAATTTTGAGTTTGAAGATGAAGGCAAGCAGCCTTCATCTTCATTACCTACTCTACTGTGACTAAGGCAAGAGCCGAAACGTCTAAAATCTCGTGTTTTTCATCTCTTGTGTTCTATCAACGGCTGTCCAACACCGTAAGTCTACTTCTACTTGTGAACCTCGGTAAGCTGCTGTTCTCTCTTTCCCTTTTACCCAATTCATGTATTATTATTTATTAATGTATGTATTTATGATTTCCTGATGACATAATATACTATCTTGAGCTATTCATTAGCTTTCGGCCAAGTGAGCTATGTAGAAGTAAAAACTTGAAAAGTTGAAAACTTGATATTCAATAGGGCTTAGGCCTACTAACGACAAAGCAATTTTTTCCACTCCAACTCGAAACTCATTATTATCTCTAACTTGAACTCGTCGCGAGCTTAAATTCTCAAACTCAAACGTGCCCCTGGTAAATTTGGCCAACATACAACAACTAAGAGGTTATTACATGGTACAAATACTCATGACAGAATAAAGACCAGGTTTTATGTGTAGAATAAGACTCTAGGCCTATGTAGCGCATCGAATACTGATGGGTCTAATTTTAAGAAACCCCACTTTGTTCGCTAAAGCTCAGCAAGGAAACTAAATTGAGAGCAACTAGTAAAGTAGTCATTCCCTCCCGATGGAAGATTATATTCACGTAACACTTGGCCAATACCCTATATTTCGGCATTTGTCTGATTACTGCATTTAAAGTTGCATCCCACCAATATTACTCTACTATATACTATCTAGGATAGGCTGTCGGTTATGGCTTGAAGACTTACATCCGATGGCCGTGCGAACCGTAACATTCTGTGATCTCTCGGAGCACTCGACAGTGCACGCCACGACAGTGATGGTGTAGTTCGTATAGCTGGACAGGTTCGTTAAATGCACGTGCCTCCGGTCGCTATCGACTTTCACGGGCTGTTCTGAGTTGATGTTGACGTTGTAGTAGCGCAGGTGGCCATTGCTGACCAGCGGTGGGCTCCAGTCCAGCACCAGCGACGAGTTGGTGACGTCGGTGACGATCAACGCGGTGGGCGGAGTGTCGGGCGCTGCTTCCAGCGTCGTGTTCCGCAGCGGGTCACTGAGGAGACCGCCGCCATTCTTCGTCACAACCGCAACCGACACCATGTACGTTGTGTACGGTTTCAAGCCGGTCACTTCGCCACGGATCGTGGTCGCGTCTCCGGGTATCGTCGTGTTCAGAAAAGGTTCTTTGCATCTCGATGATTTCGGCTCGACGATAGGACAGTACGAGATTCGGTAACCCGTCACCATGCCGACGCGGTCGGAACAATCTAATTTCCAGCCCACTTCGATGGTACGGGACGTAATGTGATTAATCCATATGTTCTTCATCTTGCCAACAACTGAAACAAACAATCCAGGATTATTTTTTGCAATTTACCTTCAATACCCGTATATATTAATAAGTTTAAATACGGAGATGCATCTAGGTTTAGTACGGAATGAGTTGACGAGCAATCTGGTAAATACAAAAGTATAATTATATCCTAGCTGAATAATTGAAGAAAGAATAATGTTGGCCTAAATGTTTCTGGAGTTTCTAACCCTACAACCCCTGTGAACGTGTCCAATTTATTTTTGCATATTTCAACATTTGTTTTTGGATGTTGTGATTTCATTTTGCATATCTTTAAGATGGACTATATATATAGGAAAATAGTCTGAGGCTGGACATATGAATTGGCTAAAATGAGAAAGAAAGAACAACAGCTTACCACTTGAGGTTAGTAAGATACTCATAAGTCGACATACTCATAGTAAAGAGCCCGTTGATAGAACATAAATGATTATATCAACATCAGAGATTTAAAAAAATTACTCGATTTTTTGGTTATTCACTTAGTCACTGTAGAGTAGTGGTAGAACTGAAGAGGACGAAGAATCTTGTGTTCGTATAATCACCTGTGCTATCAGAGAGCTCTACTATGAGTACGTATCTGTATTTAAACCTTGATTTTTCTTTTCCTTTTTACCCAATTCATCTATCTCTAAGAAAGACAATTTCTGAACATCGCAAGATGTCACTGATTGAATAAAGTATCACAACAATGAACAAACATGAAAAAATACAATCAAAATGGGAATACAAATTCAAGCCAATAAGTGAGTGCTTGTACATTTTATACTTGCCCTAATAATAAACTGTCATGTTTATTCATTTTATTTTGGGTTGAACGACGCACTGTACCGATGATCAACTGTTCCGAACAAATACTTACTCTTATCGTGAATAACAGTGCACGACGCCCACACCATACCACTGCTACCGTCCTTGGTATTGGCAGAGATGGCAAACTGATACACGATGTCTTTAGGGAGATCAATCCTCTTGACCGTCACGTCTTTGGGGACGTGGACCCACTCGAGGAAACCCTGGAAACCAACAGAAACATTAGTAGGTGACCACTCACTCACTCGGAACACTGTGTCACTTCAAGCTAGATAACTGCTAAGCGTCGTTCATGACCAGAGAGGGACGAAAAGTGAAGAGAGAGTAATTGGTAATTACAGTACGTACGGGCAGTTCAAAGGCATAATGATGGTTACCGGTAGTTAATTTTATTCTTCAATATATATTATATATTCATAACCATTGTAGACATAAAACATGAACATAAAAAATATATCAATAAAATATAATCATCACAAGATAATACACAAAGGAGATTTGATTTTTTAGCCATGATGACCACATTTTTCTGGAAAATCATCTGTTATGCGTATTGGTACTGCACAATACAGTGAAACCTCTATGCATCGTTCCCGGATCCATCCTTTTCCTGCACGTCTCATTCAGTTTTTCTCACCCCACTCCCATTACAATCAGTGTTAAATTTTCCTGGATGGATGGTTTTATTTTCCTGGTCCATTGAAAAACGATGCATAGAGGTTTCACTGTACATCATATATGATGTTGGTCGACCACAAGCTTGTCACGCGAAGTAAAGAACGAGCTGCTAGTTCGAATAACCTTGGGTCTGGTCTATATATACATCTCATTTCAAAATGACCTGATTTGATGCACCTAGAAGAATCGTCTTGCACTCTACCACATAATTATTGAACCTATCTGCTACAGAATGAATTACTGGTACACAAACACATCCCAAGTGGATCTAGAAGTTTCAACTTTGCTCACTACCGCAAAGGGTACGTTTGCAGGCTTATCCAGTTATCCTAGCCTGACTCATCAAGGCAACTACTGGTACGGTACGTGAGATCTCGAGTTGTTGACAAATTGTACTCACAGTGCACTGATAAGGCCGGTCACGAACATTGTTGCACCAGAAGATGGTGAAGTTGACGATACTGTGGTAGTGAGGTGGCACTTTCCACGAGAGCTCGTACGTTCCGTTACCAAACGCAATCTTAGTGAACGAGACAGGTTCTGGTGGGCCTGCAAAAACACAATACACAATTAGAAACAGAAATGAATAAATAATGAATAAATAAAGACCTCAATTTCATACAACAGTCATATAATCAACTGTGGCACCATGGGCGTCGGCAGGAAGAAATTTAAGGGGGGGGGGGGGAGGGCAAAATATCCCAAATTCGAAAATGCACAAGTTCCAATGGGAGTGGGGGGAAGGATTTTTGAAATTCCATCATTTTATGGTGTTTTGGGAGATTTTGTGACTATTTAATTAGCTTTCGATTTTTATAGAGAAAGACGACAGATATTGTTGAATTGGTTGAATTCTATGCAAGTAGTTGATCCTATTCATCTTTTAGAATATTTCATCATACCTAATAGTCAAAATGAGTTATTAGAATCTGATTGGTCTGTATGATACCCAATATCAAAATTTCCAGGAAATAAGAATAGCCCAATATTATCATATTCGTCAGTCGGCGAAGACATAGCCTTTTTGCCTACCCACACCAGTCACATCAGACTCATGACCGCCAACGTAACAAGACATGTTAAAATATGTCACCGGTACAGTCGGTACTTACAAAGTTTTGAAAAACATTATCGTTTAAAAAAAATTCATGTTTTAAATAAATTTCTGCTTGGTCCCAGGGGGGGGGGGGCAAGTGCACCCCCTTGCCCCTCGCTGCCGACGCCCATATGTGGCACATGATTAAATAACACACCAACTTTGCACCGAGGAATTGATTATAAGTTTAGGGCCAAATTGGAATAGATTTATAGCTAGATAAAAAGTGTATGCTATGTCACTTGAAATTCTACATCAAAACTAGAAAATGTGAATTGAATGAAAGAGAGGCATAACAAGCCATCACTTACTGTCCAAGCTTCCGGGGATGTGGACCACAGATTGATTATGTGACCGTCCTTCTTTGTTGTGGGAGACGACGGCAAACTTGTGGCTGTTCAAACCCATCCCTTTGAATTTGGCATACGCATTCGATGACTCTTGAGGTTCCACCGCACTAAAACAGAGCACAGTCATTAAATCTACACGTATACCATATACCGTATCTGGCTAGCAGAAGTTGACCTGCTGCACTCATGCAAGAGATCTGAGTTGTATACAAACAAACCTATGATCATTTTATCGACTTCTTTCAACAAGTTCTTGAGAACATGAAGTATTCTGTCTTACAATATGTACGATGACTACCAAGTGTATACTTATAAATAAGTAATACTATATTCTTCTATGAGATATCTGATAATGTCTCGACTAGATGCGAGGCCTGGCTACATGCGGCTACTGCCAGCTGATGGCCGAAACAGCTGACGGCCGTCGGCCAGCAAGTTCAACAGCTTACACAACACTAATCAGGCTACACAAATACACGACACATTTCACTTATACAACCTCTCTGAACAAATGAGGATTTCAATGCTTCGTTAGTGACTTCTATACACAGCAAGACCATCCACGCATTACACATCAAGGCCTGGGGAGTGCTAAAACGTTATCACCAATTTCATTAAAAGTGAAATCGCATTTTTTTTTATATTGGGTTTAACGACACACTGTTATGATAGCTGAGATCTAATGGCGTCGGATGGATGATTAATGAGATGATGGGATGATGAGATGAAAGTTCTTGGGTAATGAGAAGGATAGTGGGAAGGAAGCGTTCATGGCCAACTTATTGTAGGAACCATCCCGGCATTGGCCTAGACTACAGAGGGTAACCATGAAAAACCTCTGTAAAGATGGTCGGCGGCGGGGATCGAACTGGGTTCGAAATTCCCCTCGCCCCCCGAATCACGAGCGCGTTAACCACTGCGCTGCATGTGCCGGTTTAAAGTAAAATAATGTGACTTGATAATAACAGTGAGTGGAAATATAACTCACTGTTCGCCGCCATATTCATCCAGTTTGTACACCTTGTACTTGAAGTCTTCGCCATTCTGAAGGGTGGTCGGTATTTGTTGCCAGTAAATGTAGATATCACGACTAGACAAGCCTCCAGTGACCTCGAAACTACCAATATCAGTCTTAGGAGGAGAGCCAGGCACTAAAACGGAAGAATTATTCAAATCATCAGTGTACAGGACTACTAGCAAGTAGGAAACAGGTACAACCTTATTACATCAAAATCTGTGACCAAACGTTGTTTAATAATGTATATTATCCAGCCAGGTTTCACTGTATAATGCAGTAGATGCAAGTCAATCTCTCAATCTCAAATTCAAACATTTATTTCTGAACAACTTTTTCATGGTCTAACTAGACTGACGGTTGAAACAAAAATATTACCACATATAGAAAATATATACAAAAAATCATGACTGCTTCTGAGTTTTGAAAATTTCTACTAACCTAAAATAATACTAGACAGTGTTAAAAATGAACGGCAGAATGCCATGTTTGTATTAAAAACTGAATGAAAAACTGAACTGAAGTCCATGAATAAGTCTATTCTGTGAACTCACCAGTCGGTAACGTTCTCACAGTCACGTTGGCAGGAATAGACCACCAATCACCTCCGACCGAGGCAGCGGCCGATTTCAGATACAACTTGATGTCGTAGAGTGTGTTCGCATACTTCAAACCGCTGACGATTAGTTCTGGAGACTGCACCTTCGTCTTGGTCGGGGTCACCTCCCTCCACGTGTCGTTGGAGTCCCACTGAGACTGGTACTTGACTTTGTGGATGATACCCGGTGGGAAAATAGTCATAGGGTTGGGGACGGTCCACTTCAAGCACACGCTATAAGCAGTCTTGTTCACAATAGCTAGGTTTAATGGAGGTGCAGGCATCACTGGAACACAAATTGATTATAATTATATAGCGTAACAAATAACAATTATCAACATTTCAACACAAAGTTCGGTCGTGGCCACTTACAGCGGCCGATCAAGCTACATCAAAATGCTTCCTGGAGAAAATATACTGATATTATATGTACTAATACTACAAGACAATCTAAATTACCAGTTAAATGTGCGTAGATTTAACAAATAATTACATGTGACCGCAATTGTACAGGCCCTGAATGATCGTCAGCTAGGTTAGTGGCCCCGATTGGCCGTTCATCAATCAACAGATTGGACCGATTAGTCGACCAGCCAACATGGCTCACGGCAAATCGGAATGATTGAAATAATTAAAAAAATAATCAAATAATATTGTACTAGGTATATCTGGGTCCATTATCTGTTCATTTTTTAAATAATTTTATGTATGTTTTGCTTAAATATCGATAACTATTCAATGCAGCATAACCCAAGAAAAAAATCGGTCTTCACATTTATCATTTGATTACGTTCTTCTGCCCAAATAATTTTTCAAGCTGTACTTTTACAAGAATTTGCATTTTTTGAAATTGGAAGTTCAAAGCAAAACCCAAAATTTGAACTCTTGAAAAGATCGTTCTATTCAAAGAAAACTGAACTTTTGAGAAATTCCTTTCAACTTCCCAAACACTGTTCCTTTCCACTATAGAATATGCTCATAACTTGAATCAGTAAATAATCACAAACAATACTTGTTAAAAAAATAGAAGTGAATTTCACTAAACATTTACTGGCAATGGTACGTTTCTACCACTTGTTTACCATCAGACAAGCAACGACAACTGAAGACGAGTTGAATGAGACCGGGTTCGCGCAACTTACCATGAGAGTAATGATGAAACTTGAAATGCGAGAAGTTGACGCTGCCTAGTTTATTCTCGCCGGTCATATTGAAATAGTAGTACTCGTAAGGTTGGCGATAGAGTGGGTTTGTCGCCAAATCCCAAAAACAGCGACTTTCCCTGACGTCCAAACCATTCGGACATCCGTAAGTAATCCTACGGAGGAAGAACACAATGCTGACAAATTACTTCCAACATTACAATGCAATTTCAAGTTGGAGTCGCCCAACGGATCAGAATCGTTTAAATTGGCTCTTTTCATTGTTTTCATTCACTTTGAAAGCCTTCAAAGTGAATATAGCAGAATAATTAGCAAATCTAAAGATGATGTTTTTGAGATATATGGTATCCTAGTCAGGAGTTATCGACTTCAAATTTTAAAAAACATGTGTTAGACCCGAAGCTTATATCCAATTGTTCAATTAGTTTTGAGTCTCGATGGAGACCTGCAACCATTTCGAGACTCGACTCGGACTTGAAACTGAAAAAATGGACTCGCATACGGTACCTCTACATTACAGGCCAACAACTTCTGTGTCTGTAAAATTATTTGAACATGTGACTTTATTATAAACACAAGTATAAAATGTTCAACTTCATTTTGATCTTGTAGTTACATCTATTGCAAAATCTATGTCCAACCAATTTGAGATATTATAAAATAAGGTTGCTATCAATCAAGTTGAATATGTACAATTATTTTGGCTCAAGGTAATATGACTGGGTTTTACCCTTTATCAAAATGCTGCTCAACGACCCCACCAACAGTTAGGTTATAAGGGGGTACGAATGAGCGGGTGATAATGAAACGATGAAGTGATGATAGGTGAAAGGACATTTACAAAAACCCATGCCTTATGCGGGACTCGAACCCAAGCATAACGGTGACTTCAGTTTCTACCGCTAGCGTAAGGTTCCCTTCCTTCAGTGGTTTGATTCACTACTGAACGAAATCAAAGCTTGCTTATCAGCTTGCTAATATCGATTTTTGAATTTTTGAAGAAAATATATCTCAATGCCGTACAGCACGGGTAGAAAGCACGATGAGATGCATTACAGCTCGAATGGCAAATATGGCTCTGTTCGTGTACAATTTGCAATCAAAGAGGAGGTGCTTAGAAAATTGCTATCACTTTTCAAGAACCGCAAATACAATCGCAACATTGTTAGCGCTGGAAAAACATATAATAACGTCACTCCAGGCCAATTCAATTAATATCAGAATTGTACATCAATAACTGCAACATAACTGACTATAATAGCACGTCATATATAGGCAGAACAGGCTTACCTTCTTCCCGCACGCCCTGGTAGTTTGAAATCTACTGAATAGCTAGTGTTGATGTAGTTCACTGGTTTGATCCACGAGCAAGTCAAGTTCTCCCAATTGTGCGAGATGCATGTGAAGTTGATCACCTCAGTTGGTTTGACTGTAAGACAGAGAGTAAATAATCAAGTAAGACAATGGGGCGAATGGACGCCCAGCGTTTACCAGCGACGATTAGGGAGGAGACCCGTGGGGAGACAGAAAAAGAGGAGGTGCGACGGAATCAGAGAGGACCTGCTCGTCCTGGGTTCAGGATGGGACACGTGGCGGAACCGAGCAAGAGACAGGTCTCAGTGGAGGAGCACACATGTAGCAGCGCGCGGTCCTTTGGGCCTGATCGCGTAAAAGTAAAAGTAAAGTATACATATATATGATATTGAATAAAATTCCGGTTGATCAAATAAAGGTTTTATTTAAAGAATCAAAGAATCAACTTCAACCATACAATATATATATATATATATACACATATATTCCATTTTTTTTTTTTTTTTATGTTGCTTAACGACCCCACCAACAGCTAGGTTATACGGGGGTACGAATGAGCGGGTGATAATGAAACGATGAAGTGATGATAGATGAAAGGACGCTTACAAAAACCCATGCCTTATGCGGGACTCGAACCCACGCCCAACAGTGACTTCAGTTACTACCGTCAACCATTGGCCGCGAAAATCTCCGTGCTCACATATATATATATATATATATATATATATATATATATATATATACTATATATATATATATATATATAAATATATATATATATATATATATATATATATAAATATATATAAGATTATATATATATAAATATATATATATATATATAAATATATATAAATATATATATATATATAAATATATATAAATATATATAAATATATATATATATATATATATATATATATATATATATATATATATAATATATATATATATATATAGTATATATATATATATTTATATATATATTTATATATACACTGGCGTCGGAACCGGGGGGGGCAGGGGGGGCAATGCCCCCCCCAACTTTCAGCCAGGGGGGGGCAAAGGGGGGCAAGAAAAAGGTCTTGCAAAAAAAAATGAAAAGACGAGAAATAGAAAAGACGAAAAAAAGAAGGAAGAGAGAAGGAAGAAAGAAAAAAAAAGAAAGAAAGAGTAAGAAGGAAAGATGTAGACCTATGTAGATAGATCAAATCGTACATAGATTCATATTTCACATTGCATAGAAAATCAAATATCAGATGGGCACCTTCAGTTTTAGGAGAAAATTGATTTTTGCATCTAAATCTCATCTGGAACACGTTGAACCATATTAAAAAAGGTGTGATTTAAAGGAATTTGGTGTACTATTTTGGAATGATAGCTCTGGTAAGTAGTTATTAGTTATCAGAAATCAAAAAACAACCCTACCGGCAGTGCTTCTTTCAGATATAAATTATTCATTACAATTTTTGTAAATTTTGTAAATTTCCAAAATTCCAACAGTCGTAACAATGACAATACAATGAAATGGAGAAAGGGAACTTCCAATAAGGGACTGCCAGGGGCGTCAAATTTAAGGGGCGCTATCGGCGCACATTGTAACATTCTATTAATAATAATATGTCATAAATCGTATTCTATTTTACTTGTGCATTATTGGGTGGAGAAAATGTTATCATTCGAACAGCATTGTTATCGAAAGACATAGATTTTTCTTGGATCAGCCATTCAGCAAAACTAGCTCTCACCACACTAAAGAATTCATGAATTCCAGAAATTTCATCCAATTCCCAAACCCGTAGAATCGCATTTAAAAAGATAAATTCACAAAAATTTCCCTGCGGGGCTTGATTCCTCCCTCACGCGCATTCACTTTCATTATGCGCATATAGTTTTTGGGGCTCATAATTTAGTCCTTGCCCGTGGCGCTAAAATGAGCCAGACTGACCCTGCAGTTACAATAACTATGTTTGGCAAATATCAGTTGGGCACATCTAGTTCTTCAAAACAATTAATTTTGTCATCTAAATCTTATCTGAAACACGTTAAATCGTGTTAAAAAAAGGGTAATTTAAAAAAATTCCCTGCGGGGCCAGAGGGGGTCCTTCCCCATTGCCCCCCGCGGGTCGCATGCTTCGCGTTAACTGGCCTTTGTACAACTGTTCTTATATGGCATTTTCTTTTCCAAACTGAGATCCCCCCCTCCCCATCTTGGTATTCTCAGTATTTTGTCCTTCTATCCTGAAAATACCCAAATGTTATTGAATGTGTGGCACCCCATACTTCCTTCCTCCGCGGGTCGCAATTTTTGAGCTTGCCCCCCCCTACTTTGAAAACGTTCCGACGCCCCTGTATATATATTTGCTAGTGGTACAGTGCGTTATGATTTGACTTACAAGCGATTGCCACACTGTTGAGACAGACAGCCTGGTCTGGTAGACGATCGGGCGTGTCCGACTGTAGCTTGCAGTAATACATGCTTCTGGAAGGCGGTGGTTTAGCGACATAAAATCGAATTGTCGTGCTGTTGACAACTTGTACAAATTCGGGTAATACAAGCTTGTCGTTGTGGTAGAACACAAGGTGGCTAGAGTTTTTACCCACTGCCATATGATGACTAGTATTCAGTATACAGAAAATCTCCAACGGATCTCCATATTCGAGTATTATGTCTCCTTTCGGAATAGTCACTGTAAAGAGAAGAACGGAAATGCGTTAATGAGGAACTGGCATAATAATGCTAGTTAAATATCGTTACCTTCTTGCTAGTTAACAACAGGTTATTTAGGTAATATTATCTCGAGTATGATTCCAATACTGCACTATATTCATCGTAATTACTCCACATGGTTAAACGCAAAACAACAAGATATATAACTTGCATTATCTTGCATCTTACATTCTCTGACATTGTGTAAATCTCTTAAAATAAAGTAATCATATTATCGTTGTAACTATCACCATAATATAAGTAAATACGTTCACCGTAACGCACGATAATATAGATCATTCGTGCTAAATAGCATTGGCAGCATTCAAAGGCGGGTAAATAAATCCAGCTCTACTTCAAATGTCGCCGCTAGATGGCTCTTTCATTTCTAAAAACAATCAACGTACCTCCAGGAGTATTCAGGCCAGGTATGCACTTGACGGCGAGGCTACATAGGAATAGGCTACAAAAGACGAGGGCCGTCCCAAACCATTTTAACTGTGACATGGTTCACTTCAATCACAGTTGCACATTCCACTGCAAGACAATGAAAGACATATTGTAATGTGATTATCAAACACTATTAATTATTTTTATAATTCAGTTAAAATTATTTCAGTTTCAATAAAATATAAAATATTATCAATGTGAAACTAGGCCTACAGCCTGGAATAAGTTTTGAAAATACAAACTGAAACATAATGACATTCATGTACAAATTATATGAATTGGGTAAACGGGAAAGAGAGAACAGCAGCTTACCGAGGTTCACAAGTAGATAGGCCTACTTATGGTGGTGTTGCAGCCGTTGACAGAGCACATAGAGATGAAGTAACACAAGATTTTGACGTTTCGGCTGTTGCCTTTATCACTGTAGAGTAGGTATGTAGAGTAGGAACCTACTCTACAGTGATGAAGGCAACAGCCGAAACGTCAAAATCTTGTGTTACTTCATCTCTATGTGCTCTATCAACGGCTGCAACACCACCATAAGTAGGCCTATCTACTTGTGAACCTCGGTAAGCTGCCGTTCTCTCTTTCCCTTTTACCCAATTCATATATTAAGCCTAAGGTTATTTTCCTATACACACTTCGTATACAAATTGAATCTCATACTAATCTTGAGATAAGAGTCAAGTGTCTGAGGGTAATTCATAGGTAAGTTGACAAGTTGTTGCCTCTGAACTTCTCATGCGCTCGATCACGCATGAAACCACGACTAATGTTTCATTCCAGACCAAGCGGTAACACTTTGTTATTGCATGTGGGCCCATACTACACTTCACTTCTGCGACATTGTACACTATACCAGTATGTTTTTCAAATCACTAATCTTAGGCTTTAAGCAGCTATCTATCTCCAAAACTATATGTATGGTACTTATAAGCTGATATATCTATTTTCTATTTCTCTATTTACATCCATGTATCTCTCTCTCTCTCCCTCATTCCTTTTGCATGATGATGATGTATGCACAATAAATGCTATTTACTGTGCACTACTATCATGTTAACAAGTCCTCATTACAAGAATCCGATTGATTTTATTATTTGTGTCTCCATTGCATATATATATTTTGTGAATGTTTTGAAAAATGATCAAAATATAACAAACTAAATCTCTCTCTCTCTCTCCCCACCCTCTCCTCACTCTTCTATTTTTTTTATTTTCCCAGAAGATTGCCATCAACTGTAAATAGTAGGCCTACTTGAAATAAATATCTATCCCTGTTTCGAAATGCTAAAGACCTAAACAAGTATCTTTTCAATTAATAGGATAATTGGATAGCACCACACCATTGTATTCTTAGGACTGTGATTTTATCACCATACATTTAAAATTAAAAACAGTTAAAAATTTACCATTTGTAGTTTATACAACTTTTTTCATTTTTCAACAAAAATAAATAAATAAATAATATTATTTATGAGTAAAAGCCTAGCCTGACCATAACAATTGTGACACTTCATTCAATTAAAGTGTGCCTTTGACCTTAGAACTATGGTAGTGTGAACACTTTTCATGAACAATGATAGGGTCAGAAGAAAGTTTACTTTGTTACAATAATTTATTTATCATTTGAAGTTAAATAACACAGTAGAAGTTAATTGGTCACTTATGAAAACAGTGCCTACAAAAGCACTGAACCAAATTGAACGGACATTAGAACGAACACTACTATAAATCCACAAGAAACCTCACATTTATTTGAGGATAAAGATTAAATTGTGTCAAGAAATTAGTATAAAAAAAGTCAAGAGAAGTAAGTTCAAATACATTGTCATCAGCCAAAGAAAAATGTGTTTCCCAGAAAATAAAATAATGAAAAGTAGAAAAAATGAAAAGGAGTATGGGCTATATATATTTCCTTTTTCTATAAAAAAAATTGTGTTCACTCATTTGGAATTTAATGGCCACTTCTCAGAACGAGACTCCAGATTTGTAACCAACAACAACTGTTTGGAAATGAAAAGAGAATAATTACGTAGTTAACAAGCTTGTTATGGGTGTCCTGAAAGCGACGAGCTTTTCAGCTTACCTTTAGAAGAGGTGGCGGCGGCGGCGGCGGCGGCGGCGGCGGCGGCGGCGGCGGCGAGGGCAACCTTGTCACCGAGGGACCAGCCTATCTGCAAGAAGAAGAAGAAGCATCAAAACACTGCTCCTCTCCACACAGCATGGCTGCATGAGCAGGTGTCATCAACCCACACTTCTCTTGGTCATGCTCAACTTGGAATTGCTCTGTCATCCTGAGACCTGCCATTGCCACAAACACTCACGACTGAACGACAATAGCTACAAATCCAGGGGCACGAATCACATTATTCGTCGACCGCTCAACGACGAGCTAACGACACAGGATATGGACGACAATGGTGAACTAGTGTTACGAAGCTGGTATTGTCACACTACAGTACGATCGGACAAGTATTTTATCTAGTACACTGAGAGATAGAGTTCTAGACGCTCATTTGGAAAGATTTGGAAAGATTTATTAGAATCAATAAGTCCGAACATGTACGTGAAAAGATATATTCATCAGTTTATCTCCGTATCATAACAAATGCACATTGTTGGAAGTGTATATGTCATCAAGTTACTCGAGTTTACATTGTGTACTGTAATTTAAAATACTCATCATGTCAATTAATTCTAATTCTGAACAAATGTGAAATGACGAGTGAACAGCAGAAATGCTCACTCCAGCAATTATATTCTTGACATGTCACATTTGTGCGTAACCATACAATGTAATAATACAA
The DNA here is from genome assembly GCA_907164805.1 of Brachyptera putata. Taxonomy (NCBI): domain Eukaryota; kingdom Metazoa; phylum Arthropoda; class Insecta; order Plecoptera; family Taeniopterygidae; genus Brachyptera; species Brachyptera putata. The sequence goes on from OU015463.1 coordinate 54,767,103, forward strand.
CCGACTTCTTTCACTGGACGTCAACAATCATTTTGAAAGAGTCATCATTTGAGCTCCTCCACTTCTAAATCTAGATTCAAAGATGAGATCAGTAATCACAATCTTTCAAATATCTGGAAGGAATGAAAATACTACAGCCGACAGAAAACGTTTTACACCATTGTATTCAAGTGTTCCAATTATTCGTTCTGAACTGTCTATAATACAATATAATTATTGTAATTATATTATATTATTATATTTTAATAATATTTGTACACAGTATTTATGTAGTTGAATACACGTCTTTTTATTATTAAAAATTAAATTTACATAATAAATTTTATATGGACTCAGTCGAGGGTAGGGTTTCCAATGAATATATTGTTTTAGGCTCCCCCAAATGAAATAAAACTGTCGTGAACTAGATAAACATGATGCACACCGCAAAACTGGAATATGCATCAAAACCGAGACTCGAGTGTTCAATGATGTCACACAATGGAAGACGATTTGAAAACGAGACACTCAACTAGTATTGAATAATACTAATACTCCGCTTACGGCTATTAGTAGCTTGGGAATGGCCTATAAGCCAAGTTGTGTTAGTGGTGGCTCTTCACCAACGGCCAACTTTGCTATCATTTGATTGAACACTGGGAATCATGTTAAGAGTGCACGGGAGTCGAACTAGTGAATATTAGTTTTTTGGTGATCACTTTTGAATGGTACAAGATATCAAAATTCTAATACGCGAGAAATATGGATCTCATGATTACGGTAACTTCAGAATGATGGGAAATAACATTAACCCTTGAATCTAATTATCAAAGGTATTGAACTAGAACTTTTTTTAGCTGCATACCTGTGTGAATTAGCCTATGCGATGCAAGTTAAATAGTTTCTACTTATACCATACGGTATTGAAGTTATTGAAAATATCTATGTTTCTCTCGTAATAGAATTTTGATACCTTATTAGGTAAACGCAGTTCAAAATGTATAACCAAAATGATAATATTTGGCTAAATCGACTTCCAATCGCTACGGAGTATAATACCGATCCATTGCCACTGAACAGTTGAGTCGAGAAGTTCAAATGTGTTGATAAATGACGACACAAGACCGACGAAAAAACGCTTCACTGACCGTCAATGAATGACAAAAAAATCACTAGATATTGAAATCCGATTGCACGGTTGCCAAAGCAAACCACACAATAAAACCGAAATATTCCCTGAACTTCGTATTACATATAATAATTGTCAGAGATTTCGGACATTAATAGAAGTATATGAAGAGTATATGGTGTGATTAGGGGAAGAGTAATTAAAACGAAATGTTTCTAGGTGTACGGTCATTCAAGTAGGACTACGATCATACAAGGAGGCCTACGATCAATCGACATAGATTCAAATAACACTGAATGTAATCTCCACAAACAAGGCGAAAAAGTTGATATCGGTAGTAATGTTTCTTTAATGCGTATTCGATTACCTGGAGATTCGAGCGATTAAGACACTATATATGAAATAAATTAGAAACTTGAAAATTCAGTATTTGAAAATTACAAGGCAAAACAGGCGAAAAGAATGGATATTTTCCAATGAAACTCTAATTTTGATTGGTTTAAAGACTAACAATGTTAACGTTGAAATACGCGAGCCTATATTTGTATACATTCGTAAAATATGGGAAATAGGAATAGTAGGCCTAGCTTGTTCTCTCACGCACATTATTCCTCCAACAATAGAACCTGGACATACCGTTCCTACGATATCACCGAAAATGTATCATTTCATAACAATTACCATTTGATTTGAATTAGGCCTACAGACTAAATGTTTATATAGTCCTAATAATGATAGGATGAAACTGTACATTTCATGTTTAAATAGCGAGACTTGAAATGGCATAAATAGTAGGATTATGAGACGAGATAATCGCTATAACGGCAGGTAATCAATTTAAATCGTTCAATTAGAAAAGCCGAAGGAACCGAATTGGAAACAAGAAATGGCATCTTATCGTCATCCTCATATTGTATGGGCATATAATATTGATTGAGTATATAATTCAACTTGATTTTAAAATGTTGAAAACGAATTGAATAGGAAATGTGTGGGGGGGAGGGGCACTCTATAGGTGACACTTGCTGCATGTTCCACCCGCTCAAGCACGGCCTAGAATTGGTCGCGTGAACGGTTGACTCCAGTTGGGTTGGTGATGGTAGAAAGATCCTCTAAAACGCCTATCGAATCGGCCGACTAGCGGACAACAGCCAATGAGAATGCAGGAAGTGTTAGACGTCCTGAATGTCGTCTTCTACGAACTTCGGGTTTTCGAGAAAAACCAAAGAAAATATCGAACTACGGTCATTTTTTCTATAGATAACCCCAATGACTGTACTTTTCAAACACAACTGTATAAACGATTACTGAATGTGCAAGCTTTTAGTCTGTATGTTGTTAATAATATGTACAACCTTTGTGAGCCTACGATCACATCAACTGAACCATGAAAAATTAGAAAGATTAGTGCACAAAATCCACTCGAAGAATGAACTTGAAACTAACGCACAGTGACGAATGTAGGCCTATATACCTAACCTACAGTTTCAAACATACTGTGTATTTGATTACGAATTTTGAATGTCGCTTAGCTAGGTTATACGGGGGTACGAATGAGACGTTTACAAAAAAACCATGCCTTATGTGGGACTCGAACCCATTGCGCGTTAGCTGACTGAGCCACGGGGACGACTACTTGCTTACGTAGGTGGATGTTTAATAACAATAATTAATTGGGAAAAAATAATTGTATGTGACCGCAAGTGTATGAACAACATCCCCTTGCATTTGTTGTTTGATTGCACTGGTACGGTAGGCGGAAAACAGGCTCACTAACGTCCATCGCACTAATTAGAGCTAGCATTCAGTCGACTCCCATGTTGGCTTATAGGCCTATCTACATTCTCCAATTATCTGATTACCGCGGTACGTACTGATTATATGTGTATAGGCGTCGACTACTTGTACATTGCTGCACAGTAATGGCTAATGGATCAATAGAGCTTACAAGGAGGCGATTGAGCGAAACGACACTTTTCGATTAAAAAAAAAAATACTCATTATTTGTGTAGTGTTTAAAACAAACAGATACAAGAAACACAGTGAGCCGATAAGTAACCAAGTATGCTCTGCAGGTATCATTTCTATTGCAAGAGGTGATACAGACAGTAATATGTTTTAACCACTTTCATAGTAGGCCAACATATTACGGAAAAAGCCTTGACGATGCTTAGTATTATATAGTGTGGACTTTGAGGGCCGGAGGAAGATGATGATAAGTCACTTTTCGGTGATTTGCCCTTCCTTGAAACAACTGGTGGCTCTAAAAAGAGCGTTGGATTTCGACGTTTCGGCTGAAAACGTTCAGCCATCTTCAGGAGTCGTTGTGGTGTGGTGACCGGCAATCGATATATATATATATATATATATATATATATATATATATATATATATATATATATATATATATATATATAAACATATTCAATCATTTTCCGAAGCCGAGTTTCTGCACTATGCTTCTTGCTTGTTTGTTCACTTTCAACCACTCAGGATTTCAAGTGCTTCAAGATATTCCTCACAGATGTACATATCATGTTACGTGGTCTCCGCAACCAACACTGCACGGAATCAAATGGATGTGTTTCACTTCGGATTCGTTTCTTCTCGAATCCAGCATATGGGATACGTGGTGAATGGCTACGAGCGGCGATCGCACAGTAACAACAGCCAGCACATTTCGTACGCGTGATGGCAATGGCCACAACCAGCGACCAACCCACGGAAAAGATGAAGAAATTAGATCCTATATAGGGTTCCCAAAATACATCCTTTTAGCTGTCAAGTATATAACGCCCGAGTTGAGGAAGATCCAGGTGCGTGTGTGTTGGGGAGAGAGAGAGAGAGAGAGAGAGAGAGAGAGAGAGAGAGAGAGAGAGAGAGAGAGAGAGAGAGAGAGAGAGAGAGAGAGAGAGAGAGAGAAAGAACACAACTATAAAGAGTAAACATGCAAATAGATCAGAATAGATAATTTCACACATTGAAAAGTGTCCCTCGGACAAACCAACTTGCCGCCGCTTTGTCTACCACAATCTTAGCGACGCTTTGTTCGGTTGGTATTCTAGAGGCTGTGAAAAGTCAACGATCCTTTTCTTTCGTATATATATATATATATATATATATATATATATATAAATAAATATATATATATATATATATATATATATATATATATATATATATATATATATATATATATATATATATATATATATATATATATATATATATATATAAATATATAAATATATATATATATATAAATAAATATATATATATATATATATATATATATATATATATATATATATATATATATATATATATATATATATATATATATATATATATATATATATATTAAATGAAAGAAATGAGTATATACAGATATGCTATAGAAATATGAAGTGTACATAATTTGTAGCTAGCTACAATAAAAGATTCCCGGTATCTCATAAAACTGGCGATGACCAGTTCGACTATAGGTTCAACTATATTGTCGTACATACAGGGTGTTCGGAAATATGTACGCAATAGTAGGCAAATTGCTGAATTATCTCATTAATTATCTACCTGCTGAACTCATTTTTCAAAAAATAAATTCCCTAAACATGGGAATTTATTCAAACATAGGAAATATTCCCATGCGCCCATCACTAGCTCTGAACACCTCCATCCCCCTCGCCAACGTCTGCAAGCCAGGTTGCGACGACCACTGCAGGTACGCCAATCACAATCTATCATTATAACGCTTTCTAGCGGTCGGCAAATGTACATTAGGGTGAGGGGGCAGAAGGAAGTATAAATAAACATGAGGGAGATCAGTTTTATTTCAACACTGCGTGACATGTCTTGGAAGTATATCTATTGTCTATATCTGAACCTTGATCCATCGTCTACGTGTATGTATGAGGACCAGAATGAAGAATCGGTCTCTCATTCCGAGTTCCAAGATTATAACAAATCTCGTTTTATAATATGACGTCACAAAGAGGTAAAAAGCATAATATTTCCCACATTCGCGCGTTGTGTCTACTCATTTCATTTAGCCGTAATTGTACTTCTATATTCTTGGTATACAGAACAACAAAAAATGAAACATTTCTATTCAGTTCCAGTATAGAAGTCGAATAACTAATTAGTATAAACGTTTGGTAGTGAAACCAAGGGAAACACGCAAGCGCGGGTGAGGGTGTGAGATTTCAATGTTGGCCCCCTGCCCCCCAGGGTTGCAGATTGTCTAAACAACTCTCGGAGTGCTTCCTGGTTTTCGCCAGGAAACCACGCACGGGGTTGTCGAGGGAGAGGCGACCGAACAGTGGTACCACACTGGCAGACAGACAGGCGGCGCTCGGGAGAGACTCACTATCGATCCCCGTCTAGATCGTTCAACCACACATTCGGAGGTATCACGCTGGTTTCCCACAGTCATTTAACCGGGATATCTGGCATGGATACATTTGCAATATGGTCCATTTAATGAACAGATCATATTTCATTTTATTCTTTTTATACATTCTTATACTTATTCTTATTATTAATTTAATATTCATAATTTGTCATCATCGCTCTATTATAGGCCTAATAATGATATATTTTTTTTTTCAATGTTGCTTAACGACCCCACCAACAGCTAGGTTATAGGGGAATAATAACAATAATTATTATTATTATCAGTTTTAGTATTATTGTTTCATCAAAAGCATTACCCACAGTGGTTTACAGGCTCAAAATGTACCCTAAAACAAATAATGGCGTTCGGGCACGGTTTCTCGTTGCTCTTAGTAATGGTGTATGCCGAGCCTATAGTAGGCCTATGTATATGTAGACAGTAGTTTAATAAGATCGCTACTTTTAAGATAATTACCGGATTGTCAATGACTTCACTTTCTCATAGCAGGACCCCTATTCCTGAGATAAATGAGATGTGAGAAAAATCAGTGAGAAAACTATCTCATATAATAATGACATATTTCATCTCATATTTTATGTGAGATACTCGTTTTCTCACTCATTTTCATTTACTCATTTCTATTTGAATAAATATGAGTGAGAAAACGAGTATCTCACATAAAATATGAGATGAAATATGTCATTATTATGAGATAGTTTTCTCACTGATTTTTCTCACATCTCATTTATCTCAGGAATAGGGGTCCAGGAAGGAATTTATAATCTTGCATATTATTGTAAAATGGGTGGGAAATCAACTGAAACAGTATTACATGATCCGAGTTTCATGACTCCCAACCTCAAATTTGTCCTCATTCGATATTTTTCATTTGATATCGACTGAAAATTTAAGATTGCGATTTATTCCGATCGATATTCGATATCGTTCCCAGTTTTTATATCAAACGGCCACCCTGCGTAGGCTTGCCGATACGGGACGAGGCGTAGGGTTCTTCAATGCGGCGATATCAGTTGACGACGCTGTGACATGCCAAACTTCACAACAATGGGTCGTTTGACATCAATGACAATGTTGGACGGTGTCCGCGCATTTTTCTACTGCGTATAAAGATAACTAAAACCGACAGCGTGCCGAAAAATAATCCAAACAGAGCTGATGTCTATACTTGATAATTTGAAAACCCAATTACCACAGAACATAGTCCCTACGACTAGAATGTAACGACAAATAGAACCAGACATGCAGATCACCTCTGTGTGGTGGCGGTGAAGAGCATATACCGGAATAAAGTCACCTCGGTCGTGTGACATGGGCTTCGGGGTACTTTTCAATGGAATGTGAGCTCGATGGTCTGTGTTCAGGTAAGGTTAGACACCCGACAACCGTGGCGACTTTATTCCGGTATATGCTCTTCAGGCTGATTAAATATGAACACAATTGAGAGGACAACCATCCACGACACGACGAATACTTTCCTTCGTAAAACATGCCCATTCTACTTTGGTGAGTTTGAATGTCCAAACCACCCACAAACTGTCAGTTCTTATGCGCTCGAGTTTTTCTTAACTAACATCTTTCGCTATGGACAGCCCAGAACTAATCACATGACTTGCTACGAACAAGCGTTACTTGCGTAAAACTGATTCTCGAGTGTTTTTATTTTTATTATTTTAAACCTACCTACAACGTTGATTTATGTGTTGGTAAAAGCCACTGGTTTGTATTACGAAACGATGTGGAAAAGAACAACGACAAAATCAAATCAACTAGTGACAACAGTGTTTTGTTTTTACAGAAATTCATATGAATAGGAATTGGAATCGAGCAGTGAAATATGGATATATTCTGTGAATGGAATAATATGTAGGGTTCGTATGAAAGATGCCCCGTAAAAAAAACTAGATAATTCGATCTCCAACAAAACTCCCAGCTCCATCATTAGTTCATTTAAATATCCAAAATGGGTTCCACATCGCACTCTAATGATAACTATATATAGGCGTCGGCCAGTGAGGAATGTGATGACGAGAAGACGATATGAAAGGTTATTTCATTCGGTATTTCTGCACAGAAGGAAGAAAGCGGTAGTGGGCCTGTTATGAAGGAATCATCCAAGTAATCACTTGAACGACTAAGAGAAAACACGAAACCTATCAGTGACGCGAGTCGAGCATTGCGGGAATCGAGCCCGGTTCTCCTGAATGACGGTTCAGGAGCCTTATTCCTGAGATAAATCAGATGTGAGAAAATAAAGTGAGAAAATTTTCTCATCTCACTTCTCATCAGATTTAGTATTCTTGATAATGAAATACGATAAAGATTGAGAGAAACCATCAGATCCATCAAAATAGGAAGTGAAATACAAATTGAGATATGAGAAAAAAGGGAGAAAAATTGATTCAGGAATAATAATTGGCCATTTCATGTGAGATAATCATTTTCTCACTCACTTTTATTTTTCTCACATCTCATTTAACTCAGGAATAGGGGTCCAGTGGGTGATCTACCCGTGTCAGATCCATCTCACTCAATCCTCGGGTGTGTTGATGTAAACAACTTTTCTTGAACTAGGAAAACGCCCAGACTCTCTCGTGAGAGAGGAGTGTGGTGATATGAAACTGGCAACACACTGTTGTTGTTGAAAGCGGCCGAAGCTGACGTGCATGCGAGACAAACAGACACTGGTATACTTGACTGCGGTAAGAATGGAAATGCGTTGGAACAATAATGCTTACATTATTTGCCCGCTGGATTAATCGTAGGAGGGTTTCTGAAGTTCAAACCGAAGCTACACGGTTCTATACTAGAGTTTGAGCAAATGTAATGCATGATGTTCCAAAAGAATTGTATTCCTTTATTACAACAAAAATCACGTATTTCTCAAGATTCTGATCATAAATTATAAACTAAAATATGAAGGTTGTGTGAATAATAACTAGTTCGTATGAAAAGTATGTTTATCCGATGGTCTATTTTGAAAACTATTAAGCATATGAATTTCATAAGGTTGAAAATTATTAATTTTTATAGGGGTTGTCTTTTAATTTCAGCACTAGTAATTTCCGATACTCAAGAATATATATAAGGAGGTGATTCAAACATTAGTCGATTCATTTAATTAGTTCTCATATCAGTTCTATCAATTATTGCAGCCAGAAGTCATAAAGAAAGAGGATTTTGGTCATGGATGCTAGTATATAACGAACTACCTAATAATTAATATTTCAACGCTATCTCGTCTACACTCTAGATGAAAAAAAAAATACTTTCTACACCCAAAATTTGGTATTCAAGCGATATCCAACAATACGCAACGTCCCCAATTCCATTAGAGAGACCAGTCAATATCCCTGCGTTATTATAACATTTCATATTTTTATGCCAAATAACAAGCATAGACTTGCAATTCACAGTTCAATTCAAAAATATTATTCAATATACAATACAAAAATATAATTCACTATACAATTCACAAGTGCGTACCTGGGTATATGTACAAACTTATTGCAACTTTTCGAAGCGAGTCTGCACCATCATTCAATTAGATTTTCGATGTTTCAATTCAACAGTTTTAGGTGAAAAAACTAGCCAGTCGCAAATCAAGGTTAGACTGTTACACCCTTTTCGTCACGACTCTCAAAACAAACTTATCCTTTTTGATCACTGAATAGAGACGTTCTATCTGATTTGTAAGCGTGCGTATACGAGCAAGTACAAGTAGTCTAGTTGAATAATCGACTGACACCTAGAATACTACATCGAAACCCATACGGCAGGGCCGACTTAATAGCACCGCAAATTATTAAGTACAAGTAGTCTAGTTGAATAATAGACTGACACCTGGAATACTACATCGAAACCCATACGGCTCGGCCGACTTAATAGCACCGAAAATTTTATTTCAATAGAAATCATATTAGTTTTCGCATTTTTTCTTGTTTAAAAGGAGGAAGAGAGTTAGGTCAAAAACGTTCAAGTCATGGAAAAAACAATCGTAGGGCATTTAAAAATATCCGAGTTCATTTTTAATTGTATATGTCTTAAATTATTTATAAGCAGTACATACATATGCCCGACTAACAACGAAGACAACTACCTATGTAGTTTATTTACGATTGTTGGATTGTGTTTGCTCTATCGGTCGACTAAAAACACTCAATAATGCTCATTTATACAACTTCCATGCCAATAAAATTGTATTTTTCGTTCCGAGTATCAATTCATGTTCTAAGAATGTTGGATTTTTAATATCACGTACTGGTTCAACTTTATTAACATACGGATAGGCCTGTAGCTGGGACAAAATGTCACTTTTACCGAAGATAAATCTCCAACTGAATAAGCTAGTCCTCTGGATTGATTTCCACTTGAAGAAATGTGAATTGAAAAGGCCAAGAAAATTCAGGACATTTATACAGGACATTTTTCAACGCTGATTAATCTAGATAATTACAGTCGATTTCGACTACGGGTTCAGGTAAAACCAAAATAGAATAGGCTTGAAATGCAGAAAAGATAAAAATGTAACGAGGAATCATCTAGGCCTACTATACATTCGACAATATCAAGCAAGGTTCTTACGTTTGAAGCGAGGTCGTCACGAAAAGAGATCCAAGTCGTGAGATCAACAACTATTACAAACAAAATATCTACTATTCGGAAAGACCAATCAGCGTGAACAACGTTTCAAAGTTTAAATGAAATGTGAGCGAATTGATTAGGTTGTAATCCTCTTGTGAGGAAGAAGGCAAGGAGCATATAGACGATAGACCACATCGAATTCATTGAGATTTACTTTTAAAAAAACACGTGAAAGTCGACCTGGCAGTTTCTTGGTAAGTTTTCAATACGAAATACCATTTTTAAAATCGAGTTGTAAGTGAAGACATCCATTCCTATGTTTGTTTTATTGAATGTCGTTGATTATTGTTTGCTTACCGACCCCACCAACAGCTAGGTTATACGGGAGTATGAATGAGCAGGTATATACCTATAATAATAATACAATAATAATAATAATAATACAAATAATATTTTCTTTAGCTATTTTCTTCCGTGCATAGTAATATGATAATACAAATTACACAGAAATTGAATTTAATGTCATGGATATTTATCTAAGCTAAATCTATTAACAAAATGAACCTAATCCGGTCAACAATATGTACCTCCATACATATATACTGTAATTTTGATTCTTTTTCCACCTGTATTACATGTTCGTAATTATTTATAAGGCCTGGTTTTGTGGAAAAAGTTTGATGGTAATTTATATAAGCAGTGATGTTAACTTATCTTGCTGTTTATCCGTAATTATTTTATTATCTAAAACTATTTGCTGTATTTCCTCCTTTGTAGGAAAATAAACATCGTTGTTTTCTTTGGCGATAGATAAAACCTCAACTTGTTCACCTTCAGTATGTACATCGTATTCATCGTTGTCCCGGTCATCGAATATTAATATTATGTTTATCATTTGAACTTGTGGCAAAACTGGTTTTCACTACCCCATTTGCCGCTGCCCCCACACCAATATCAAGTGTCGCATGCTCTCTTCCTTTCTCACACTTCTTGCTGCTTTCAGGGTTTTATTACCGGTATTTATATCAGCTGTTCCCTCTTGTACAACTTGTTCCATCTTAATAATATGACTATGTCTAGCACAAATTTGTATTTGTCTAGCTTCAAAATCTAATGTAACTTTGTTTCTATAAAGCCAGTCCATTCCGAGTATTATATCTTTCGAAAGATTTTTTACTATCACACAGACGACCTCTGTTTCTATGTCACCTACTATGATTTTCAGATATGTTTGTTTTGTCATCTTATTAACTGTATTAAACGGACATTTTAATGGGACCCCTACAACAGGTGACACCAAATATTTTTTAGTTTGTGTATGCTGCATGCAGAAAATTTTCATTTACACACGTAACTTGGCTCCCTGGATCCAGTAGTGCTCTTGTTTGTACATTTTCAACAGTTACAATGCAACTGGGACTTATTAAATGTTTTGTGTTCAACATCAGAGTCTTCTTCTTCTAACAGGAATTCTTCTGGTTTGGGGAAAATAGTTTCGATATTGTCTATATCTTTAGAAATCAGTTTGGCCGACAGATTCTCCATCGCGTCGTCTTGTCGCCCGTTGGCCCCTGTTAGTTTTCCTGATGACCGTCCTGTATTTCTATTGTTGAGCGGCGTGGCTTGTGCACCTCGTGCTTGTTCACGATTATTATTATTATTACTTCCATTTCGTCGGTTTTGCTGGTGGTAGCGACCGAAGTTTGAGCCCTGATATCCTCGTGTTTGTGTTTGCTGCACTTTTCGAGTTTGTTGTGCTCGAACATTTATCAATTCCTGTATTTTAGGATCCTCTTCTAACCGCTCTAATAACTCTAGTAACGTTTCAATCGTATGTTCTGTTTGCATGCAGTACATACGTCAGCTTGTTGGGAAATGTTTCATTATCGATGCTACTAAACATTTTTCTGTTATCGGCATCATATCTTTGACAAATTTTGCATTATTGAATAGCGATTTAGCATACGTTAGTAATGACACATTTGAGTTCGGATCGTATTTCCTGTATACTGTACAAGCCTTTGCTCATGATTGTCACTCGAAAATGTCTTAATGAAATTTGTCTTGAAAGTATCGTAATCTAACACTCTGTTTTGTTGATACCACAACAAAGCAGCATCTTTTAAACATCGTACGTTGCTCTGCATCTATTTAGCAACAGACCATTTCTTTTTCCACAATTTCTATGAATTGCAACGGATAAAGCTGGCAATCTTGTGTAGCACTGAATTTCGTTCCCTCTTGGGGTAATATTTTCCCACGTTGTTCTGGTCGGTTAAGTCGGTCAGTTATAGATGTCGAATAAGTGTTGTGAGCACTATTGTCACCACACTATCTTTTTGTGCAAGTTCGATTTTGAGCTCATTTATTTGTTCATTCATAATTGGAACTTGCATTATCATATTTTCTGGAAGTATATAACTATTATTTCCATCTTTGTTTGTTTTATCCCGTATTTCTCGTAGCGTATTATTAACGCTTGCTATTTCCTGTTCTATCCGAATCTTTCCCTTGGAGATGTTTCTTTGATTTCCTCGCATATTCCTATCGCCGTCGTACTAGCTTTATTCTTATACTTTTCAACCCTATCATCTAATCGTCTTATTACCTGTTCCTGTTCAAGTATATATTTTCCCGTCTATTAAATCTCACTGCTATGTTGATCCTTTCTTGGTTATTGTCTAAGATTTGTTTATCTATCTTGGCTGACATAACCTGGATTGTCTGCATTATTTGAGTCGTTGATCTTTATCATAGTTTTGTTATCCTGCACCACTGTTTGCATCATCTCAATAACTGTAATGTTGGAAGCATCACCTATTTGACCTTCTCTATTCTTTTCCCCCGTACTATACATAATTTTACTTTTGGCCATGATTTCCATGTTATTGGGACTATGCGAGGGGTTTACAACTCGCAAATTTGGTGTTCAGCTGATTTCAAGGTATTTCAGAGATTTCAGGGGATTTCAAGAGATTTCATACGGATTTCAAGGGGATTTCAAGTGATTTCAGGGATTTCAATGGGATTTCATTGTCAAGAGTACACCGGATTTCAGGAGTTGTTTACCCCTCGGGACTACGGCTACTGTCTTGTGTAGTATCATTATTGTATTCTATACCTATATAATGTCGTGTGCTTGTGCAGTTGTGTACTGTTTTTCTGTGGCCATTTCACTATTGTCCTCCAGTATTTGATTAATATTACTACCGATCAAAGTGCAGACCTCACTTGATATGGTGGGCTCTTTCATTATCTTCTCAAGATCGGACTTGGAATATGTCCCACCTTATCTGAACCCTCGATCATGAAAAAATATATCATTTAAAAAAAAAGTGCGCCGATTTGGCTTTACCACTTTTGAGGTAAGCTATTTTTTCTATTCATTTCAAAACAGATTGCAACTCTAGGTCGGATGGTTTGTTTGATCATCCTGAATACTTTGTGGACACGCAGTTCTATCCAACGAAGATCTGTTCAACGTTGACGCGACAGAACAATGCACTTGACGTAAGTGGTAAGCCTATACACCGGGTCGAAGTAAGAGGAAGGAACTGAAAGGAAGGAAGGAGGAAATAGACAGGAAGAAGGAGCTCGTTCGATGGCCATTATGGAAGTTTCATGAACAAGCTCTCAAGATGAACCATGTTAATTAAAAGGTGAGCGAAGCGATCACTTCCACGGTACTAGATGAACAAGGACAGAAGATCCAGAGATTCAAAGCGACTTATTCAAAAATGGCATTATATATATATATATATATATATATATATATATATATATATATATATATATATATAATATATATATATATATATATATATATATATATATATATATAACGCCAATAATGAACACTGATCTCAAGCGAAATAAGAATCCCTGCAATCCCAATTGGCCAAGGAATGTGAAAAATGCATTTACATTTGAATGAGACTGTTGAAAATGAATGAAAATTACTTATTTTCCCGGAAACTGCATGAAAAAGTGACTTTTAGAATTGAATAGCTCTAAACGATGGATGGTCTATGCCTAAACTAATAGGGTACCGGTAATTATTATAATAATGACTGAATGTTGTTACGCCGAATAATAGGATTGAGCCGCGGTGGTGCGTTGACCAGTGGCGAGTACGCTGAACCGTCATTCAGGAGACCGGGGTTCGATTCCTGCCACGGTCGACCATCCAGACGGAGATTTTCCGTACGATCGTCTCCCTCTGTCTGATGGACTGACTCCTAACAACAGACCACGGTCGACTCCCACGCAATAACCATTCATCTCATCCATCATTCACCGACGCCAATAGATCCTAGTTATTAGTACAAAGCGTCGCTGAGCCCAGTATTGATAACACTTATGTATTAAAATGTATTAATTTAGATTATTCAGGCTACAAAAAAAGCATTGGTAACTCAGGGTAATATAGATTCAATTATTATCACTTATTACCTCTCAATTCACTAATTAATTCGGCCTACTTGTAAAGCTTCAAGATTGGATGATATGTAATTTACTATTAATTACTATTAATGTACTATTAATGAATATACCCAATATGTACTGTTGCAGTCACATAAGGTGGTTGATCAAGCACCACTAATATGCATCATGAAGAAAATATACACATATTATGTACGCACTACGGCCTAATTATATAGTAATTATAGACCTAGGCACACAACGCAGTCTATGAAAAAATTATCGGATAAATGTGCGTAATTTTATTTAAAGTTTGGATTAAACCATTTTACATGACCGCAAATGTAGGCCTACACTAATAATATACCCAGATGAATCCTAGTTGAAAAAATGAATTTGAAATATAATTACTGTATGCCATATTATAAAATATAGGCCTACGTATAAATAGCATATCTCTGCTGATAAACAACTGACGAAACTATGACGGTCAGTGCTAAACATTATTGGCAATGCTTGTAGGATGTACCCCTAAAATGTAAACATTACGCAATTTTGGCGACAACCACATTTACAAAACTTACAGTACCGAATTATTTGGCTGTTGTAACCATCGTGGAAATCGCACGTTAAGACTGAGAATACACATACGCAAACACATCTAGATGCAATCGCAGAAAATGTCCTGGTTGACGGTCAGAGCTACATGAACAATATCAACTATCGAAATTATATTCGAAATAAAATATTGAAACTGAATGTTGTATACGAAGATCTAGTTAACCAAAATCATTCAGCAAATGATGCTCTCTCTCTCTCTCTCTCTCTCTCTCTCTCTCTCTCTCTCTCTCTCCATATATATATATATATATATATATATATATATATATATATATATAAATATACACACAAAGGGTAAAATTGTGGGTTGTTTTAAATCGTGATAATGTATTTTTAATCGCCCATGAAATAAAATGAAAAAAACATTATATGGCTGTTCTAGCTTCTTGACCTATGGAGCATATCCACTCCGAAACCGCAGCATACCAAAACCAGATATCCGAAAGTAAGGGTTATAAGGCTAGGTGAAATTTTTTGTGACACAGACCAGGGGAAATAAAATGTGAGATATCGCACCATCGAACAGTCGAACTTGTATTAAGAAAATGGGTGAGTGGCAAAACTGGCAATTCCGTTCACATTTCTCACAAACTCTAAGTCTCATCTCCATACCGGCAGTGAATCCACCAGCATGCACAGTGCGACCCTACAATGCCTGATGTGATAAGATGTACGTACCAACGGCGGCAGTCTGTTATTTGCACGTGTGTAGCCGACGCGTTGTTGTGGCGACGAGTTTGTTGAACGTGTTCCGCGGGAGGATGGAGGAGTACTATCTATCTGTCAAGACTGTCACGGCGTTTAGCCGCGAGTCCACGAGCTCACGGTTTTTGGATGGATGTGGGAAAGGGGGCGGGGATAGAGCGCGTGGATTGCGACTAATCAAACGCGGAGTCCTGGAAAGGGATGAAGGCAAGGTGCTTGTAAAAATGTAAAAATGGAGAAATCCATCAATACGAGTTTTTACATGTTCACAAATCAGTGTCATTGAATGAGAAGTATATCAACACTAAGATAATTCTATGCTCTTTAAATGATACTAAATTTTATTTCTCTGAATTCAATCAGTTTTGAGACAATACGTCAATGAATTTCATCACATTCTTGATATTCATTGACGTATCATCTTGAAATTGATTGACTTTACAAAAATATAATGTCATATAACCTAAAGAGCATGGGTTCGATCTACTTTTAATTCAACTACACTAGTTCGTAAACGTGGAAAAAAATAGTAAAGATGAATTTCTCTATTTTTATAAACCGTGTGCACGCACCCCTCGACATGTTTCACGATCAACTCTTGACGTATGGTCAGACAAAAAAGTGAGGAGATTTGAAAAGATTTCAGTCGACGAGTTGAACTGATTTCGACTACATTATGCCGCTCTAGTATATGCGCTTTGCTAATGGAGTGCACGGCATGGGCTAGCTAGCGGCCACCACTCGGAACCCACAGAGAAACTGCACACGGTACTTACTGTTGCAACTGCGTGTAATGATCAGTGATGTGAGCCGAGAAGAGAATATTCTACAAAAGATTATGCTCAAATATGCTCGAGCATAATTTTTTTAAAAAAAAAACATTTTGTAACCATATTTCCACTGCAATAAACATATTTACAATTTTTAAAAAAATCCGTCAAATTTAACATTTGTACATGGTAGCCCGTCAAATTACGTGTTACCATGCACCTGCCAAATATTTTTCAAGTGTATTAATTATTAGGTAAACGCAGGCATAATTAAAAATATGTGTCAAATTACGAGATACCTTCCATTTTCCTGCCAAATATGAGTTTATTAATAATTATTAAATAAACGCAGGATTAATTCAAAATAGTTAACGGCTGTCAAATTACGAGTTACCGTCCATGTTCCTGCCAAATATTCTGTAATTTATTTAATTATTAGGTAAATGTTATGTAAAATTACTCAATTGCGTTTCTTTTCATGTACGGTGCATGCTCGCTCATCCATTTGAAATCCATTTCCAACCCTTTGACACTCATTTTATGAAATGTGCTCGAAATGAAGCTCCATCTCGAGAATATTCTCGAGATCACTAGTGATGATACTGAATGCTTCTCACATCAACACCGTCGGGCTCACTCTTTTTCCTACATTTCGTTGAAGATAACATAAAAACCTTCCAAGACACATGTCGCTGTCGGTTATTGTGGCGTTCACGTTCCTCGCAAACAGTGGTGGAGAATGGTGGTTATTTCCACATAGGCCTACATCGTAATGTCCATTCATAGCGTCATAGCAAGTATCTGTTCACTGACACATGAGTCTTTTTAAGTGTTGTTATTGACCGTAAGGCGACAAGGGTCAACCTTGCCAAGGTCTCTGAGATAGCCACAATATGCATCTCTGAAACAGTTTTATTGACGATTCAGAGAAAACGGCAGTCAAGATCATCATTCCGATACTTGGGTGAAAGTTCGAATTTGACAGGAATCATCACAGTATGTGCAGCTGAAGAGATTATGACATCGTTGTCAGTTCGTTATCATATAACTAGTGTAGAGAGTGTGGTATCCATTTTAAAAACAACATATTTGTTTGAATTTATTTGTTGAAAAAATAATTTAAAACATTTGATAAATAATCAACTAGCGAATGAAGATGTTATCACGAACTGATGCTGATTATTGCTTGCTCAAGGACCTTACCAACAGCTACGTTATTTGGGGCTACGAACAAAAATACTTGCCTTATGCGGGACTCGAACCCACGTCCGACTTGACTTCTTTGACGTCAGTGCACAAAGCAATGACTTGACTGACTGAGCCAGACGGGAGGACACCCTACGAACGTATTACTCAATTATTAACGATTAATTCACACTTTTCAACTTAATCTTATCCGATGAGAAATTTGCCTCGGGCCGGTTCGTTTGCTTTTCAACAATAATAATGAAATATAATGGAACGACAAGAGCTTCCACATGAACGTCGATAAAAATGTACGCAACCCTCCTAGCCAATTGTTTGGTCGCTAATCGTAACCGGGGCCAGATAGATCTTTGTCATTTCCCGCCACTTTTCACAGAAAACTAGGAGTACGTACAGACAAAGAGTTACCGAGTCCGACGGTAAGTCACCAACGGTGTTACAACTAACTCTATGTGCGTATAACTAGCTCAAATACTTCTAGACTGCTGGAGATAATCTACTAGCATTTTCTCTCAGAAAACTTGCCATGTCGGCCACCGGTTCAACACAATCATGGGCGATGAAAATCTGAACGAAGACGATTTCTCTGCTACCAGAATTCATATCTTCGCGTTCCCGAGTGTCGATTAGTATGAGTAAGATGTTTGAAGCAAGCCACAATGGTGGACGACAGTCAACGGGTAAATACAAGACTCAAGTATTGCCATTGTCCGCCGCTACTTGCTCAGTTATTTCTTTACACGGTTTTCGAAGCTCTGTCGGGACTTTTCCTAGAATAGTGGTCGCTCACTCGATGATGAGAATGGTGGTTGTTGGTGCTGTTGATGGTGATAACCTCCAACGCGCCAAACAAGCGAGCAAAGCGTAACAACAACATGAGGATGGGGAATTGTTCACCTAATACATTATCTAATTCTTCTCTGTTAAAGCCCATGCGAACACAAAAGAAAGTCATCGCATCACGAGTCCGAGAATCGGCTGCTATGGCACGACCAGGGGAGTCTTGACGATGACGTTGCCCAAATCCCAGCTCGATTAAGACATTAATTACGGTTGGCTTCCAGACTTGCATTGTCGTGGTGCGACCACCCACTGCAACCCTATCGCCGTACGACTTTACACCTTGATCTCTCACGGGCACAAAATGCCGCGCCAATAATACACAGCAAATCATAGACACTTCGATGTGGTACTTGGAAAAGAAAAACAGCCCTGGTTTGAAAACAATGTTAAAATTGTTCTCTTTGTCATATTGAAAGACTGTATCATCTATATCTACCCTTCCACACCCCACTAGAATACATTGGTAAAGCCAACATATTTCAGTATATTAGTTCAACTCGCTCAAAGATGAAAATGATAAATATATGTACGCATTTACGTGGCGTTGTGGGACGAGAATGGAGGTATAAAAATTGAAAATATAATTTCCTCAAAGATGGCTTATAAGTTGTGGACCACACAAAAAGCAAGTTTTCCAAAGTATAATATAATTTATGAAATTAAGTTTTCGCTCACGCTCAGAGAATTAATTAACTGGGAGGCTGCCTCCCATATAACCGTGCTATATGTTATATTCAATCTTTATTGTAACAATAGCAAGCCTATTTGACAGCAGCGTGAATACTTTTGAAGAGGTACTCGGTCAAAGGTATTCGCGATTATATTGAAAAGTTATTAAAATTTTCAACGCAATTATAACAACTCAAAAACGTCAAAGCATTCGCAACTCAATCCCCTTTGACATTTCAAGGGCGGCGAAATTGAAAGTTACATGAGGTCCCTTCCGGGCCACTGGCAAATACATATCCCTCACATATTGCTCAATGAAGTGTCACCAGATTGCTGCAATTTAATAACCAGGTTCAAGAGTTACGGGAAAATAGGGGCTAGCAATGTAAACAAATACTTTCTTATATTTCTTTAGAGCTGTATGTATATAGCTCACACATTCAACTGTACATCACATTTAAAAGTATACACAATTGATTGATAGTACTTGGCTGACTGCCCTAAACTCTTTGCAGTGCCGTATGTAATTGCAACAAATTGTTTCGCTACTGTTGAATACGTGTTGTTATTATAGCGTTAGAGAAAAAGAAAATAGTTATATTATAGCGCTATAACTGCAAAACACTTACTACGAATATGCTGCCATTTTGCACGTTGCGTCGTTTGCATTCAGTTATTATTGTTATTAGGTATCACTCGGAATCAACGAAATCAAAATATCGACTATAATATCGAACCGAAAAATATCAACGATAATTTTCGAAACACCGTTTCAGAGGATAAGATGATGAGGGCAGATCAGACCACGACT
This sequence comes from Brachyptera putata, assembly GCA_907164805.1. Taxonomy (NCBI): domain Eukaryota; kingdom Metazoa; phylum Arthropoda; class Insecta; order Plecoptera; family Taeniopterygidae; genus Brachyptera; species Brachyptera putata. Next base: position 54,787,253 of record OU015463.1, read on the forward strand.
AGTAAGCCCAGTACACGGAGGAATTGCTGATGATAATCAGTAGGCACTGCTAGCAGTCACAAATATGTGCACGTACTTACGCCTCGGCCAAAAACCCACGAGTATACTTACATCCACGCAAGAAGGTCGTCTTTCAACAGAACCAACATATCGTTCTATTCGTACAAACACTGGCACATATGTGGCTTAGTTGTTGGCGCGCGCTCGCTTCATGTTTCCTTGTACAACTTTTAGCGAATAGTAATAGTTTAAAATACGCGCCTGGCAAATTGTTCTCCCCCTTGCATATATCGAACGGTGCCTGGCAAATTGTCTTCCCCCCCACAGTCAAGCCTGACAAGTTGTCCTCCCACCCAAACTTAAGACTGGCTAATTGTCCTCCCCTGCTAAAACCACGTGCCTGGCAATTTGTCCTCCCCTGCTAAAACCAGGTGCCTGGCTAATTGTCCTCCCCTGCTAAAACCACGTGCCTGGCAAATTGTCCGCTGGCTAATTGTCCTCCCCTGCTAAAACCACGTGCCTGGCAATTGTCCGCTGGCAAAATGTCCGTACACTGATTTTCGTGGTTTCCCTCTGTAACCCAGGCTAATGCCAGGACGGTTCCTACAATATACGCCACGACCACTGCCTTCCCATTACCCTTGAAACCATCATCCCATAATCTCATTAATCGTTCCTCAGACACCAACAGATACAAGTTATCATTGCTGTGCGTCGTTAAACCCATTATAAATAAATACATACTTGTATAGCTGTGGTAATTTTAGGGAACAGTAATTTTTCAAGACGAAAATCACGATTAGAAACATAACTACACCTTTCCAGCGAGGTAAATGTTCAATTCTAGGCGAATTTCTAAAATTTTCGAAATTCTTCCAGTTACGTGGTTGGTGGACAATATCATTTATTCGTGGACGCAAGTACCTTTTTTCATGGGTTCAACGACGCACTGTAATGATAATCAAGATTTATTGGCGTCGGATGAATAAATTATAATGAGACGATGAAGTTTTTTGGGGTAATGGGACGAATAGTGGGAAGGAACGGTCGTGGCCTATTTTGTAGGGACCATACCAGTATTAGCTTAGACTACAGAGGGAAGCCAGACGAATTCAAACCTGTGAAGGCTGAAGATAGACGGTGGCGGGTATCGAACCAGGTCCGATACTCCCCTCACCTACCGGATCACACGAAGCAATGGGAGGCGATTTAGCGGAATACTAGTTTTTTGGCGATAACTTTGGAACGATATGAGACATCGAAATTCTAATGAAGATAAAACAGATATTTCCAATGCCTTCAAAATGGCATAAGTAATAACTATTTATCCCATATCGCATAACTGTCAGGCGTACACAGCTAGAAAAAAACGTATAGGCCTACACCTGACAATTATGCGACATGAGAGAAAAAGTTATTGTACACACTATCTTGAAGGTATTGATAATATTGGTGTATCCTCTTTATTAGAATTTCAATATCTTATAGCGATCAAAAGTGATCACCAATCATTTGTCATTCTGCTCAATCGACTGCCATGAACTCTTAACCACTGATGCAAGTGGGCCTATCATCCGAGAGAAAACACCTCAGGTCAGGTTGACAGAATATCTACGCGGCAACATCCGACGAAATCTCTCATCCTACACAGATTTAGACATATTTGCGCATTTCCCGTGAATCAGGGTTTTACGGACGCGGATTTTTCGAAGAGAGAATGAATGACCGGACAGAATTGATCCACGGACCTCCGTTTCCATGGAACCACGATAGCCTTGTGACCTGGGCTCACACAAACGAGCTACTAAATAACGTCGTACGAAATGCTATTCGAATCGAGAAGAATTCTCGACGGAAACCCGGACAATGTGGATGCAGATGGTTAATTAATGAGAATTGAAAAATATTAATATGTGGCTCTGACAAGTCGAACGAAATTGTGTAGTTCTTATGAATTATTGACAAACAGATACAACAGCTAACATTTACAAGCCTGATAATAATATTGATAATAATAATAATAATGAATAAACCTCCCTCCGTTGATCAGTCAGCTAAGGCATCGCTTTAGAATCTGAAGTCACCTTTGGTTCGAGTCCCGCATAAGGCATGGGTTTTTGTTAACGTCCCTTCACCAACCATCCCTGTATAGTCTCATTATCACCTGCTCAATCGTATCTCCCTATAACCTCGCTGTTGGTGGAGTCGTCGAGCAAACAATGATCAATCAATAATAAATATAGCTTTACCGATTATCATTTCCTGAACAACCCCACGAATATCTAGGTTATCAATTGTGGTAATACGAATCAGCGGATGATAGCCGAATGGTATTAGAAAACAACTCCTTATGCGGGACTCGAACCCACGCTCGACTTCTGTTTCCAAGGCGAAGTCAATAAGCATGCAGTCGATTGTACTTGACGGGAGGCCTTCGTAATACTTATCGCTGAAAAGGGTAAAAATATTGCGCGGATGTTCAATAATTGTACGAGGAAAACGGAGATCATGAACTGATAGGGTTAGTTGATTGTGGGGGTCATGTCAGAGAATATACAAATTTAAAATACTCTGCAGGAGTGTAATGAAATTAGAATAGAGAAAACGATAAGTGAAAAATCAAGCAAAATATTACAAAGATGATGAATAGTTGTCGTATGATTATTATTTATTAATAATAAAACCAATAGCGTATCATGGACTTTCCGCTTATCCGCACGACACTCTCCAGTGGCAAAAGACGAAGAGTGACCCAACGAACTCTTAACGTCCGATTCCACGATACGGTGACTCTTAGAAGGTACAATATAACGTGATATTATCATTTAGTATTTCGGAAAACAAAGTACGGTACTCGAATGATATCAAAAACTTTGTTTCTTAAAAACAAAAAAGTTCGATTTGAGCGAGATTCGAGCTGGCGACCTCCCAAGTTCAAAATCGAACGCGCACCACAGTGGCTACAAAACTCGCTCAATCTATCAGCCGAACTATACCCAAAACTGGTTTGATTGATTATTTATACTGGATTGAACGTTGATGATCAAGATCTACGGGCGTCGGAGAATGAAAGGTTATTTTGTTACGTGTTTCTGGATAGTGGGAAGGAGTCCGGTTGTTAAGGAATCATCCCAGTATCGATCAGAACGATACAAGGAAAACACATCAAAAAAACTGTCAGGATGTTCGACCAAGGCGGTAATCGAACAACGGTCTACTGAATGTCGGTTCAGTGTGCTATCACTCGACCACTCGTCACCTCCCGGTCACATGGAGCAAAAGCATTAACACTGAGCTACTAGTGACGGTAGGATACGAGCACTCCAAGCATATAGTCCAGGAAATAATTAGCAGATTTTATTCAAATTTCAGAAAAAACATTCTTTGTGACTTAGAAATCGACGAACACAAAAGCTAAACCTTATTGGTCCAACTTTATTCATGTTTTTTTCTATTAAACTGCATTATCTGACGGGCATTTTGAATATTAGATTAGGCTTGGCTGAATATGTACAAGTTTCAATATCATCTGAGGGATTTTTTCTGTTAATACAGTTTCGAATACAAACGTGTAGGGAAAATGGAATTCTTCTAGTAGGCCTGACACTTCTAGAAACCAACGAACGAAATCGCAAGCCTCTGATGAAAACGGATGAGAGACCATGTATAGTATGGCAGTGTTATGCAAGACACCATCGTTTCGTTTCAATTTTATACACCTGTAGCATAATATATAAAAAAGGGACATCTGACATTGGCAAGTATTCCAAACCATCTCAAGCGAGGACGTAGAAATAATGTAGTTTAACGACGCAATCAACGGCTATTTTTAGGGGCGGAGGTTACATTTTAGTGAATTAAAGTGAAGGTAAATAATAATCATAATCATTCTAAAGAATCGAAACGCGCATCTCCAAGATAACGTTTAGATACTGTACCATTGGTTGTGCACATTCTACAGTATTGAAACGCCAGATCTAAATGACAGTCGGTTTGATGAAAAAAACAAATACTACACCTAAGTTGGGATTTTGGCTCAGAAGTGATGAGCAATTTACGACTGTCAAACCGATTTGGAGCATATTCAAGCGGAACCCTAACTACATAAACCAATATTGATATAAACATAACTACACACCTGAAATAATACAGTGCGATTACAATGAGTGTATTATTACTCACCACTATTGTATTGCATGTTTTCCTTTGTGTAGGCATACATTAAATCTCTAGGCTCATATAATATGCCACAATAAGCTATTAATATTATCATTACCAAGGAATTACTTTAGTAATCTTCGTATAAAATATCAAATACGGAATAATTGGCAACTTATCAAATGTCCGTCCAGTTGCTTATCGGAAAGCAAACTAATTGGTATCAACTGGCATTGGTGAAGACGATGCATATAAATTAGTGTGCTTATACGCATTATTTGCATACTTCGTGACTATAAAAAGTTATGCAAATGTGCTTGTCTGAAAGGCCTACAGCATCTGATTCTCCGGCTAGCGAGACATGCCCGTGCCCAATGGTTCACTCCTCTGACATATGTGTACCCTCTAAACGCCTTTCAGGGCTCTCTCTGCCCACTCGGTATCTCCCCGATTTAGCTTACAGCCGAATCTGATGCTGGCTCAACCAAGCTTATTGGTCTAGTCGATATATACCGTTTGCATACAGGACTTTCCAGTAAGCTGAGTAAAATAAACGAGTCAATAGCCGGAAATTAAAAAGTTTTAATTAGATCTTTTTATAAAAATCGTACATCATCATATTGGAATTAATCGGATTCACTTACGATCAATATCGAACATTACATAAATCGAACTGTTCGTCGAGTCACTGCATTATTAAGACGAGTCGAATATAAAATCAAGTACATTTATCACAGAACTGGCTACGATGGATAAAAATCCACTACCATAAGAACTACTTGCCAATTTGATCTGATGATCCATTAAAGTGATGCAACATTCACCATCTCGAGTTGTAGACCTCTCCCACCAATCGACCTTCGTCACACCGGTACGTAAACTCTGATGCTAATTACATCCAGGATCATTTATAACGCTCGTGCACAAACAGAACTCGAGTTACTGCAGGGTGGACGAATAGAACGACTCCGAGCAATGCATAGCATTTATATCACTCACTGTAATTAATTTAGGGCGCTAAATGACCTCGCTGTCGATGCGCCTCAAACCCTAATGTTCTTCATCATATTCATAAATTTAGGTTTTTGTAATATTGTAGAGCCGTTGAATATTCGCTGTGTCCTCTTCAGCCTTTAATCCACTTAATTGAACCGTAACATAAAACCAGTCATTACCACTCAAATGGATACAAATGGGGTCGGTTACAAGCACAACCATTACGAACTTGACAGTTACCATTAACCTAAAGAAGGTTTCCAGTCTCAATTCTCAAATCAAATGGGTAACAAATGGGTAAATGTCAATATTTGGGTACTAGCGTGGCTCGGTACCTGGCAAATGTAGAAAAAGGTCATCAAATTGAATTCTTAGAAAGAAGAATGGAACATTATGATCCTGCTATATAAATGTACAAGCTGGAGCTATGGTCTCACTGACGTTTTATGGGTCTACGGTTCAGACTTCGGATTCATGCCACAACATTTTTATTACCGAATAGTTCAGGTTTTGTTTGAATCCACAGGCACGATTAACATGCGGCAAGTTAAAATATCAACTTGGTTTAACGTTATGATCTGATACCCCACCCATAGTCCTATGGTATCTTGATACCAAACTACCTCCCCCACATCTTCATCACTGGTGGCTCGATGCAAATTCCTCAAAGCCGATCAAACACGAAGTGCATTGAAAAAAGTACTGCAATTCTATATGTTGCATTTCTCACACAATACACATCTACAACCACATCTTCTGAATCAACTTGATAATAGTTCAACCACCAGTTTTATGCGCTTGAATAAAAAGCAAATGGGTAACCAAAAGAGAATCTCCCCTACCCTATATCCAGGTTCTTTCAAATACTTCGAAATGATACAAGTTTATGGTATGGTATATTCTGTAACTATGTATTTTTAATGTGTATGATGAATTGCAATGTAATGAATAATAATCTCCATCAGTTGTACCTATGAGGACCTAACATGTAGGTTCCTATCATTTAACAAATTACCTACAGCTGACAGATTTTCACTATTCAATATTATTGATGTGATTTACCACATTTGTGTAAGTCTGTATATAGGCCTATAGTGTTTGAGCATGGAGGTGGATTTAGAGAATATCACTTTTTTGGAGATAACGTTCGAATATAGTATGAGATATCAACATTCTGATAGGGGAGGAACACAGATATGTTCAACAGTTACCTTCAATATGATGTAAAATGAAATTATTGACCTTCGATTCCAGTATCAAAAACTCAAACAAAACAGGCATATACATGTGAAAATTATGTGATGTACGAACGATAGTTTTTACTTATACTTTTAAGAATGTATTAAAAATAGCTCCCCCCCCCCCATATTTGAATTTTGATATCTTATACCCTTCACGATTCACCACCAAAAACTGATATTTTGCTAAATCGACTCCCATGTGCTAGAAGCACATTATGCGAAGCACAAAGCAGAAGAGTCAACATACCTTCATCCTATTCACAATAAATTCAACGATTCAAGAAGAAACAGTATAACTGCAGATGACTCTATACAGTTGGTTGAGATAGGTGACAAGTAATGCCTTTATTAGGCTAATAAAGATTCTTAGGAAAGTCGTTCAAAGACATTGCCAATAGCATGGTGATGTCTAGAGGGTATGAATGAGCACATTGATGAATGGAAGTCAACACACCACAACAAACCCACCCCAGCCTTGATTTGAGTTTTCAAAAACAAGCCTAGCCTGAATGACCAGAATGACTTACGTTTAGCTGCAGCTTTGAATGGGTCAGTCGATGTAGTAATGCCTGCGGATTGCCTCCCTCTCTGGGGGCACCCTTCTGAAAGTAAGCACCATAGCCTAACAGACGGACACCTGAAACAGAAAATCAATTATAGGCATGGTACCTGTAATTATATTTGAGCCTGACTAACAGGCCTATGTAATGATGATTAGTTTGCAGAACAATAATCACCAATACATCACCAGAAACGTTATTTGGTGGTAGGAATGAATGGATGATATATGATTTTTACTGATGACTTCGATCCGAGATAATGGGATGGTGAGTTGGAAGGTTATTCTATTAGATGTTTTTGGATAGTTGGAAGAAGTCAGTCGTGGCCTGTAGTTAAGGCAACATCCCAGTATTGACCTGAATGACAGAGGGAAATCACGAAAATCCCCCGTCAGGATGGTCGACCTTGGCGGGAATCGAACCCCGGTCTCCTGAATGACGGTTAACAGTGTATTAACCACTCGGCCACACGTCTCGGTATGCTATATGAAATATGAATGATGTTTGTAACAAAAACCTATGCCACCTGCAGGACTCAAACCCATGCCCACCTTGATTTCAGATTCCACTGCAATGCCTCGACTGACAGCCATTTAACCATCCATTTCAAATTTGCCAGTATGATATACACAATTACTTCAAAATTATCCAAATGCCACAGCATTAGAGAACAGCAAACACTTACCGGCATCGGTAATCAATTTTATTCACAAAATGAACAATAATTCCTTAAATTCAAATAAAGAACACTCTATTTATTTCAATACCGGTAGCAATATCCGTGGCCAAAATTTCAAGAAACACGAGTAAATTCCTCAGTAGACAAGCCGATGGTACCAGACATACCATAGGAACTGACAATTTTATCCACAAAATGAACAATAATTCCTCGAATTCAAATAAAGAACACTCTATTTATTTCAATACCGGTAGCAATATCCGTGGCCAAAATTTCAAGAAACACGAGTAAATTCCTCAGTAGACAAGCCGATGGTACCAGACATACCATAGGAACTGACAATTTTATCCACAAAATGAACAATAATTCCTCGAATTCAAATATAGAACACTCTATTTATTTCAATACCGGTAGCAATATCCGTGGCCAAAATTTCAAGAAACACGAGTAAATTCCTCAGTAGACAAGCCGATGGTACCAGAAATACCGTAGGAACTGACATTTATGGCAAAAGAAATATAAAACATTACAGAATTTACAATTACATGTAGAAGTCTCCCCAAGGAGATTAGCACATCAAAATCATTCACATTTAAACAAAATCCAATCACATATTCATGATATTCAGAACATAACATAAAAATACTTCAAGGGTTAAACGGCAAGTTGGCAGAAAAAGTAAATTGCAAATAAATTAGGCCTAGGCTTACTTCAATCATCCCAACTCCTTCTTGTTCTTGTAAAATACAACCCCTCTCTTATTATTTCTCTTTTCATTTTTATTGGGTTCAACGACATACTGTACTGATGACTACAATCGATTGGCGTTGGTGGATGATAAATCAGATGATGAGGAGAGAGATTAAATTTCATTAGGTATTTTTGGATAGTGGGAAGGAGTCGGTCGTGGACTGTTGTTTAGGAACCATCCCAGTACTGACCTGAACGTCAGGGAAACAACGAAAAATCCCTGTCAGAATGATTGACCATTGAGGGAATCGAACCCCGGCCTCTTGAATGAAAGTTCAGTGTGCTAGCCACTCTACCACTCGTCTCAGTGTCACAACAGACAAACTACAAACTCAATGGTACTAGGGCCAAGTCTTGCAGGCCTATTTGAGTGTGTCTGCACGCATTTAGTATGTTTTGTAGGCATATGTTACCGCATGAGTATTATCATCATTCAATTATTGTATTTCTGTATTTCTCATTCATCATTGTAGTATTCGTAACCTGTGAAGAGATATGGTATAGGCCTATAGCTTTAGGTTTTGTACAGTGGGCCTACTGCAACGATAAATAAATATGCCTGGCATAAGTAGGCTAGGACCTACGAACACCCAAACTAGTATATACCTAGGGTTACTTGCCTACAGTAGTAAAAGTGCTGCTTGGAAAATCAAGCCTGAAATTAGATTGGTAAATATGTATAGGAACTGGACCAGTCAATTACCGTGCGAATGTTCATGTCCAGTTCCTGGACGATGAACGAGGTACGCAGCGGCCCCGCAAGCATAACCACAGTGAAGTTAATGTGCATATTTTCGAAACGGACATTTTAGACCTTTCAAACCAAAAATTCTTCCGTAGGCTAACCGTGAAACAACAGCGTTTTCGCTTGTTTTTAACAATCTTAGCTAGACCGCAATAGAACTTCCATCCCCCAGTGATTCTACACGGGATGTTACAGAACGGGCAGTTAGCAGCGCGACGTAAAACTCCATTATCTTGAAGCCATTCACGCATACGCTCATCGTTATCGGTGATCCTACCAAAACTCAACACCCCCTGAACACATGAATCGCAAACCATCTGAAAGCCGGACCAAACACTAACTGGCATCCTAGAAAGGGCCACAAAAGCAGGAATTTCAACCACCGCCTGGGTGGAATCCAGCAATGAAGTAGTGACAGATCCTAACCACATGGCCCATCCGCATGGTTGTTGAGCGTGAAAAACGGGGTTGGGACGGGGAATGAAACACATGGCAACACTGTCAATGAATGCCACAATCAGCCGGTGATGGCGCTAGTATAAGTACGTGAAATGGCTGTCAAAACGAAAAAATGTTCTTAAATTCGTATTTTTATATCACGGGAAAACCATGAAAACGACATTAAAATGAGAATATGCCACCATTTTTTAATAACATAATGTTGGTAATATTAGGAAATATCAACATCATAAATGTGTCGCTTCAAATAGGCGAGTTCCCTACAATACATAAATACCAGTATTTGTTGTTTTATTAGTGTTCAACTCGCTAGAAACATGTAGATTTCTTGGTTTGTTTAGGTTAGTCATTGGGTTAGGATGAGGGGCTGTTTAGGTTTAGGGTTAGGCCCAGCTCTCTTACAACGGGGAATCAAAACCTAACCTAACAATACCAAAACGAAAAAATATGGACATTTAAAGAAAATTAAAAACTAGTAAAACGCAGCAAATAATTACGTGCACAACTTATGGAAACCACAATATACAAAATAAACGTTTTCAGTAAGTAAAAGCAATTTTAGGCTCGATTACCCAAACAGCAACCTTACCAAGGCTACTATCACAGTTCTACCACTAGGCCTAGCCTGAGCCTATCATGCTCAAAATGTAAAAGTAGGCCTTAAGGCCTGAACTTACCATACAAGAATATTGTCGAATTTGGCTTGGCCTACTCTACCAACTCGTTCACAAGTTCCGAAAACAACAACCGAACTTGCTAAATACAACAATCACAGGCTTACTGATTGTTAGTGGACCCAATTGCAACACTAAAGAATAGGCAGAATCTCAAATCATCACCATCACTAGACTGTTTCCGAGAAACCGAGTTCGGGAAAACAACGTCAACGTCACGGAGCCTGGCAGAGGCGAGTTAATAACACCACCAAAAAGCACCACGTGTTTTAATAAGCACTAAATATTAACCAATTGTAACAATAAGTTAATAACGAATCCTTTCGGAACACAACGACACTGTGAACATACCAATTAACACTCGTTTTTGGTATAATTTACAAAACAACATGTAACGTAATCGCACTCAATCTTCCATTACTCCAACCTATGTCCATTATTTATCAGTTCAGTAGAGCGCAGCACTATCGCAGTGTGCTCCCGTGCTTCCGGCATGCTATTATTGGATTGCAAATGAGTCGAGTCGACACTGGACGTACAGGCGGCTTATTTGCTGCGCTGACGTTCATAGTCAGTAAATATGAATTATTTTACTTCATACACGATCATTGGCCAAACCGTAAACGACCGTTTTGACTACCACGAATTACATTAAATTGTATGCCCACATACTCGCACATATCTTCCAAGTTCTTTAGAGCGGTGGCGATTCGTCGGGCCGGAAGTTGGTTTTAGTTTAGATTAAATTAGTTTGGGATGTTTGTTTGGCTAGGTTAGGTTTATAAAATAAGTGGGATTGGATTAACTAGGTTGTTTTAGGCTACATGAAACAACAACGTCCGCATGTGGTGACAGACCGATGGTCCGATGAATAGCGGGTTAACGGCTGCCATGGCTAAAGCTGATGTCTTGGGACATTTCGTTATGAATGCGCTTCCTATCGGCTACTCGAGACACTTACAAATGAACTACTTTGCTGGCATCGAGACATTTCCTTTATTTTCAATTTTACCCCCTTACTTTACGTGGAATTTCTACAGCCTGTTGAAGCAGAAATTTTACACCTTTTTCATCAGAATTTTCATCCCATTTTCTTGATACCATAAAATCAACATGACTACCAGTACTTGTAATCTCTAAAACCAGTGCTGAAAATGAATCATTATTTTTACTCCACGACTTGAAAATTGTCACTTATGTATGATATAGTTTTGGAAATATTTTATGAATTATTTATGTAACTCATTATACCTGCACTGCTTAACTACAACCTGGAAATTCTACTCTATCAGTTGTAGTATTTCTCAGAACACAATTTACATTGTAAAAAAATCTAAAGCCTGAAGATTCAACTAATCACGAAAATTATTCATTCAAGTTACTTATATAATTTCATATTTGGCTATCTATGCAACTGAGGGAGGGGGGGATAGTGTGAGCAGAATTTTGAAGGAATTTTGAGTACTTTGATAAGGCACATAAAAAAAGCGCCTTTTTATTGTGTAATTTATGCACCTCAACATCTGATTTTCGGGTTTCGTATTTTTCTTCATATATATTTTTTGGTTTGGTGAGAATGTGTTTTTTATTTTCATTCATTTTTTAATAGGTACGTTAAAAGGGCACCGTTCAAGGGCTGGAACCCCCAGGCTACAGCCTAGTTAGCTAGCGTACGCACAAATCTGGGCCTGATGTTATAATCTCAAATTTAAAATTACCGGTATTACAAAACTTTAAATTATTGTATTGTATTGTATTTATTTATATCCCGTTGACTAGTACATAATACAAGTATGGGTATCGTCAGAGTAAAATTTACAAAGTATATACATTGTTAATATTAATATAAAAATAATAATATAAAATGAAAAATAAAAATATGACACAGAAGAATAAGAATACAGTCATTAGCAGATAACAGTGTCATGATCATTTAGGTAAGAATATGTAATAATAGCACATAATGTGTGAGAAGGTTAGATTCAAGTTGTACCCAGAAACTCGTCTAGTTTATAGTTAGTAAGGTTTCATGAGGAGGAACGATTTTAGGTTGTGTCTGAAGGACATAGGAGACTGAGAGCTGAGAATATGAGGTGGAAGTTTATTGTAGATTTTGGAACAAAGATACGTGGGGCTGTGTTTGTAGAAGCTGTGATTGAAGGAGTGCGTGAAGATGCCTGAGCTGGACCTAGTTTGGTGAGAGTGAGAGTGGTTTGTAGAGTTTTGAGGAAATAGATCGGGATTAGAGTGGGTAAAGGTAGCTGCAGCCAAAATCAGAGTGGAGGTAAGGGTTAGAATCTTGAGGTTGGTGAAATGAGGTTTGCATGACTGACGTCTAGATATACCAGCAAGAATTCGAATGGCACGTTTTTGTATGATAAAAAGTCTGTGGGCGTGATGAGAGTGACCCCAGAAAAGAATAGCATATGAGAAGATGGAGTGGAAATAAGAGTGATATACAAGAAGAAGGGAAGAGTGGCTGACAGTCATTTTCAGTTTGCGCAGCATGAAGCAGCCACTTAGGAGTCTTAAAGCAAGTTGATTTATATGAAGGGACCAGTCCAGAGACTCAGTTATATCAACTCCTAGGAATTTTACACTGTAGTCTCTTGCAGTACTGTAGCCATTGAGGCGAATAAGGGGGCTGTAGGTGGGTTTGCTATGTTGGGTGTGGAAGTATAAGTAGGACGTTTTAGTTGTTTGAAGGGCCAGGCGATTATTCTTACAATACTCCGACTGACGGTTAGCCTCTAAGATTAATGAGTTTACATCGGACTTTTGAAAAGTTAGGAGATGGTTCGTGTCATCTGCATATTGTGATAGGCAGCCTCTGACAGATTCTGAAGATATGTTCCTATTGAGAATATTGGGCAAGTCGTTCACATAGAGCAGGAACAGTAAGGGGCCAAGAACAGAGCCTTGTGGAACGCCCTGGCTGACAGGGAGAGCATTTGACAAGACGGATTTGTTTTCTGAGATTATTCTCACTGTTTGGGTGCGTTTTGATAGGAATGAGGTTATCCATTTATGGGCTGGACCGGTGATACCCAGGCATGTTAATTTGGTGAGAGGAGCTGATGGTCAATGGTGTCAAATGCCCTGCTTAGGTCATAGAACAGCCCTAAAGCATTATCTCCACTATCCAAGGCGGAATATAGTGCGGATATGAAGGAATATATTGCTGTAGACGTTGATTTTTGTGCACGAAATCCGTGTTGACTCACGTCAAGAAGATTATGCTTCTGAAGGTAGGATGAGAGTCTGATGTGTATAATTGGTTCGAAGATTTTAGAGAATGGAGATAGTAAATGGGAGATGATACTAGGCAATAGAGGTGGGAGAGGAATGAAACTGGAGTCTTCAAAGAATGTATTGAAGTGGTTTGCCAAGGGAGTAGGGTCGGTTACTCTTTTGTTGTCTATCGTAAGAGAAAGGTCGGTAGTGGGTTTGGGAGAAGCTGTTATAAAGAAGAAGAATAACAAAGTAATATATACGATACACTTTGTTCTTTACATCTATTAAAATGAGTAAATAGTCATAAAAATATATTGAAAAATAATACAATTTGTACTGAAGAGCCTACGTTTCCTAATCTAGAGGGACCTATTACGGAAGGTAGCTAGTGTGCCACCATTTAACAACACCAATATGCAACTGAATAGAAAAGTAGAGCGTATATTATTTTATTAAATCTTTTTTTACTTTTGCAAGGAAATTGCTGAACAAACCAATTTGGATATGACGCGGAATATTATTTCCGTCCTGTTAGTCCGTTTCTTTCTAAAATACTAATGTGCTTGGTATACAGACTCATTGTTCCAATTTATTTTAAAACATTCAATTCTTCATCTTCCCTACTTGATATTTTCATTAGCCATGTAACAAAAGATTGGAATAATCTACATTTACAAAAATATCATGTTTATCAAGGGAAACACAGCCACAGAAATTCATCAAATTTTCTGTTATTCATTGAAGTATCAATGTTGATATGGTATATTAAAAATTTAAAGAGAAAAAAGTGGAAAATTCCGAGGAAATTTTGGAAACACTAGAAATCCATTAACCGTTACATACAACAAAACCCGTAGATATTTAGCATGAAGATGACAATAAATAGATTTGTTGAGTGAACCTTCCTCTATCAGATAAACTAGATTTCATCAGCATACCTATGACCGTTTTGTTTCCAATATATAGTTTCCGTAACCTTGATTTACATCAAAAAAAGCCATCACTTACCCTGGTCTTGTGTGCCAAATCCATATGATTGAACTGTTTATTTTTAGTTCAGCTAAAAGCCAGTTCTTTTATAAATACATCGATACCATGCACGATACATTATCTTGAGGAGTAATTAAATTATATATGTAACGCAAGATGCATGTTCGTCACCCACCGCGTAACATTTTCAGTGTTTACATGAAGCGTAAGCGATTGATCGTAGTGGCTTTCTGGATGAACGTGTTGTTAAGAAACTGCTTCACACCGTGCTGAGAAGTACCTTCTAAAATATCGACGATCCATAATTAACATTCACAATATGATACGTTTTGCCAAACACGCTGTGCTTACTTGACAATAAAGCACCATTATTGTCATCGTTACTCACAATCATAATTTTGTTGGGTTGGGTTCAACAATGCACTATAATAATAACCAAGATCTATTGTTGTACCAAACCATAACTAAACAACATGAGGTATGATATATATAGGAAAGGGTCCAGTCATTATAGTAATCAACCTAATGTAATATTATTTGATTACGAAAATAACTGTCAATTTGAATAAATATGGCAGACAAGTTTGTCTTCTTCAGCATGACTTTTAATTGCACACATTATTAATAGACACGCAAGCCTGCAAGAGGAAATGGTACAACTATAGAATATAGATTAGGGAAGAATGAGGGACTATGTTAAATGCTCTTCACTTATTTTTGAAGGTTAGTGGTATAGTTCAACATCTAGTCTCCATATCGCTAGAGGCACCACCAGCTTTTGTTCGTAAAATTCAAATTACTAGCACCTGGACCGAACGTATTTACAGCAAACAGAAGAGAGTGACTGAGAGCGTAACATGATCAGATTTTTGTTAAGTATTGCTGTGTACGTATAAGATGTTGCATCTCAGCTTATCCGGAGACACCAGTCATCTAATTCCCGCAGCAGTTGCCCCGTAAGCTATATAGTTCTTCCTTAACTTTTGTTCTATGGCATAACCATGCCAGTTGCAAGAGAGATAGTGCTCCAGATCATTTCCAATTAGTTTGACAAAAAATCGGATAATTCAAAATAATTTTCAAAATTACAAAACAACTTATAAAATGAACAGTTATCAGTCATTGTAAGGTGATTAATAAAATAAAATAAACTGACTGTATGTGTAATCAAAAACAGATTTCACAGAATATTCAACTGCCTACTGCCTCTTTAAATTATTTACCACTATGTAAACATTATTATATAAAAATATTGTGTTTACAACATAATATTGGGAAATGTTAACTCTTATATGACATTTTTAGAAACTATAATTCTTTAGGCCTACATACTCATAATAACATTAGAATGATGTACAAGGCAGGCCAATATGAAATGGTATGTCAAATGTTAAAAAAATGAAGGTTCAACTTCAGATTCAATTATATTTTTCTGAATGTGACTGAAAACATATTGGTAATCAAGTTACCATTACCAAATTTGTCCAAATAAAAGTGATCTATTGCAAGAATTCTAGTTTACGGTCAATTACAATGATCAATCAATTCACCATGAATATTATATAATTCATTTCTGGCATATACATGAATAAATTTTGAAGCATGTCATTTCTTAGGTTTAATAGCTTTCTCCAGTCCTCGTATGTATTTCTTGGGAATTTCATATTTTTCTGGAAAAAAACAAAGTGTTAAAAATCTATGAAAGATGAGAACCCAATAATGAATGAGATAAGGAATGATTTCTCATTTAACTTTTCTATCAACAATTGAAGGACTGAATTCTAGTAACCTACAGTTAATCAAAGATGATTATTATTCGGACGCAGCAGTAATACGTAATTGAGAGAGAGAAGCGGAAGGGGCGGGAAGATGATGTCCTTGAAGAGCTGGCCGGCCGAGGTCAGTTGCGTGCGACGTAATATTCACGTTTGTTTTTCAACCAAAATTGCCAAGAGATGATTCGAGACGGCAGATTGGCTATTTGTGAAACGAACGGAACTATTGCATGGTTGTTTACAACCTACAGTACCGCGAGATGATTCGACACGGCAGATTGGCTATTTGTGAAACTAATACAAGTCCTGCGTGTTTGTTTACAACCACGAGCACTGGGAGATGATTCGGCACGGCCGAGCGGCTGTGGGTCAAAGTAATACGACGTACGTGGGGACTACAGCTAGTAATCAAGAAGATGGTGTTTGTTGAACAGGAGAGTATTTATTTGCCTAATAATTGATATTTTTCTACTTGATAAGTGATATGAAGTCAATGATCATCACACACATTGATCACAAAAATCATTTCGAAAGGCAATCCTCGTGAAAATGGTATGATTTCTCTCGATTTAGTTATTTATACTGTATTTAGAGTAGACAGTAAAGTGATGATTGCCTCTGATTTTGGGCTTTGGTGAATGTTTTATTAAATAGTCCAGATTATGTTGAAGTTGTTGATAGATTGATTTACCTTGCAGTAGCTTGCCAACAAAAAGCACTTGATTGCCTTGCACTAATAGTTGCGCTCCCTTTCTGTGTGCCACAGTACTTATGCTTGTACTGGCCGCTACTCCGTGCTGGCAAGTACGAGCAAACTCGTTCAAGTCAATATTAAAGAGCTCCAGGTTGTACACTAGAGTCACCTGAAACGAATTCATCAACAAATAAAATAGGCGTAGATCTAGCTAGCGTAGATAAGCTAGCAGTTCTACGAATCAATTTACCAGTATGATGAACTATCCACAATAACTAAATGCCTTGATCAAATTTTGTTCTTTGAGCAATAAAGCTTTTTCTCTCTTAAATTATGTAAGTGCAGAGGATGGCTCACAATCAAACTATTGCATACAAAAAGATGTGGAACAGCTGCTTAATCAGATGTACGGTTGCGGTCACAGAAAGTGGTCAAAAGAGCTACGGTACATTCAAATGCATTCCGAAAAAAATATACTGATATTATATGCACCAAAACTAGAAGACAATGTGACTCCATGCAGTCTACAAAAAAATGTGCAGTTGAATGTGTGTAAATTTCTTGAAATTTAAATTTCAGTCCAAACTATTTCATGTGAACGCAAGTGTACAAGAATGAAATGATATTAAAACGCATGTACAACTTTTTGCTAAATATTACTGAAATGGTTCAACATCTGAAGTGGGCGCAGATTAATTTAACAAACCATTATACCGGTACAACAAATATCTCCCTTTTTGAAAGTCAAAGTAGAGTATTTTATTTTCAACATGTTAATAACCTACAACTTCAAACCCTTCAAATGTTGAAGTAACTGCAAAGAAGTGGATTATTCGAAAGAATCAACGTGACTTTTACCCTCTTAATATTGAACAGATACCAACTGATTGAATATCAGAATGCATGGTATAATCATATACGATAATACTTCAAGATATATCACAACGATGTTAAAATAAAATTGATCTCACTTTTAACCCTACTACTCTACTACTATATCTCCACTCCTAACCCCTTACCAAGATGTATCTAGCTAGCTTTAATGGTGGTTTCACTCTGCTGTCAATCTTCTATTTCATGAGTAGGGGCCTACTGTCCTTGAACCTACCGATCGCAGCACTACCTATAGTGTACCATATGAAACTATGCGTCATTCCTTCTGCAACCCTTAAAGATTGGTATATTAGGTGACTGTTGCTACAGCTGAGCCAACGTAAACGTAATTTTGTAAACAAAGTGAGATCGTTACTAGATTACTCACAATCAGTAGGTCCAGAGCTCAGATGGTGAATTGGTACATATTTTCAACGTTGGTGGGATAAAGTTAAGCCCACTAATGCAACCCTCAATACTTCTTGTCCCTTACCCTGTAGTGCACCTTTCAACCACTAGTGCTATAAGCATACTTGATTGTGCTGCTATCGGCCAGCCCGTAGCTGCACTGGTCTTAATTATAGACATAGGTGAGGGTGAGGTAGGTATCCCAACAAACTCGAGTTTAGTTCTGCTATAAGAATGGAGTGTCTAGGAGCATATATTCCCTCTATGATATCACTAACCTTTTTGTTCCCCATACGAGATGCCACTTGAATGTCAATCGGTTCCAGTTTGCCTTTGGCTTGAAACGGACTAGCGCCAATTTGGAAATTATGTGTCATACAGCTCAGAAATGATTGCATCAAGTGTTGCCAGCTGACTTCTGTGCAGTCCTTGTCTGCCTTACATACGTGCAGCAATGCAGAGTCCAATCGAACAAGACTCAAAACAAACAAACAATTACTTAGGCCTATTAAACACCATAGAAATTGGAAAATAAATTTCTCACTGGATTTCATCATTTAGTATACTGATCAGTGGCGGCTCGTTGTGTTGTGCATCACTGTTGTAATACGAATGATTTTTATAAAAACCCACGTCTTAAAAGCAGGATTCGAACCCACACCCAGCTTGAATTCAGTTTTTTAAGGAAGTGCCTGTCAACATAGCCAGGAAAACGGCTAATCTGTTTATCGTTGTTTAAAAAATGAACACTATTCAAATCAACTAGGCCAATTATGCATGACTCACGGTAAACTGTGTACTTACGAGTGCAGCTTAACCATAGTTATTAGGCCTAAAGTGACTATTTATATTGGGTTTAATGGTGCACAGTAGGCCTACGGATCACAACGATCTTGATAGGGGAATGAGATGAAAGGTTATTTTATCATGTGTTTTTGTTAGGAGTGGGGACAGAGTAGCCTGTTGGTAAAGATCCATCCCAATATTGACCTGAATGACAGAGGAAAACCACGAAAAAACCTTGTCAGGATGGTCGACCATGGCGGAAATCGAAACGGCGGATTGGTCTTCTGAATAACGGTACAGTGTGCTATCCACTTGACCACTCGTTATTGTATTACCCAGTCATTGGTAACTATTAAGACATAATTACCTAGGATTCACATCATTTTGCAAATTCTTCGTTTTCACGTAGAGCGTCAAATGTTTCCTGATGTCTGGAGCTGATAATTTGGTCCCTTTTCTATAATTACAAAAACAAAAACATCGAGTTCTCGGAGAGTAGGCCTACTTAATTAACGTCCGAGACTCGTCATATGGTTTTAAAATTTCCCATAATAATATACGTTTCTGATGTTCATAGCTCATACGTAAATATGGGCGAAGAATATTTTGTTTTTTATAAAATAGAATGTCATTTTACGGGTAAAATGAACTTCTAGTTGATACGTGGAAAGTTACGAAAAATTTGACGAATATCAATATAATATCTATTATCTAATGATTATCTATTATCTAATATCTGTAAGACTATAATATAATATATATATATATAAATATCTATTATGAATATCAATGAGACAAATAAATTTAACAACACTAAAGGTTCTAATTCTTTAGCTACTGGTACTGAATAAAACAGCTGATGGTATAGGCCATACTGTCTATACACTAGGCCAGAAATTTAAAAAAAGAGTTGCTGTCCAAAAGAGAAATTGCAAACAAACCAATATGTCAACATAAAAAATTGATCAAAATATATAGTAACAAAATTTTCATTCAATATAAAAAATATTGAATCGAATAGAAAATTACGGTACTGTACTTTTATTGTTAGAAAACAGAATGGTATGAAGAACTTGAACACAGCTAGCTGCACGGAGATTTTACTGCTATAATTATCTGACCAAGTGGCTTTAACAGCATTCCAGGCAGTAGCATAACTTCTTAATTATTTACAATTTTGAAATCTATACGGATGATTGTTTTCATATAGAATTAAACAAAAATTGAAAACGAATTTAAACCTAGGTTCTAGCATACTGAATCGTTCAAAACTAATCGACAAACCTAAATCACACTGAAAAAGTAGCATTTTGCGATTATTGTTTGCTTAGCTAGTCGAAGCAAGTTCGATGATTTTGTGTGGTAATGGGAAAAACGTTCATCCAAATAGATATTTCCTCCAAATAACCTAGCTGTTGGTGCTACAGCTAGGTTATTTGGAGGAAATATCTATTTGGATGAACGTTTTTCCTATTACCACACAAAATCATCGAACTTGCTCCGACTAGTAGGCATACAATATACTTACCTAAAACCATACTGAGACATGATAGGAAGAACAGCCGCAGTTACCGAATATGTTTCTGTGATTGCCAAGTGATTCTTAGCTGGTGTTGTTGATACATCCGCTACCTTATTGTCAGAGGAAGCAGTATCAATAAAATCTTGAAGTTGTTGATGGTTCAGGTCAACAGACATAATACTTTCTACACCTTTAACTAGTTCCTTAACTTTAATTACGCCTGCCACTGCCATTGTGCTTAAAAATTTAGATAATTTCTTATGAGACGATTTCTTAATATCAAGTGTGAACCCAGTAGGACATGATGGAATCATGTAAAGCTTATAAAATGTACTACTCAACAGCGGAAATTCAACCTTTTTAGCTAATCCTTTCCAGGCTTTCAAAAAGCAATATTCAATAAGATAATCCATTTGTGCTTGAGGATCTTCTTTTTCAATCTCTGACTCATCCTTATCAGAATCCACAGGATTCTCTACTGACAGGCCTTGCATTGGTTGTTCTATTATTGATACACTAGGGTCCGATCGGTTTCCATCTACTTTGTCCATGTTATCTGGACTAGACGTGGACAATGCGCAGTCTTCATCTTTATCATCTCGAGTATGGCGATAGCCCTCCGGAGGTCCAAGTTCGGGTGTAGCTTGTTTAGTTCCATGAGACCACAGAGAGTCACCAATACAATGAATAATCTTGACAGCTTTACCTCTTCTCGCAGCCATATACATGTCATCACTTGCCATAACAGCTTGACCGACGGCCACTGCAGCCTTGTTATTAGTTAAATTAACACTCATTCGGTCACCCTTTTTGAGACTCCCGTATGATTTAATTGTTATTGGTGCATCACTTCTAAGCACAACTCCTGGCAACATGAGATCAGCTCCACCAATTATTTTTGGATACACTAGAGGCCAAGTAGTGAATGAAGGCAGAAGATCAGGAAACTGCCATAACATATAAACTGTAGGGTAGAAAATTTGTTCCAGTTCAAAAATTATTGGTTGTTTCTGAAGACAGTAAACCATGATAGAGCTTCCTGAAAACGTGAAGATCTTCATGGCTATAATCACTTCTTTATTTGGCAATAAAATTTGGAGATCATCTTCAGTAAGTTGGGGGAAATTCTTCAGAATTTCACCTCGTAATTTTTTCCTGCGGAAACCAAAACAAAATAATTGTGTAAGAAGGGGCAAGGTCAGTTGGAACTACCTAGTACTTTTGCAGAAGTAGCACTGCCAGAACACAGATAAGCTTGTGTAAAAATGCATAGCCTGATTAAGAAACACAATTAATGAGACAGATGTCAAGTATTTTTAGGTCACTGTTAAAGGAAAAGTTTTCACTGAATAAGATTTAGGAAATACCATCAATCTATCACTGAAGCATGGTCACAGTTTTGAAACTTCCCGGTCATACAGATCAATACAGCAAACAGTGATGGCTGTTAGTGTTCGTTACACGCTTTCAACTGGCTCCAATAAATTACGCAATACGTCCAAGTGGGACACGACTGTGCCTTAAACTTTAAATGTCTTATACGTGACAGTTTGACACATACAATCATTCACTTAATACCGAAATCCCATGCGTTTTGCGATTATACTGCACATTATACCAACCTTTCTGAACCTTTTAGTTGTGAATTCGATTTTACCCTGAACGGTTTGCTGAACATTTTTAGTACTTCGGATCGATTGGTGAGTGAACGTTTACAAAGTACGTTTCGTCAAATCAAATGCATAGAAGAAATGAAAAAAATCGGCACGGTACGACCGAAATAACTTAGCTGTCACTTTGTCAATATCTTCACGGGCTCCTGAAGTTTCCCGACGTGTAGCCTAGAGTGGTTCATAGACCAGGTTGCCAAAACTCCAAGAGACTTACACCACTCGACTCCCAAGTCTTTTTAAACAAAGTATATTATAAAGTCGTTTTACACTGTAATCGTGTACAATGCATAACTTTGAGAGTATTTTGTTTTAAGTATGTTTCTGTTGTATTTATAGTCGGTTTCCTTGAAGTTTATTATCACTTATTTTCATGTTGAGTACAGTAGTAGATTTATTGCACTGCAGCTGTCAGCATGTGAGCGGGAAACATTTAAGGCTGTTAACAAGCTCTTGCTAGGATTTAAGTAATAAATTGCAAGAAACGAGTAGGCTCTACCATTTTTCCTTGTTATGACTGGATAACCAGCATTTCAGTAGTTATATCTTGCTTCAAATGTCGAAGGTTTTCTAAATGTAATCAAGTTTTCATCATCATAAATATAGTTTTAAATCAAATTGTAACATGGTGAGTTGGTGACCCAGGCCCAGCCCTAGATAGGCTTATATGTTTTGTCCAAAAGAATTGCAAACAATTATGCTAGATAGTTTGCATAGTTTAATTGTTTTTATTTAATCAAGTAGGCATACGAAAACAAACAAAAATTCTTAACATATGAAAAGGTAGTAATAATAATCTAACTATGTTGCAAAAAACACATTTTGAAGTTTATATGTAGATGGCCCATATTGAAAAAGGAATTCTTTGAAAGAAGACATTTTTCAGTGTACATGGAAAGTGATGCATTTATATTCATATGTATGCTATCTTATGTAAAATCACAATCATTGTGATTAGGACGTAATTAAATTTTCTTTTTGTTTTTCTGTCCTTTTTTATTTTATATTGGGTTCAACGACGCACTGTTATGATAACTGAGATCTAATGGCGTTGGATGGATGATTAAGGAGATGATGGGAAGATGAGATGAAGGTTCTTGGGTAATTGGGGCTGTGGTATGCTTTATTCCTGCATCCATTGTTTCCCTGCTGCTATCATTCATTGATTTCTACCGTACTCTCTTAGAACCAATGTTGAATGCTCCTGGATGGACCGTTCGCCTGCATGGATGGTACATTTTCCCTGGTCCCTTGAAAAAAGATAGATAGAGGTGTTCATCTTTACAGCCTCACCACTAACATTCTCAATAACTGCATATAAAATAATTTTGTCACATTATTCTTTCACTTGCAGGTAGAAATGAATCTGTCCAGCAAACGTAAAGGTCGGTGGAGGTATCGATGTTGGCAGAAAATGTTTCTGACTCTTATTGGTTTGCCATTAAGCGTGGTATCACTGCTAGGATTCATTGCAGTCTTTCGTGCTATGTTTATTCAATTCCCAGCGAATGCTATAATTGACGTGCTAAGTGATCAAGAAATCGATCTCATTGACCCAATTGAAAATGCAGATGCAGCAGAACGCTTTGCAGGAGCATTGCGAATTCCTACGGTATCGTATGGAACAGATAATCAAGAGAAAGGAGCACTCCTTCAGATGCATACATACTTAGAGAAGAGTAAGCAAGCTCATAAATGAAGTATTTTAATATTAATTCCATAAATTATTCAGACCATATGTAAAATATTATTTATTTACTTTTTCCAATTTCATATTTTGCTATATTGGTAAGCAATGTAAAGCAGTGAAACATTCCCTGGCCTCTATTGAATATCTCATAATAAGTATGTCACATCTCATAGGGGAAGAAATCATCTTTTTTCATTGGGTCTTGGAATCAAAACGTTAGATTGTGGACACATATCTTTTTTTTTTCACATTTTTATATTAAATTTGCCATTTCCTGTCCAAATAACATTGTGCAATTTATTCCAACATATAGGTTAAGACTCGAGAGTCGAGGCTAAGCTTAGTATTATCAAGAATGTGTTGTTATTATGTAACTAGCCGTAGCCCCGCGTTTAAAACGCGGGGTCTCTCTCTCTGCTGTTACTATACTTCCCACTACTATTGTTATAACTGTCGCACTGCATATACCTTGAACGCACAGCATCACTACGCACTAACGCAATTACGCGTAAATTCCTTCGCACCTTCCGTTCTCCTCCACATGCGCCTCCCTCCTCTCCCTCCCTTCTCCGCCCGTCATCCATGCCTCCCTCATCTTCCCCCCCCCCCCCCCTCCCCCCCCCCCCCCCCCACCTCCCTGCCCCGCGATCGCCACCATCTTACAGACAGACAGACCGACAGACAGACGCGTTTAGCCTTTTATATAGATAATACCATACTGTACCTACACATTATAATCAATATAATCATTTTAAAAAACTCACTTTTCTTCTAGCTTTAAATTTGTTCTATTTTGTTCTAGATTTCCCACTGATCCACAGCTCGTCATTTATCAAGAAAGAAATAATCAACCAGTACAGTCTTTTATACACAATTCAGGGAACAACTAAAGGAAAGCTACCATATTTACTAGCATCACATTTAGATGTAGTCCCAGTAGATTCGAAAGCTTGGGAAGTGCCTCCTTTCAGTGGACAAATTGTAAACAACACCTACATCTATGGTCGCGGGGCTATGGATGATAAAGCTGGAGTCATGGTATAGACCTAACGTGAATTGTGATTTACATACACCAAGTTAGACAAAAACTCCAATTCTTACACACAAAGAAATTGCTTGTTTCAAAGTGCCCATATTTCAGTAACTAAACCGACCGATTCTATCCTTGGGTTATTATTCCAGAAAATACTAGTGTAGAAGTGTAGAAAAATATAGAAACAAAATTAATAGCAGATAGTTATTTTACTACAAAAAAATAATCAATATTTTTACATGGATCAGATAACTCATTTTCAAGCAAGCCAGGTGAACACACTTCATGAAGGATCATTCTTTTTTCCCTTGTATGTTGAGTTGCTCGGATAAAGTATAAGATTCAAATTTAAAATTAATGAAACTCAATAAAAATGTGTAGGCCTGTTTGATGAAATTATTTTTTCCATAATAACATTGATAAAAGTAAAGTACTTGTTTCCCTTAATTTAAATAAAAATCAAACTATTTACTCACTCAGTAACAAGCAGTTTACTTGTGTATGGACCCATTGAGTATGCATATTATTTTGATGGTGTTTAGGGTATTCTAGAGGCTGTGGAATACATGCTTCGAGCAAGGGAAAGACCACAGAGAACATTTTACATGGCATTTGGGCATGATGAAGAAGTAAGTCAACTTCTACATAACTTTCTACATAAGCTTTCAGTGCGTATAGATTTAAAATTCCGTTGAGTTTCTATCCCATTCCAAGTCCAAACCAATGCAGTTGTTTTTTGCACACAATATTTCACCACTTCTCCATTTATTTTTCCACTTTGATAGTTGTATGCTACCACTTGTAAGGTGTTTCAGAAGATTCTAATTGATTATAGATTTCTGGTAAACGAGGAGCCCAAGAATTGGCTAAAGCATTGATAGCTCGAGGAGTGGACCGCCTTGACTTTGTTTTGGATGAAGGATTCCCAATAAGCCATCAACTGATACCTGGAACTGATCGACTAATAGCAATGTAAGATGTTTTTTTTATTGCATGACATAAATTAGTACTACTAAAGGAGAACATGTCAAATGGTGAAAACACTTATCTTCAATCTTACCCAATAGCATTTGTTCTGCGATAATTTGTATGACATTCATGCAGGACATACGATAACCCAGTACCTTCATGAAAATTTATTTTTTACTGAATACCCCATTATTATTAGGGCCTATACTGTTTTGCCATTGCTTGAATAATAAAGTAAAAACACAAACAAATACAATCATTATGTCACATCATATTTAAAAGCACACATTATTGAACACAGATCAGTATTGAAGATTTTTTGATACAGTCAAGTGAGCCAACTGTTCAGAGTTACTTTCTGCTTCATTTGAGCCATTTAGTTTGAAGTTGACACCTCACGTCAGTTTGATTCCGTAACGGTACCACACGTAAGTGTCCCAACTGTGGTGGTGGTGTACTATAGGGTCGGTGTGTCGGAGAAGGGTACCGTAACCGTGGAGCTGAGTGTGCCTGGAACACCTGGCCACTCCAGCTTCCCCCCTCACGAGACCAGTATTGGAATACTAGCTGCTGCTGTAGCCAGGCTGGAGGAGACTCCACAACCATCGCAGTTTGGAACTGGTCCAGAGAGGGACACGTTCTTCTATCTTGCCCCTCATGTAAGATGTCTAAATAGAAACTCACCATTCAAAGCATCATTTGTATTATTGTGAAAGTGATGTTTTCTATTATTCACTTTTACACTTTTAAAGTCGTAAAAATAAGTACTGTATAGCTGTTTTTACACTGCGTAAACGTTTGACCTTGGTTTAAACCGTGGTCTGACTACAATTAAAAATACTGTGGTGTTTACACAGTACACCCCCTGGTTCAGCCCAAGGAACTTAAACCCCAATGCAGGCCAGGGTCAAACCCGCAGGCGATTATTGCCCAGGGGCAGACCTGTAGTTCACTTTTTCCTCACTTTAGTCAAGTTTGAAAAATGAATACAATGTGAAAATCTGAGAGCTCCTCTGATCAATCTTGCATAGTCAAGGAATGTATTGAAACAATCTGATGAATAGATATTTTAAAATGGTTCATAAATGTCATGAAATATATAGATATATTGTACAAAAATAATTTTAGAAATAATAGAAAAAAACAGATAGTATATTACTGTAGTAGTAGTAGATATTCTCCCATGCATGGTAAAAAATTGCACACACCAAATTCACATATCAAGTTAATATTTATTTTAATCAACTAACCTTCATAATATTCGTAGGTTTCATTTGGTTATCGTATCCTCTACCACAACTTGTGGCTGTTTGCTGGATTAATGGCAAGACAAATGGAACAAAAACCCATCACAAACGCTATTGTCCGTACGACTACTGCAATCACAATGTTTCACGGAGACCACAACTTGTGGCTGTTTGCTGGATTAATGGCAAGACAAATGGAACAAAAACCCATCACAAACGCTATTGTCCGTACGACTACTGCAATCACAATGTTTCACGGAGGCATTAAGGTAAACCTGGCTGGAAAACAAAATGGTTTCAATATGCAATATAAGGAATTTATTTTGCTTTACTAATATGTTTTTTCTATTAATTATCCAAACCCCAGATAACCAATTATTAATTAGGCCAAGGGGTGCTTTAACATGAAATCTAGGGCAGGGGACTCTGAACTTGGAGCCTGCCAATTCCGAGTCTCTCCATCTCTTCACTTGTTCGAACACTACTGTTCAGACTTGTCATCCAACTCATTCTTCTTCTTAAATTCTAATGTTCTGCCCCATAATTACATATTAAATAACAATCAACAATAAATAACTTCAACATTAAAGAACAAACAATTTTCTGATGGTTGCTTTAGATTATTATTTAAATAATTCACAAAACAGAAAGCCTGTTCTTACAGAAAGTCAAAAATGCTAGTCATATCCCAGTATTTCCAATAAATATTTCTGCCTGTTGATACTTGATACTGTTTCAGGAGAATGTAATCCCGCCTTCTGCCAAAGCTGTAGTCAATCATCGAGTACATCCTTCTCAAACAGTTGCCGAAGTAATTGCACACGACCGGCTAGTGATCGCAGACCCACGAGTTTTGGTCAAGGTCAAAAGTCATCGTGAGGCACATCCCGTATCTTCGTGTACTTCTCGACAGTTCCAACTCATTGCTGCCAGTATCAGACAAGTGTTTCAAAATGCGATCGTTGTCCCAGGTGAGCATACAACCACAGATCGACTACTGGTATTTTGACTGCAGCGTTTGTAATAAACAGACGCCGGAAATGGAATCACACTTGTCAACAACTCAAAAAATGGTAGATTTAGGTTTGCGTATTTGCGTTTCCAAGCAACTCAGATCGTAGCCCCATCGCCGACCATCATGGCCGCCACGACAGGGTACAGCATAGCAAACGTGTTATATTCTCCATAGAATAAATCCAGTGTTCTCCTTTTAAGTGGATATGTTTCTTCATATTTCATTTCATTGCTTTATTTGCCAATTGGATTTATACATTCTATGAAATAGTTCATGTAGAAATATATGGCACGTATGAATTCACAATATGAATTCACATAATAAAATGTAATACTAAAAAAAACTATGTTTATAAGTTATATAAAAAACACATTCATACACAACATACAACCCATTCACACGTTCATTCACCATGAACACTCATTTACAGTAATTTCTTATGCTACTAATACATTATTCTTGCACGTGTCAATAAACTCATTTACACAATAAAAGCAGTTAGAGATTAAAAACTTTTTCAATTGAATTTTAAAAAGATTCAAGTAATTTCCTGTGTAATTTGAATTGAATTCATTTAATTAAATCCAAGATATTATTGTATTGTAAATATAAGAATATTAAATAATCTCATGTGATAATAAGTTCAAATTATTTCAGGAGTTTTCATTGCCAACACCGACACACGATGGTACCTGAGTTTCACATCAAATCTCTATCGTTTTCTGCCAACTGTCGTTACCTCCGCTGACGTCAGCCGTTATCATGGTAACAACGAACGGATCTCCATCAAACATTATCAACAGACTGTCAACTTCTTTTACCGCATAATCAAGAATGCAGACTTACTAATTGATTCAGTTCCTTTAACCACCAATCATAATGGTGCGCAAGAGCTTTAAATAGGCTAATATTATAGGGCATTTGCACAGGAAAATCCAAAGTGGCATAAGAGTACATTTAATTTTGTTCCTATTTATTTATTATTGTCTATATAATAGTTACATATTACATAGTCTATTATTTAAATTTATTTTCTTATTTACATGTGTGTGTTTGTGTGTGTGATGCTTGAAGGCCAAACATAAGGCTGAACCAATTAACAGACAATTTTACACACAGTTTATATACGTACTATGATATGAATATGATTATATGAAAGTGATATACTGTAATGCTATGCCAAATTGACGGCCAACTTACATGGAAACAATCATTCCCTTTTTTTGTAAAAACTCATGGCATTTTGTGTCAAGAACACAAAGATAGAAGATGTTTGTACGCTGAATGCACGTTAGCAAGTATTAGTTAGACAAACTTTGGTCACGATTACCAAAAAATCTTTTTCGTCCAAGATAATCTGGATGGGAATAAAGAAAAAATAATACCCTGCTAGTCATTGAAGTTTAAATCACTTCACAATAAATATTTTATGATCACATATTGAATAAGCACGTGGGCCTAAATTGAAGTATTAGCCACCAGTCCACAATGTACGGATGGTGAATAAATACACAATACAGGTGTACATTCCGATACGGAATCAGGCCATGTTTTTTGGGTGCATTCTAGTATTCGATAGGGTTGTCATTTGCTGTTCAAATATTCACTTCAGCACGGTACACACAGACAATTCCAGTTGTCCCAATCGCCAACTGGCTTGACCAACTAGCCTTCAATTGTTCGTGTGAACATGGCACCAATTCAACCGCTATTGAAAGAGAAAACCAACTAGCCAACTAGCAGCGGACATCCAATGGGAATGCTGTAAATATTTGATATCATGTCTGTCGTCTGCTGGTAACTTCGATTCAACTTTCGATCCCACATATAAAAATTCCATTATGATTGTACTCACTCCTGATTAGCTACTTCAATTATACCGTGCAAACGAGACATTTACCAAGTTTTCGTAGGTTGCACTTGGATTGCGATACTTGTGAAAAACACCAGCAGACAATCTGTTGTGGTTGGTCAGCTCATTTGACAATTGTGGTGACTGAAATCGTTTGTGTGTGCCATGCTTACTAGATATTGTTACATTGTTACTGTCAATGCTACATTCTGCCAAATACAATTGTTGAAAAGCATTATATTTATTTCATTTGTGGCCAATCATCAACATTAATTAACCTTTGTAACTTTTACCACTTGTTTTCAATACTATCTAACAGGGGCAGTTGGTGGATATTTGATAGGGTAAGCTCTAAAATGCAATTACGTACTGCAAAGCTGGGAATAATTTATGCGTGAAAAATGGGTCTGGGGAACGGAAGCAGTCAGCCCCGCAGAGAATATTTTGGATTCAGGAATATGTTGAAATGAATTTTGAGGTTTACTAGCAGTTTTGTGCACATTTCAACTAATATTTGGAGTAATGTTTCAATTGTTTAAATGATAAGCTTCAAAAAATGCTTTTAAATTGAAAAACAGACATATAACGGTCAAGTAATTATTAGCATATGTTTCGGTTTCATTATAGTTGGCTGATTAAATTTACAAATATTACCACACTTCAAGAAATTATCATTCTGTAGACTAGAAGATCTTGCTTGAACTCTTGTTATCAATTCATACATATTAGGTCTACACAAAGTACTTACGAACCCGCTTTGTTTCAAGGATTTTTATAAATATATCAATAGACGTTTAAGTAGATTTTTGTAGATCCTCAAAGTCAGGAAGATAAGTTTTCTACAGGTCTGTTGAAATTCAATACATAAGAGTAAGATTAATTGAAAATAAATAGGAGTCTGCATAATTATGAAGGAAGTCTATTTGGCCTAAAACTAACCAAAATAAATTTAAGAGAAAAAAGGTTTATTGCTTTAAATAATATAAGTCTACATAGGGAAAATCAACATAATGCCCTCTTGGTATTTTGTAAATAATGAAGAAAAATATATATATTCTGTTTGTACACATATTTTATAAATTCCCCAAAAAAATCAAGCTCTATTGAATTGATAAATCAAGTCAGAATAAGATGATAATATTTCATTGATCAACTAATAATTGTCTGTTTAAATGATACACGCAGCCGGCGGGCGGTCAACACACCTGTGCAGGTTTGCTGTACACAGCCATAGCTTCAACAGATGCTCCGAAGCACTTAGACGGGTGATGTAAACAAGCAAACACAGTGCGGGGTGTGTCGACTTACGGCGCTTCATGACTACCGCAATAGGAAGAAGTGACGATAGCTTCAGCTTACGGAACGAAATCACGACATAAAAACTTGTCACATATTTCCCCCAATATTATAACAAAAGAGTATCCATATAATCATTATTTATTTTTCTTAGACCTTTATTTCTTATTATTATGTCATTTTCTCTGGGAAAGCTCCGTTTATACTAAGCTTGATCTGACTGCTCGCACCTGCTATGTAATGATACATATTCTGACTGAATAATTCACTTCAAGTGGAAACCCTAGTTCTTTAACAGTGTTTACGTTGATTTACGATCAAATGACATGAGTAAAATGAAATGAAAATATTTTAATTTCAAATCAGATACAATACAGAATATAAATGTCTTGTTCAAGATGAATTATAAGTATACAGAATAAGGAATGTCACAGAATGGTTTAAACTTTGAACACAAGCAATGCGATCAATACAGCTCGACCATCTTCTATTTGTAACGGAGCAGGCATCCTACTTATCAAAATGACAGTCTATCTTACCATAAACAAAATACAGTATCATCAAATATCATGTGCACATTGAACATGAAAGGTAAATAACATGCCAATTACAAGTTTGTGTATTCTATTTGTAATACTTCTATACAGTTTCGGTAATTCACTTGTAACCAATATATGAGTGGCATCAAGAATAAATTTCCCTCAATATGCAACAGTAAAAATTATCATGTCCCATTAAATTAACACAGTGTTGAGTGTAAGTGCATACCAAACATTTATTAACCACCGACTACTGGTAATGTCCGAATAAATGCTTTAGAAAACATTTGACTACTTCATGTCCCCACATTGCTATGCTGCAAGCACTTGCAGTCGAGTTGCCATTCGATTGATGCCATATTTCAAGATTTGGATTCAACATCAATTCAACAGTATTGAATTCTAAATGCAATATCAAAAGCGTATTGAAAGACTAACCATGCACAGACAGGTTGATTTCGTTGATGTGGCTAATGAATAATGATGTTAGCTCTGTTAGCAGGAACTCTTCACTAGCAATCAATAAACCCCAACACACGACAAAGTGTACGTGCAAGGAGCTGCTAGTTCATGGATTTGCATTATTAATAAATTACTAATAACTACTCAAGTTTTCCAAATTTTGGAATTTTATTCAATAACATTTTTGTCTTCATAAAATATGCTCTTTCAGTAATAGAAACCATTCCATAGAATGGCATCTTTAATTTACAGTTATCTAACTCTAGGACATCGACTGCTAGTTAGTAGGCCTGTATAGTTACTTCCTGTGCTGGCCAGTAATACACACAAGCTTTGAAAATATGTCTTTTTAGTTTTCAAGAGGTCTTAAGGTACAGTTGGTATATTTGGGACAGTAAAAGTTCACACGAAAATACAGGCAGACAAATGTTTAGAAAGTACCCAATAAGAGAAAGAGGCTTATTCTCGACATTTAGGAAATGGTAGACAGAATGGATGAAATCATCTTTTCATTCCACTTTTTCCCTTTCCTGAGTTCAAAAATCTCAACATATGAAATGAATTTTTTTATAGCTGCAAAACTCCCTCCATTAGGCTAGCAGATGCTAGCTAATGGTTGCCCGTGAATACGTAAACAAATGTGCATCACTGCCTTCCGTTAATTATCCCAGTAGCACTGATATAAAGCCACCTCTTATGCTATGCACAATATTTCACAATTCACAACCAATTTCAAGTGAATGAATGAATGAATGAATAGTCTTTTTATTATAAATATTATATATTATAAGTGGAATGATATAAAATGGAATGAGAAAAATGTGATCCAGGAATAGCTATCAGCCATTTTTAGTGAAATAAAACTCATTTTATTTCATTTCACATTCCATAAATCTCCAGAATAAGGCTACAGGCAAAGAGTGGCCGTTCTTTATACTGAAGATATTGATTTTAAACGCTAACAAGAATAGTCGATTTCCCTATTTTTTATTAGTTATTAAATCAGTTATGCTAAGTAGCACTTTGAATACGAGTAAATCTTCAACTATCATTGCGAACCATCAGAAATTACTGATTGTTATCATTCACAATACTGCAATCAATAACAGACTTTTTTTCCTTTACTCCTCTTTGGAAGGATGCATAACTTTCACATGCAGTGAATTTAGTGAAAACTCAGTCAGTTGTCAAGGGACCAGAAAAATTAAGCCTTCTATGCAGGAAAATTCAACATTGGTTATATGGGAGTGTGATGGCAAAAAATGAATACAAGTATGCAGGAAAATGGTGCATACAGGTTTCAATATAGTACTTATGCAGAGGTAAGGTTCTTTCCTCATTCATATGCGTATAACTTCATAAGGACACGGTACTTCATGTTTTCAATGTGGCGATAATAAATACTACCTAATTGATCTCATTATAAATTGTATTTATATCATTCAAATTCATTTTATGGGAGCTTCAGCAAGAATTGATCGGGCAGCATATTAAAAGGCAGTTCGAGGCTCAGGCATACAGGACATTGATCCACGTTTTATGATTTACTAGCGACCAATTCTACGACAATCAACATTGTTTCATGACCAACAAGACTCGAGACAAAGGAATATCAGACCAGAACTATTACCTACTTGGCTTTTAACAATGTTTTGTTTACTATAGCTTGGAAGTGAGGTTTACAGACTAGGACAATGCTGCATAAGCGTTTTTAAGCGAGAAGTTTGTATTCAATGAAGTACAAATATTGTTTGCTTATTTAACAAAGCTACACATTCGTTAGAATCTGACACTTTTATTAATTTTATCCGATAATCACTTTTTAGTCGAGTCGAGTCTGTTTGATGCACAAACTTGTCATAATTACTAATGTGTATATTTTTTCCAAGTTCATTCCAAATTTTAATATTTAAAAAAAACTTTTCCTTTCACCAATCTGCGTTTTTTAATATGTTTATAAAATCTCTAATTGTCTTTACTCAAATGTACCCACTAGATTTTGCTCAAGAACAACAGTCCTTTTTCTGGTTTGTGACTAATGCAAAGTCTGGAGTAAACTTGTTCCTTCTTTTGCCCTGCGGATAGGTAACAAAAACAATGAAAAAAGACGCTGATTATATCTAGTGTATAAACTGAATCTTTGCTCATGCTCATCCAAATAGAATATGTAATCAACACATTTAACTAGAATTGTTCAACTGTTACCATGGTTGTTCCAGTGTGGGATATCTAGCTAGCTTGCACACTTTTGGCTTTTGTATGATTTTTAAAAGTCAAGAACTGTAGAGAGAACTTGGATATGAACTCATACATCGATATTTCAATTTCTGTATATCACATAATTAGTAGCAATAGCAAGTAACATTTTTGGTACCAGATCCTGTAGCGTTAGGCAGGTAGTAACTTATCAAAGGTTATTTCTCAACAACGTACCCCACTAACAGCCAAGTCATTTGGGCGTACAAGTGAGCACAAACTGAATTGCACAGTCACTGCTCAGTGTAAATGAAGTGCTCAACTAATCAAACTCTGCTTTGAACTTTCACCTTCCAGTACACCTATGTTACGACTTATCTCGCCTTAAATAACGAGATATTAGAACGTTGAAGATGGATGATCATTAAAAAACGTCTAAACAGACTCAAACGCTATTTGACATGGAAGAACCAATGAGGAAAACGTTTGTTGCAAAAGTTTTGACTAAGCTCATTTCAAATAACCGTTTTACAAAGGATGGTGTGACGTCATCCGGTAGTGAGGACGTTCCACATAAAGGAGAAGATTCTTCCACAAAAAACACCCAATCTGATACGGTATTGAACTCGAATGAGTTCATCACAGTCAAAAGAAGAAACAAGCATAAAGTAACCACATTGTTGGCACATGCACTGCGAATGATAACGCAGATTTATATGCAGCTAAAAGCAAAGTATGGGTATTTCAAGGTAAGATTAATAAAGAAGTAACAAGTGCAAACGTGGAGGCCTATTTGAAAGGTAAATACCCTCAAGCGGAATTTAGTATAGAACAAATGAACGATGTAGCAGCGCGTTATAACTCCTACAAGATTGGAGCAGACTATTCACTGCTAGAGGAGTTGTATCGCCCAGAGGGTAGTTCAGCAGCCCGCGTAGAGCACCCAGTGGCTCGAAGCTTGCTCCAAATCAATGTCCGCACCATTAGGAATAAGATCGGCAAATTGGAATTAATTCTGGATCATCTCTCTCATGACGTTTTGTGCAAAACAGAGGCGCAGGTAACTAGTGTGATGAAGTATAATAAGGTTGCCATCTATAGTTGACAAAGTGGAAGAGGTGGTGTATCCATCATGGCAAAATCTTCAATAGTGTCAAGTGTGTCTGATATTCCTCGAATAGCATCGCAATCCATCGATCATGACTTTTGAGTGTTGCAGTGTCAAATGGGAATCATCTGGAAGTATAGCTGTGGTGTTATCTTTATATCGTTCTCCAACAGGCAACATCAAAGCTTTTATCGAGAACTTAGAAAAAGTACTGGAACAAATAATTATTACATTTGGCCAGAATATAAAAATTGGAATTGCAGGGGACTTTAACATTGACTTGTCGCAAGGTCGCAAATATTCTTCTATCCTACTGATGAGCAAGAAGTAATGAGTATTATAACCCAGAAATGCGTGAAGCGATCATCCGGAATAGACGAGATTCCGAGCAATATCCTCCGAGCATGCGCTAAGTACATCTGCGAGCCACTCACTGTTATATCAATTGCTCACTATCCGAAGGCATATTTCCAACCAAGCTCAAAACATCAAAAATTATACCAATCCATAAGAAAGGAAGCAGATCTAACCCAGAAAACTACCGGACAATTGCCCTCCAATCGGCATTCTCGAAGATCTTTGAGGTTGTAGCTTACACTAGAATAATCAATTTCTTGGAGAAGCGGAAACTTCTATCAAACAATCAATATGGTTTTCAGAAGGAAAAATCCACCATTCAAGCTATCAACAGTTTTCTGAATCCTCTTTACAAAGCGCTTGATGAAAAAGCTCACGCCATTAGACTCTTCTACGATATGTCGAAGGCATTCGACAGCCTTAATCACGGGACTTTATCCAACACATTGTAGTCACTGGGAATAAAAGGAGTAGCTCTCGATTGGATCAACTCATTTCCACATGAGCGCCATCAATACGTGTCACTGTCATCAGTTTCTCATCCTGGACCCATCAGGTCTACAAGAAGAGTGACAAACATTGGTGTTCCCCAGGGCACAGTCCTCGGTCCACTGTTGTACCTACTGTACGTGAACCATCTCCCTACAGCCCTAGGCCAAGGAACAGTTACGCTCTTCGCTGATGACACTAGTCACATGCTACCGCAAGCAGCCAGGAAGAGTTGACTCCAATAGTGAACACAGCAGTGCTGAACATGACAACGTGGTGTGAATCGGCTGAATAGTTCATAAACAGCAGTAAAACTACTTTAATACAATTCCACGCACGACAAAGGCACATAGATTCAAGTCCACTGATTCAACTTCTAGGCAAGAGTCTGTAAGTGAGCACAGAAACTAAGTTCTTAGGAATCACCATCAGTAGCACTCGTGATTGGACTACGCATATTGACAATATTGCCAAAAAAAATATCAACTGCAGGTTATCTTCTTCACCACCTTTAACAATCAACTAGTATCGAAGTTAGAAAGTTGGCATACTTTGCCCTATTGCAGTCTCACTTGAACTACGGCTTCTGGGGCTGCTCACCTCATCTAGAACGTCTACTTACGCTACAGAAAAGGACCATTCGAGCTATGGTCGGCGCACATAGTCGGACTCCATGCAAATCGCTATTTACAAGCCTGCAAATATTGAGTGTACTACGTCTCTACTTGTTCTGCACGATCCAGCTCGCAAGGTCGAATTTAGCGTACCAACTAACCAACAGACGAGTCCATAACCACAATACGCGCCGGAAAGATGATTTCTTCAACCGTAAACATAATTCGTCAATATTCCCAAAGAGCTCAGGGTATGTTCAAACTACCTCAATTCATCAAGGAAATTAAAAATGAAGTAGCTTTTAAGGTACAGCTCAAAATATTCTTGTTGGACAAGTGTTGCTACTACATCAACGAATACATCTAAGCTCCATACTATGACAACAAACTGTTTTGAACACATTGAACATTTGACTTTTATTTTAACACTCAGCATTGGAACCAATATATATCACTATTATTGTACACGACATGTACCAACTTAAGTATACATATATTATATTATAGTATATACATCTGATGAGATGTTCTACAACTCTGTAAAGAAGTTACACTGAATATAAAAAAAAATGTTATTATAATTATTATTAAAAACCCATCTTATGCGGGACTTGAACCCACGCCCGGGTTGACTCACGTTTCTTAAGCAGTGCCTTGGCTGACTGAGTCGAAAGGGCGGATATTAAACTATAAACTAACATAACCCCTCGTAGTCACAGAGCTCTAGGAAATATTCAACCAACTATAACTTGAAGAAATGAGCATGATAATCGAAACACAGTGTTTGGTTTTCAAATAAAAACAATAGTATGAGCTACAATGCAGGTAGTTTATAAAATATAAGCTATGAAGTAGTATGTTCGTTCAAATGTGCAAATAGCAAGGCAATTACAATTATAAAGCATGATCACTCAACATCATACTTTACATATTTATATACTATAGACCCTATATAATACAATATATTAATTATATAACTTGTGGTATTGTGGTACTTGTAAATTCGTTCCATAATGAGGCGCTATCATGGCACTCAGAAACGATATTTCATGCGCTTTCGGTTATCTTATATATGACCAGTAAATTTGATTGGGGGAACGGGGAGCATAAAAAACACCTAGCTGATCAAAATATCTATGCTGTACTATACATAGAGGAAAATTGTTACACAAATTTAAAAGGAATATAAGGTGATTTGCAATATGTTAGACTTGATAAAACTAACTCATAGCTAATAGTACCAGTAACAGATGTCCCCTTTCCCCCAAAATATCACGTACACGACTTCCAAATGATGCTCACAGAGGTGTTCGAGTCCAACGTGAGATAACCCGACATCAGTTTTCAACTCCAAATAATCAGATAGGATCTAGATAATCGGAGAAATGTATTGATCGGGAGTTTGGGACACACAGTCTACATATAACAATAACAAATAACATTGTAATCCCAGTTGAGAGGGAAAATTAAGCTTAATCTAATGTTGTGGGTCGAGACTAAAAAGTAACACTACGTACTATCACTTACTTGAATGAATTCATTTTCTGACAGTAAGCTATTGGAAGTTTGATGTAGTAGTGTATAAATATATATAGTATATTGTATATTATATCAATTTAAATGATACGCGAACCTAAATCTGCTACGGATTACGTACACTGTACAGTGAAACCTCTATCCATCGTTTTTCAAGGGACCAGGAAAATCAAACCATCCATGCAGGAAAACGAGCTATCTAGGAAAATTTAACCTTGATTATATGGGAGTGGGGTGGGACAAAATTAATGATATAAGCAGGAAAATGATGCATCCGGGAACCACGCATCGAGGTTTCACTGTATAAAAATATCACTTCTGAGTTGAAAGGTACAATTTCACTTCAACGTTGAGCAGTAGGTCCCACGCATTAACCAATCACGAAATGAGTTTCTTGTGTTGCAGCACATGCACTATCGTGTGAGACATGTACTACAACGATCTATTACCCCCCTCAATATACCACTGTTTTCTCACGACACGCATCATTTTCTTTTCCGAATGATCACGTTTCTGATCAAATAGTTATTACAAACTGCAACGTGGAGATCTGAGTAAATGATTTGGATCTTGGGCGGGATGCGAGTTGCTTGGCCCCCAAGAGTGAACGTAGATTGATAGTAAGTAGCCATTCAATAGTAGATAATGAAAATTATTTGAACGGAAGAAAGTCACGCTCATAAGACACTGATCTTCAAGATCACGATCGGTCGATTGCGATTACCATCCGAGACGTATATTTGTGTCTGTGAGTATAAGCTTTCGATTTAGGTTCCGTAAATAGTTCAATATAAATTATATGATAAAAATAGACTGGTATAATAACGTAAGTGAATTCGTTGGCACTGTTTGATTGTGGTAATACATTATTCATACTGTTCTAGAGCGTTTTGTAAATTGTCCACCACCTGTAATATCAAGAAAAATCAAATAAATATCAATCACTCTGGTAAAACATAGATTATCACTCATTATTAT
Source organism: Brachyptera putata (assembly GCA_907164805.1). Lineage (NCBI taxonomy): Eukaryota > Metazoa > Arthropoda > Insecta > Plecoptera > Taeniopterygidae > Brachyptera > Brachyptera putata. The sequence goes on from OU015463.1 coordinate 54,826,848, forward strand.
TATAATTACTGGGTTTAAGGACGCACTTTGGTGTCGGATGAATGACTAAAAGGATGGGATGATGAGACGAATGTTTCTTAGGTGGGAACAAAGCGGTCATGGCCTAAATTGTGGGAACTATCCCGGCATTTACCTACGCTACAAAAAGATACCACAAAATTCCTCTGACCAGATGGACGTGGCGGTGATCGTGCCGAGGCTTGATCCATTCTCACTTTCCGGTCAAACGGAGCAAGCACGTCAACACCCGGCCGAGAGCGTTAGTGGACTGAATCAGACGGCTGGCCTAACCTCCAATGATATGAAGCTTACTAACCTTTTGATAGAGTTGTATCTGCTCTGCAAGGTAGCTTTTCAAAGCAATCTTAAATTCAACAGTACGCTCCGCATGGAAGTGATTCATCTCTGCTAATACTGCGCAAGAGACTACATCAGAGCGACGTTTCACTATTTCTAGTTGAGGCTCGTCTAGTTTGTTCTCCAACGCCTGCTTCTCGCACTCTTTGCGTTTGTGCATTGAGCCCTGTAGAATAATAATACAATGACAATATGTGATATGGAAAAGGGGGAAACATTTTCAAAGAGTCTATTCTCACTATTCGACCCACGAGCGCAATATTTCCAGGAACCGTTGTTCGGGTCGTGAAAATAGCCGTGATGCGCGGCCACTTCTATACTGAAGAACCATCGTTCGGCAACTTCTATTCCTACGAACGAGCTCGCGAAACACACTTCCTGGTAGCAAGTAGTTGACTTGAAACACTTCATTCGAGTAATGAATGACTAATGATGAGGTCGTAAAATTCATTTGATAATTTAAAACAAAAAAGCCACTTGTGTTAAATAGCATGTCCAGCTGGTTTTATGTTTAGGTTTTCACCCTTCCCTCTCCCAAGAGCCTGCCTTTGTCAGGGGTAATGTCGTTGACAAGCAGTTCCCCTTGAACACCAGTCTTGTTTCAGCTGTTGGCTAGGGAAGGAGGAATGCTAGTTGCCATACGCACTTGTCAACCCCACACACACACACACACACAACACGTGCAGTGACAATCACGCACTTTCATTGGGGGGAGTCTTCAACAATCAAGCATGAGCATTCTCCTGCTACACTCTATCATTGGATACATTTGCGAGGCGTTTGAAATATTTGTGGCAATTCAAATTACGTATCAATCATATTGATTATTTCGATACGTCAACACTAAAATCATAATCCATTATCAAATAGAATGGAGAAATAATCAAGTATATCGATATATCGAATCTCAACTCTTGACAACCCTAAATAAATTGTAATTAATTTAGTAAATATAAATCAAAGGGCAACTTACTTTATGGGCAGCTAGAATGTCAGGGAATGAAGCAAGGATGCCCTTATAAATATGAAGCATGTCTCCTAACGGCTCCCAGTCCAACTTGGGTTGTTCTTCAAATAAGACGCCAATGTTGTTGTACGTATCACCAGTGTATTTAATAGCAGTTGTTAGGTTGACTTGAGAACTCCCTAGAGATCAAACAAATTTCAATCACTCAGGTCACACCTACCTTACCATAATTACTCGTGCTGGTATTACAACCGGGTTTTGCACGTATCTATCTTATCTAGTACATAAAAGAATGGAAACGTATTACACTATAAACAAAATGGTTGAACCATTTATTTATTCTAGGTTTTTTCAATTCATTGTAGGCCTACTTTATAGGCCAGTGCAGGGCTAAACTGATTCGTGAATAGCCTTCTTCAGTCTGTTGTAATGATGGCACAGTTCTCTGAACTAGAGACTGATCTGCCCATCCAGATTCTAGGTCTAGGTATACAGATACTGCAGTTTCATTTAATTTGAGGTAAACAGAGAAAAATCAAGTATCTTCTCGATAGGCAGCAAAATTGAACAACCAGAAGGTTCATTACAAGTTACTGGATTGTTGCACTTACCTGAAGCGCTATCTTTGAATGCTGCAGCAAGTTGCAAAAATGATTGTCCTACTTTCTGATATTCTCGTTTGTATGGACCTTGGCATTTCTTTGCTTGATCAGCAGCGGTAGCCATTAGATTCTTCACAGCACCATCCATGTTATGCATAAACCTTGCACAGTTCTCCGATTCTTGTTCCCTGTTACAGGACACGGAATATTTTCAACAATGATACCACAATTATATAAAACGTGTTCTCGTTGAGCTATGCCCCTACACCGTCAACGAGTATCTACAATATGAATTTCCACGGAACACACTGTAACCATATTATCAAAGTGACTATAGATGTATTACTGAAATCATGACATATTCTATAACTGGTTTTACTTTGTCTAACAACTCTGTACTACATTCGGTTCTATTGAATGAATAAATTTAATTTAATATAAATTAAATTCAAGGCATTGACTGTTGTTAATGTACTAGTAATGTTCACTTTAGGCCTATATAAATGACTATACTGTATATAGATATAAACATGAATTTGAAATACATAAATATATATCATTTATAATTCCAGTCAATGTACAATAATACATATCTGAGCTAAGCTCTAATGAAATTCTAAATCATGTTTCCACACCTCTAGGATAATTCCAAATGTAAAAACAGTCAATATAGGCCTAGTCAACTCTCATACGTCATCAATCGAAGCAAACTCAGTTTCCGACCCCCAGGTATAAGGACTACAATGATGAATATGCCAATAATTAAAAATTCAGATATCTCAAACTCTTTTTGTCCCAAATTGCTAGTTTGTAACGGTAAAATCAATGTTCAATTCGAAATGTTTCTTTCAACACATATATAATAAATGTAGTGTTTATTCTTTGTATATATATTTCTTCATCTTTCCAATTACGTTTATATCTCATCTGTTCCAAACAAAAAACAATTGTTGTAGCTTGCAAGTTTTGGCCCGCTGGTAACTGGCCCCTTTGTACTACACCGCCATATTAAAAAAGAAAGTTTAAAAAATAAAATACTGTACCAATAATTTTCACCCCAAGATTACAAAGTGTGTTTGATTCAAACTTCAATTTCAGTTTCCCTCCCACTCCAAATTCTCATCTACAGTCCATGTTCGTATGTTTACTGACGATTTCGTAACGCTCACAGTACGCAATCAAGTTCTTAGCACTTGCACGTATATTGACGTAGTATCTGGCACAGGGCATTAGCCGGCTACTAGATAAAGGCGGCATGTGCGAGGCTATGTGCACCTTTGTTTTGATAATCGAGCGGGTACTAAGGTACCCAACAAAAACTGACGTGTCAAATATCATGTAATGATCAAAAATGACAAATAAACAATTAATAATAATAACATACCAGTAATAACACTTATTGCAGTTTTTCTTTTTCTAATATGTTTTTTCGTTCATTCGAAATGTCGTTTTTTATACTCCTCCGAGTTTGGACTTAACGACGGTTTAGTATAGGATGTAGGTAGGGCCTACTAGGTAGGCAACTGCTAAAACTTGAAACTAGAATTGAACCAACTAGACAGCCACCCATATCATCTCCATTGCTAGCACTAGCACCCATTTTAAGAACGTGAATAAGCATTAAGCAATACGTAAGACCATTTTGTTGATGTGGCTTAAAAGCTCAACATTCATTCATTCAAGAATGAAATGTTACTTTATTTCCTTAATTTATGTAGAGTATGGGTAGATGCTTTCTAAGAAGCTTCTAATGTACCACTACATTCAACTAATGTGCTGATTAATTAGCACAGCAATGTTATTGTGAAAATAAATCCTTACAATTTGATTCAATTGAACAAATTAATAAAAAACAATGTCTTGGTTAAATTGTACAAGTAATGAGGTACATAGAGATACACCACTTACTAATTTGTCAAGTCTACTGAACCAATAATTTTTTCAGTAAGTTACTGAACTAGGTATGGTCAGGCTAATATCCTTCTGTCTGAACCATAATAACGGCCAAGCAGTGATTCAAATATTATGTGAGCATATTTAAAAATAATTCCATCAGTTATTTAGATATTAACAAAGTGAAAGAATGAACCTTAATGTAAACTCTAATAGCATTACGGTAATTTTTTTCCTATAAAAACTTACGTGGCAAGAAGGTCCAAAGGACGGTCTGGAGTTTCAAGGGCAAACAAATAGCTGGCGCCTAATAATTTATCCTTCTCTTCCTTTCGTTTGCCAATCTTCCAGCGTTTCTCGTCTGTACACGTCATAAAGTGATGCCAAACGGAACAACGAGATAATACAGGGTGGCGGCAGACGTACGTGACAAAAGCTTGAAGCTGGATTCGCCGGTGTTCTATGAACTGGCCTTCGTACCGGCCTGAAAGCAATCAAAATCAAATATCAGCGTACAAGTCGTAGAACTCAACATATTAGAACTGGAAATTATGACGCTAATTTCCATTGGCATTTTCTTACAAAAATGTTTTTTTATCAAAATGTTATTTACAAAAAATAAGTAAATCTCTAGATCTTACTTCCTTGCCCTTGGAACTTTTAATTATAGGCATGAACTTGGGGAAACTAGCCCATATCCTGACCAATTCAATCCGTTTGGGATTTTTGTTTGCAGGTTTTCTTTGCTGACAAAATTGACAAAGAATCAACATAACCCCTCACGCTGTACTGAGCCAAATATAAGCAGTGTTTTCATTATATTTTGGGGCCCCAAAAAATATAAATTGACTTCTATTAAAAACTAGGCCTATATTCAAAATCAAAACGTTTACAAATTTTGTATTTTGTAATCTTTGTAATTGAAAATCCTGCTTGGTGCTTGGTGATAAATGAAGAGGTTTATGACAATGAGCAATAAAATATCAAAGGCTCATAAGTAGTTCAAGTGTTTCCGACAATTAGGAATAGTAGCCCAGTTAACCCTCGTATATGCGAAATGGAAGGGAACCAAAAAAAACGATTTCGATTTATAAAAATTTGGATCAACCAAAAAGACATTTTTCCCGCTTAGAATAGTACATTTTATACTGCACGTAAGAGGAAGCTATGTCACCGGCGGAGACACGTAATAGATCTGTTGCTAAGGGCCTCCCTGATTGTGTGTACTCGGCTGTTTCCAAACACACACGATCCTCATATGGCTTGTTTCTATCGGCCGTCCCGAGTCGGACGAACGAGTGTTCCTAGCTTAAAAATCATCAAGGTCAATCTAATATCAAGTTCCAAAATAGGCTGACTATGTAGGGCCTACCTTACAAAACCTCAAATTCCTGGGGATTCTTTTTCCTGCTCTTCACCTGAGAAGTTTTTAGGTCGTTTTATATTCGGCACTATGCGGCACCAAAACAATACAAGATCATTCACGATGACGTTTAAAAGGTTGTAATCATTTTATAATGAGCTTACGTCCATGAAAAATATTCGTCTAGTCCCGAAACAGTCGAAATTAGACAGTTAATTACCTGATATTTGTTTGTCTGGTAAAGGTGGTATTGGAATTAAACTGAACTTCTCTTCCAATCGTTCATGGAGCCAGTCAAAATGTTTGTATCTTCTTGACACTTGAATATTATTGAACTATAATAAAAGACAATACAAAAATTAGAATACAAACATCATTAATCTATGGAAACAATAAAAGCCAAAAAGTGAATTATTTCATTGTGATTATTAAATCATTGCCACATGTTTTAATATAAATTGTAGGCCTAACAAAACAAAATCATTGAACAAACAAATGAACATGAATTTACTTATTCACTTTAATACTTCTTAATAACCCCATCAACAGCTAGGTTATACGGGGATACGAATGACGGGTGATAACAAAACGAAGAAGTGATGACAGATGTAAGGAAGTTTACAAAAACCCATGCCTTATGCGGGACTCGAACCCACGTCCGACCTGACTTCAGTTCCTAGCGCAGTGTGATAGTTGACTGAGCCAGGGGGGTGGCTAGTAAACATAAAACATTAATTGATATGTAATATGAATATTCACAACATGGCACGACCAGTGCCAATATACCTACCGTTGGTGTGATTTGGTATGCTATGAAACTTTTGAGGCCCTTCAATTTAGACTCTTTCTTAGGCGATGCGACGATGCACGAATAAAAGTCAGTGATAGGATTCCATTCATAACCAACTTCAGTTTCTATAACGGTGACGCGATCTGAATCGGCGACATCTAGCTTTCCTGAATTCATGAGGAATGATTCGAGGCCAGATTTACCGAACCCAGAGAAACGATTGAAATTCTTTTTACCTACAGTGCCCTTGCCATCTCCACTTCTTCCTAGAAAATAGAAGGGCAAGTTTCACAGTGTTAGAAAAGATAGAAATCACACATTGATGGGCTGACAGTATAGAAAGTAGAAACACATCCAACGATTTCTACTAGGACTACTTTATGAATCAAGTATCACAAGGGCACAACCAGATGCCAGGATATTCATTACAATTTTAATGCTGCTTAAGGACCCCACCAACTGTTAGGTTATACGGGGGTACAAATGAGCAAATGATAATGAAACTACGAAGTGACGATAGGTGAAAGGACGTTTATAATAAGTTCCCATGCCTTATGCGGGACTCGAACCCACGCTCAACGATGACTTCAGTTTCTACCGCTAGCGATAGTTGACTTAGCCACCGGGGCGGCTACTTGTGAGGATCAATTTCACCTGACCTCAAAATAACATCTAGGCCTACACTAGCTTACTTAATATTCTCTTCTTTTTTCGTTGCCACCCACCCTTCAACTTTCATTACGACAAGAACCTTACCAATAGATATGTCATCAGCATCAATACTTCCAAGTTTTGATACCTGGCGATCAGGTTGAGGCCTTATATTATGACCTTGAACAACAGACTGTGTTGGTCCAGGACCTTCCTGATCATCATCCCAGTCATCGTCCTCCCAGTAATCCCCAGCATCGGTCTGGGGCGATGCTTGCTCCCAGTTGGAATCTGAGAATCCATCAGGCAGAGGAGGTGGTGGCATGCTGGGATGCTCCTCTGTGTTACTGTATTTCACCTCCTACACACAAAAAAGAGTGAATTAATACAATGAGCATTTAAATTATTTCATAGATCAAAATAAGTCTGAAATATCGCACCATGGTACTAAAACATCTTTCCCAATTTAATGAAATCATTAATATTGTGATAAATGATAATTCTAGGCACCAGTAGTCTGGAAAAACTATTCATGTTATGCAAGAAAATATTCCAGTACAGTCAGACCTAGGCTGATTTCATTTTCATAACGGTGGTAACTGTTTTACTGACCCATACTTTGGATATTTTTCTGCCAATGATCAAAGTGATATCCCGCAAATAATTCATCGAAATGACATTGCGAACAATTGCTCAAGATTTAAAATGAATAATCTGGCTATAATGTGGGTCACATGTAAAGATCAATACTGGTATAATCTGTAAATTGGTTAATTGTAATAACTTCGTACAAATATTCCAAGATGGTAACAATACCTGTTGCCAAATAACCTCATCATTGAAAAGACGTAGAACTTTGAATCGGACGATGTATAATCATTGAGTTGGTATAACACAACTTGGTAAGCAGCCTATCGTGGACTACACTAACCTCAACGTATGCAGCAGGGAAGAGCCCTGTTTGATTTGATTGATTGATTCCTTCCCACCATCCTTCGCCAACATCTTGTCTTGTTAAAGTAAGGAGCTCTCCTGATATAATAGAGAGCTCAGCTGTGCCTGGCTCACCACTGAAATCATACACTGCTCGCACCTGTGAAATAAAGTTACAAGCAAGTCTTAGCTTCGAAGACAGTAATTTACATTGTACTGTATCGTATGTAGATATTATTTTTACAATTTGTAGACTGATGAAGTTCAAATTTAAGGTTCTGTTCTATAAAATTGTAAGCCAACTAGGCCCTATATATATATATGCCAAACATTATTTACATTCGCACCAAAATTTTACAAGAATGACATGGATTTCCCGCTTTGCAATGTACTACTTTATAAGAGGGGATATTGTAACGCTGCTTTTAAAACAACCCCACCAACAGCGAGGTTATACGGAGGTACGAGTGAGCGGGTGATTATGAAACAATGAAGTAATGATAAGTGAAAGGACGTTTACAAAACCCATGCCTTCTGCGGGACTTGAACCCACACCCAACCTGACTTCAGTTTCTACCGTTAGCAATAATTGACTCCGAGACACGGGGGCGGCCTTGTGGAAATGGTTACATATTAAATAGAGCCACTACACGTACACTTATACTTGTTGTTTAATTACATTTCAACTCTACTAAACATGCAGATTTCTTGAAATATTTGGTCAGTTAGGGGGAGGTGCAGTGTCACTCATCATAATGGCGGATAAAACCTTAACAGTACAATACTAAAACGGAGGAATTTAAAGTGAGCTAATAACTAATAGAATACATCAAATACTTCTGTGCAATAGATACATTCACAAGAGAGAACCAAGGTCTATAACAAAATATCATTTCCAGGGGGAAAAACTCAATAATAGGCATGCAACGCTATACTGCAATTTTACTGGATTTTGTTCTTGCAACCACAAAATTCAATCTCTACAATAGTGCACTTACAATAGTTACACTAGTGCCAACAGTAAACCCTGGTATATGAATACATAGGCCCTAGTACAATGCTTTTAACAAAGGTCTATCACGAAAGTTGTGCCATTTGAATGTTGTTTGTCAATGCTGTTCAATTTCAAAAACCGACAACATGATATCGATTAACAATAGGCCTAGTAACAAACTCATGAAGGAAATCCTATTTCCTCTGGCCTAGTCTGCCTGGAACTAAAGGCCTAAAAAACTATGCCCAGAGCCTAGGGCCTAATTCTTCAAGAAACCAGAGCAAGGGCCTAGCCTAGCCTAGGCCTACCAGTCCCTAGGCCTAGGCCTTGATTCAGAACTATATAATCAACAAAAATACGAAATAGGCGTATGAGCGTACCTGCTTGCCTGCCATATTATGTCCACTAGTCATCTTTCAGCTATTTAGATAAAGACCTAGACCTGGACCCCTAGGATCGAAGTGTATATTGCAGGTTTACAGGCTGACGTATGAAAGCCTATAGGCCTATTGGAAGATGGGGCCTACTCATCGTCGACTCATTCGGGGCGTATTTTGTGTAGGTATTGCTCCTTGAGTAGTAGATAACACTTATTTAGCCCACCGATAGAAATAAATTGAAATTTTAGAATTTAGTAAAATAACACCTCGGTTCAATGACGAAAAAAAACACGTTAAGGTTAGAACAGTAAGTCAGTGGCGTTCAAATGTCAGTCATGGTTTAATCAACGACCATACTATAATAACTAGGGAAAGATCCCTACGATAGCAGCGTAAACTTCTACGTCACAATAAACAGATTCTGATGTCGTATGAAAGCACCTATACATAGTTCACACTTCGGTCGTTAGATAGCGTGGAGTCACACAACACAAACACTCACACAACAAACTGTCTATTCCCACGACCCACGTAGTACTATTCCCACTAACCGTTGTTCGGGTCATGGGAATAGCCGACCACGCGGCCACTACCATTCCCATGAACCATCGTTCTGGTTGGATCGGGTCTTGGTAATAGCAGTTCTGCGCGACCACGTCTATTCCTACAAACGAGCTCACGAAACGGGTCACCTCGCAACAAATCAGTGGGCGGCGGGGTGATGAGGCGTCTGGGTATTGTGCTGGGGCAGGGTTCGATTCCCATAATTAATTACTTCTTATTACGTTTCAAATATTATATGAATGCTTCTGGCTAGAGGTTATAGGTCAGATTGATTTCTCAAATTCACCGATATTGTTAGCTACTGATATTGGAATTATTCTTTACAACGAATCGCATAGGTTGGGTAAATGTGGTTAAATCAAAACGCGTCTGTGATCCGAGGACTTGGCTTACGCAGGCATTATACCTGTTGACCCACTCGTGTTTCGTGAGCCTGTTCGTGGTAATAGATGTGGCCGCGGGGGTCGACTATTGTATTTTCACGTCCTGCCGGCACGAATGGTTCGTGAGAATAGTATGAGTCTTGTCGGCACGAAAGGTTCGTGGGAGTAGTAGTCATGGCTGATGTACGCACGACCCGATCGAACATTCGTGGGAATAGAGTTGGTCAAAAAAGTATGCTTTTCTGCTATTTTGTACTTTGCAGCATATTCAATCCGTGGCCATGGAAGTCGTGTAGTCGATGCAACACAAGAATGTATATCGAAGGCCATCAGTCGAGTACGGGTCACGATAGACACGATCGCCCTAGACATATAAAGGGTAGTTGTAAATTAGTCGGTATGCACTTATCAATTCGTACACTAATATAATTGCTTTAATTGATAATCACAGCCAGGAATCGGCAAAGAGGAAGAGGGAATCCCAACCTAACGAAATATCTAATTTATTTATTCATATTGGATTTGAAGATGAATAAGATCTCTTGGTGCTGGGAATGATGAATGAGATAATGGGATGATGCGATGAAAGGGAGTTTATTATGTGTTTTTAGATAATGGGAAGCAATCGGCCATAAATGCCTGCTAGAAGGAGCATCTGATACATTCATATTACTGAGGTTTCACTTATCTTTTTTCTTAAAATTACATTTACATATAAGTTTATTATATAACTTATATGATATTACACCCTTGGAAGATGGTTAAAAATCAGTAATACAGTAAAAACCACCATTGAAACATATTTAAAGATCAGCTGTCACAGATGATTACTGATTAGGTCTACAAAAGTGTGTTTGTCAAGCGTTGGTTTTGTTTTGCGAGTTTTGCGAGATATGCGAGTTTTTCCGATGCCATTTCAAAACCACGGTAATTTCACAATAACTTTGGTTTCCATATTATTATTGAATCTGTTGAACATATCATTCTTTTCATGTAGATTAAAACTAAAGAATCGAGAATTCAAATTCCGGAATCCGTGGCAGATACAAAGACTCGAATGGACTCAGAAATCGAGTCTAAAATTACTTCTACGAGTCCGAGTCCAATACTGGCGGAGACTCAGACTTGGACTCGGAATTAGGTAGACTCGCACGTATGTATTTGAAATTAAAATTGAGAGACGAGAATATAGAATTATACCCCAAAAATGGTGACATCGTGTTTGCATCTTGCATATAACTGAAGCTTAGGCCCAATCTATTTGTAATTTGTGTGGATTTTTTATTTGTATCTAATTGTAAATTTGCGAGTGTAGTACGGCTCAATGGAGATTTGCGGGGATCGAACCGATTGGAGACATCACGTACACATACCAGGAACCACCCCGTCCACAAGCCGAACCATTGTAGGCCTATTTGCTACAGGCACAGCTGCGAATGTATTGAAACTTGGGCATGCTATTTTCAGTGAATTCGTCATTATCTTAACTTGACTATATTTTTATTTTATGAGAAGTATCTTTAGAATGTATCTCTTTTGGCAGTATCTTAAGATACTATCTTCTATTTTGTATTTTAAATATACGTTTTTTAACTGTATCTTGTATTTTGTTCTTGAATCTGAAATACCCAGTATTCAAGTATCTGTATTGGCCTATAGTATTTGAGGTACTTCAAGCTGGAGTATTTTGCCCATGTCTGACTATAATTGAGGTTTCTCGTGGTTTCCTTCGTCCGCATGATTTGTGAATCCAGACGGAATATACCTGTCTATTGGATCTGTGAAAGTACCATCATAGACGGCATCATCCGACTAATCGAGTCAATGTGATTCATCGCACGGGCATAGGAAGGAATGGTCAACACGTTATTCCCAATAAAAAGAAAAAAGAAAACGGATTTCTGGATGAGTGAGTGAGCGAACAATAAAGAAAGAAAGGATAAGGGGTATACTCAACGACCTTGGAAAATAGTGCAACAAGAGGAATGTCATTAATTATCCTGATAAATAACAGGGATAGTCAAGAACTGGGACAGGATGTATGAGTTTAACTATCTGTATTTATTATTTTTTTAATTTAACCAAGATATACGTCTGCATAAATATTTTTGCCTAATAAGAAAACATTTGTCTGGTAACACGAGATAACGTTATTTTCTACTTATAAATAAAGATTCAAATCCACTGAGAAAAAAAAACGTTAGTTTGCATAACGACCCCACCAACAGCTAGGGTATATGGAGGTACGAATAAGCGGGTGACAATGGAACTATGAAGTGAGGATAAGTGAAAGAACGTTCACAAAAGAGATAGGCCTACAAAGACAGTTCACCCAATGTTAAATTAAGATTCATCCCCACTCCTCTGTCTCCACCCACCCTACATCCTTTACCCTGTAGTACCAGCAATCACCGCTAACAGCGCTCAGAATCATTTCGGCGATTTCTGCTTCAGTCGACGGTTAGATGGATGCTTGTCTGTAAATTGACTGCTAGCAGCGCTCTAGGAATGTGTAGCGATGATTGAAGTAACTTGGGGATAGTAATGAAAGGGTTATTCATGCAACGCCTCGAAATATGCCCCAAGATCTAGTCTGGCCAATTGTCCATCACAAAATAGAGCACTCAGCACTGTGTGGCATATTCCTCTGCGGTCAATTGTCCGTACTCATAGCACATAGCATGGCCTCGTCTCGTACCAAAATGAAATGTAGAAATGTCCGTAATCTAGACATATATCTATCGAAGTGACAAAATATTTAAATTTCATAAATAGAGAAAACCTATGACATTCTTATCGAGATGCTATCCAATCCCACACCGTTTTATAGAAGATGAGAAATTTATATGGAAATATATATAATTATATATAATATAATTATAATTATATTATTATATAATATATACAATATATATATATAATATATATAATTATATATAAATTTATATCAATTTACATTTTTATAACCGGGGAAGTATAGAAACATTTTTAACAAAACCACATACATTGATGACTTGAATTATTCGCAGCATTTTAATTTCTGAGAACTAATTAAATATCAGCGTACAAAACAATTAGTGTTTTTTTTCCTGTTGAACTTTGGTAGATGTGACCTACGAATTAAAAAACGGCAAATTATTACCTTATACTTTAATATCCATCCTCGACGATATTTCATGTATGTTTGAACCATTGTGAGGTATGTCATATTCACATTGATACACGAGCCAAGTATTCAATGTACTTTTGATTGTCAAGATTTAATAGATCTTAACTTGGTATAGATAATGCTAATTCATGGAAGATGATTAAAAAGTGGAACAGATACGTTTTCCTGAAATAAAGAATACGAGTTAGTAATTGAGTATGCATCACAGACTAATTTTATGTCAACATCCAAATTCCAAGTCATTATAATTTGAAATTAATTCTTTAAAAATATGATAATTATACTGAATCGGTGCAACTGTATCTTTCGTGTATTCATATTCCGACTGGAAGTCACACAATTAGGTACATTAAGCCTTACTTTAAAGATGCTCGACTTTTTTTTTGTACTCCATTGAACTGTATGTCAGAAATAACACGACGTTCTAAATCGACAAAAAAAAGCGTACGTGAATGTGGTAGCCTTTTTAGATGTGTGAAAATCTCTAAAAACGATCTTCCCAAATACTAGAAAAGTGAATATCGCTTTTCACTCAACAGTCATTCCTAGAAAGTGTTCACGTATATATATATATATATATAAACCAATGATTACGTATTTTCTTAGCCTAATCTACTGGTCGAAGTCACGGCGCATAGAAATGATGAACCAACAAAGAAGCAACAGAGGGTGACAAGAGAGAAAAGGTACGGTAATGCGCCGCCGGGGCTAGTACAGTAGATTGCAGCCGGAACGATTCGAGCAGCAACGCTGAGAGCCGACTGCCGAGAGACCCCTCCCTCTTACCATACCGGCCGGCAGACTCATTCATGCGACCACACTCTACACACCATTCCAGCCATTATTTCATTCACAGTTGCGCCAGTGCTAGTAGCAGTAGGCGAGAACGAGCACGGTGTAGGAACAGTATTCGCTCGCAACAATTCCATTTCTTTCCTTGTGGTCATTGCGTGTGCGTAGAGGTGTTTTTAATACATATATATGTGTGCGTGTGCGAGTGGCTACGCGCACGTGTGCGTTAGTAAGAGTTATTATTGATAGATTATCGCCGAAGAATTGAGAACATGCTTCGAACGAGTCTGCAATTGGTTTTAATACTGTTGGTTTCCCTGTCTCATTCATGTGAGTATTAACACCGGCCGGTTGTAATGGGTGCAGTGATAGTATTTTGTTTGTGTGTTAGTGACATGATAAATAGTAGTTAAAGACACCTCTGTTGTAAACGTGGGTATCAAACCCCGACCCCGTATACCACAGAAAAGTTTCCCGAGTGTTCCCGAAATGTAATCTTAGTTCAGGGAATTTTCTCAAGAATAAACCAATGAAAACAACAGAATATAAATGAAATTATATAAATGAAGATGAAAAGAAAACTAAAATAGTACCGGAAATCTCGCTCAAATGGCATATAGAAACTTGGAGCAGAGAGATGGTAGAATCAAGCCTATTGTAGGCCTATGTTCATTGTAAAGACTAAAGACTACCAGTTACCTAGGTTCTCGAGAAGTCAAAATAGTTTTATTCGCGTCTTTACGGGTCTCAAGCCTATAGTTATGCCCTCCGTCGTAACTGTCAATTTGGCTCTTGCTCAAAGATTCGGAGCAGTTACATTAGAAAAACTGAAGATTACTTCACGTAGCTTTTACCTTTGATGTATTGCGGTTTTTAGTGAAACAGTATTTGATGAAAGTTAACACAAATTGGGGTAACAGATTTGCATTTTGTGATGTCCCTTCCGAGCGATCCTACATCGGCATTCATAGCCATAATTAGTCGGGGAACAATGTAGACTTATGTTTTATGTTAATAAGAAAATCACACAATAATTTGATTTGGCCCAAATATTGCGGTGATGTTAGGGGAGGGGTTCTGAGAAAATCAGACACAAGTATCAGTCTATTGGGACGAATGTGTGTGAATTGCCATGCAGCGATTGAGGTAATAAAATAGTTTGACTTCGTTGAAATTATTCAGATAGTTGGATTCTGTTCTGAGATAGGTTGTTGTCGGCATAATATTGTTTGAAGATTTCTGAAAAGAATAGAGATAAATGTCACAAAATAATTGGAATTATCCAACATCCAAATACCGGTATTGAAATAATTTAAAAAGAAACTTTTTGATATTTCCGTTTAGAGTATCGTTTTTCTACGAAAATTATATCATGTAGTTCTACTTTGTTGTTTCCTAGTTTCCTCCTGAAAATTAAAATTAAACAATTGACAAATAAGCAGACTTTTTTCTGCCATTTTTACTTCACAACCAACTCATGGATCTTTCATCTCTACTGTTGCCAAAAAGAATTGAGACATTTTGGATTCTGCCAATTGGTTTCGTTCAATATTTGCAAATGAACGGATGATAGATGAATGATGTGTACAAAAACCAATGCCTTGTGCGGGACTCAAACCCACGCCCGACATGACTCTTCAATTTCATAAGCAGTGCCTGAACTGAATGAGCCACAGGGGGCGCCTAACATTAATTTGCCATTCATACTACCCGTTTTGATATCAACTCTACTAGACGACAAACGCTATGGTTGCTACAATGGAGTGAACTATGACTTGGAGATTTTAGAACATAAATACTTACCCTGATAATATTAAATTCGCCTACCCACAATATCTGCGTATAAGTAATACATGAATTAAGGTGGCTTTCTCCCAAGTTCCTTGAGCCACTCATTGCAACATGGCCAATTGTCATTGATTATCATAATGCTCACTATTTAGTTCATTACTCGTTTCCTCAATCATCTTCAAAATAACCTTTTTTCGTCAGACGATTGCAGGCGGAAAACAGTCCATTACATGTGATGTAAAAAACACGTACGGGACACAAACAACACACAGCGAGCATGCGAAGTTCTTCGCTGCATAATAGATCCAGGAAGCATTCATTTACATTCCTCTTTTCATGTATACTATGTATGTAAATGCGAGGCATACGGTAACAGTCTAATTATTTTATGTTCTTTTAAAATGAAAATGAGACTTTAATTGGTGTAACGGTAGACGAGTGCAGTACTCACATCACCTCGATTAACATTATTATATGTATGTCTGGCTAAAATGTAGTTAACGTAATCAAGATAATGCATTAATTAGTTAATTGATTCATTAATTACGCTAATTAATACATTATAATAATTATGAATGAGCGAAGCGAAGACTGACTGTGGTGCCGTACGGGTCACAAGGCTTCACTGTTTAGAGACTAATAAGATACTTACTTGGTAATTATACTAAGTGGACTTTTGATACTAGATAAGTTCAAACGAGATTTAATTTTTTCGGTGAAAGAATCATTATAGCAACATATAAGGTAGGTATCACTTATATCCATACATGCATATGACACTACACAATAATTTTGGACTAGAATTTACATTTTACGTGTTATGTTCATATAAAATGAATGTTGAGAATTGAAAATATGGAATTCTACAATTCCCGTAAACTTTAACTAAATGAGTACCATTTTTCTAATAATTATTCAATGCCATTATTGTCAAACGTTCTATAAGGGGTGGCTCTGGGAATACTTGCAGAAGAGATGCAATAATTCCACCGAATTCTGCTGAATAATAGAAGGAAGTGTTTAGCTGTAATAGATAAGAATTGATATTATCATTTGTATACCATGATGGTTGTTCCACTCTACTTGTACTGTTGACGCGAGTGTACAGGCATAGCAAGTGAAGGGTGCGACGCGTACCTAGGTACTTCCACTTCTTCATTTCCGGTAGCAATATGGCTCTTGTATGGCCTCATGTATGGGCGTTCGAGTTCCGGACCCTACCCAATTTTGCCACTTGAGATAAACAATCATATTTACCATAAGCTGCCTAGATATGGTCTCAACTCGCAGCTCTAAACGCAAAAAAAGGGGGGGGAAAATCAACAATTTTTATTACGTACCGTACTAGTATCTTGATCGAAGTTGAAAGCGTGAGAAATTACTAATGATTGTGCTACCTTCGCACGGTCAAAATACCGCGGCCCTTAAAATGTAAAATGCAGTGGGCAGGTCAGACTTCAAATTATAATGAAAAATGCATGCTTTTGTCGAATAGGCGAGTGTTTATTCGACTGATTCGTTAATATAAATTTACATTAGGTTTAAATAATAGACAATTTTTATACTAATACACTCAATGCCAAAAAGCATCAGCTGGATAAACTATATAGGCCTATATATGTATACGGACAATTTTGATATGTCCTTTCGTTGTTGGAAGGAACTCACTTTTGCCATTAAATTTCTCGACACCCGTACTGGTAGCTCATTTGGTAATGCACTTGCTCCATATAATCGGGAGGTAAAGGTTGATTAGTCCGCGGTTCGATCCCCTCCGCCATCCATCTTTACAGAGGTTTTTCGTGGCGGATGGTTCTTACCACACCGCTTCCTTCCAAATCCGTTCCACTACCTAAGAAACCTTCATCTCATTATCCCATCACCTCATTAATCATCCATCCTTCGCCATAGATCTTATACTTATTATTATAGTGCGTCGTTAAACCCAATATAAATGGGTTTATTTTTTCTTTCAAATATTTCTTTAATCATGTTTTTAATTGTTCATATATGCCTAGAATAATATAAGACTAGCGATTAATGTCCTCACTTGACTTCATTCATACAAAGGAATGTGTCGAAACACACATGCCGTATACAACCTTTCGTTCTTCTTCTTCAAATAAAGAAATAGGTACTCTATCACGAACTTCTAGAACGTGTTAAGCACACGCATAATATGAGAACACACCCTTTTGGCTCACGCACGTGTTAAAGGTATGATCGTGTATAAGGGCGTTTAGAGATGCGTATATGATAGATAGATACAAATACAATAGAATATAATGATGGATGCATTTATTCTATACAGTGTTTGTTTGTCGATTCATTCTCTATTCATGAAACAATTAATCAACACATTTCACTATCCTCCCAAATCTTCAATAAACTCCTACACGAAACAATTCCTAATAGCGTATATACGTTGCCCTCATAAATCGGAAATAAATCATTCTTTTAAAATGATATTTCTATCAACGAAAGAAGAAGGTTGTCTACCAGCATAACAAACTGAACAAACACAATCATCATATGTATAACTATTTTTCAGGAGAAGGTTTACAAATGAAACGCAATTACATCTTACCAAAGCGTCAATTCCTTGAAATTGCTGCGAGTTTTTCAATTATTCAGTTATAAAATACGTCCATATTTTGTGGATATTTCCTATTTCATCGAACAATTACCATATTCCTCAAACTCTAGATCTACATTGTCATGAGGAACCATTCCTAAACCAAATGAGATCTTCTTTGTTTTCAATGGCAATTTGTTGCGATGCACTGAGACACACTGCCGGTTGGTTTTAAGACCATCTGGGCGGCGTGGAACAACTGGCCATGGCCTGGAGGGCTGATAAATAGCATGTTTGTGTTCGAATTTCAAAAGCAAAGAATTCTTTGGTTGCAGCAATTAGGGCGGGGCGTGATTGTTGGTTCACTTTTTTGTAGCTAGTTTTGTTATATAGAGTTGGAATTCCTATACCTCAAGAAGGAGAGGTGGACACACACACACACACACACATATATATATATATACATATATAAACATACAATGAAACGAGTAGTCGAGTGGCTAGCACACTGAAGCGTCATTCAGGAGATCGGGGTTCGATTCCCTCCATGGTCCACCATCTTGACGGGCGTTTTTCGTGTTTTTTTCTCTCTCGCTCAGGTCAATACTGAGATGGTTCCTTAAAAATAGGCCACGACCGACTCCTTTTCACTATTCAAAAATACATAATGCAATATCATCTCATTAATAATTCATTCGACGCAAATAAATGTTATAGTTATCATTAGGCCTACAGTGCATCGTTAGTAAACCAAATATATTGATAATTAAAGAAATAATCTTAGGAAGATAACTTGCTGTCTTTGAAGGAATAAGTCAACGAGGATTGTTATGGACGTAAATTTGTAAGACGTATTTAATATTTTTCTATTTGTACATATTACTGTAAGCTGTAATCTAAAAACTAGATAGTTCAATACAAAATTCAGAATCAGCATAGACAGAGAACAAACCCCAGTAATGCACCATTATGGCACCATTATTTGGTCAACTCAATTTAGTATCTCACCCATATTTTATGAAAAAAAAATTATTACGATTATAAAATTGCGTTTTATTATGAATGTTTGAAAATAATTACTAACCACAAACTCGAATGAACTGAAATTCATGAAAAGTAATTATTAGACAGGCATTTTTTAAAAAAATCAACGTTTAATGAAAACGGAATTAAAAAATAAGTCAGAGACTTTTTGTGTAACTGAAATCACACCCACATAATTATTTCCATACTAGTATTTTATAATAATCTAAATAAATCTGCTTGTGGGTACGTTTCCCTAATACTGCCTGTACGATTCATCACGGGTATCCTGAAGTGTGATGAGTAATAATACTGTGTAAGAAAGTGTGTAGAACCTGTGGCTTTCTGTCCAATCCTACTCTAAATGGACTAAATCGAAATTAAAAAATAAGAATTAAATTTAAAAAATAATCAAACTAAATCTGAAAAAACAAAAATGGATCTTTGTAGCTGGGATTGCGGGAAAAGCAACTCGTTGAAACTTGAATCAGTTTAAAATATTACGTGTATTTTCAACAAAATGACAACAATGACGTTAAAACAAAACACAAATCTTCAATCTTGTAACAATGGAACAAAGAAAAGTTGTCATCCCAATGGCCTATTGAGATCACAACGTGATTTTAAATGACACAAAGATAAATTAAACTACCTTCATACAAACAATACTGAAAAATATATATATTTATTTAACTGACCAGGGCAGATTGGTTTAAACAATGTCTGATTTTACCGTGATTGGTCCCTCGCTCGCTGGTTCGCTCAACCCACGCGCGCACACGCAAGTTTCCGCCGAACCACGCGTCTTCGAGTCCCGGGGCGGGTAGTCACGTCTCCTCACCGAGTTCGCCTTGTTCCACGTTCGTTGTCAACAAAGCTGGCGATGTTGGACTCCGCCAAGCTGACGATGCTGAACTACCCGGTTCGAAGTCGGAACCCACAACCAGTGATCTCCGGTCGACGTTTTCACTGACTTGTCTCTCTGATTGTCTATATCGTTCTGTCCTCATCTCCCTGTTTCACCAGGCTTGTCCTGTAGGAGCTTACTTTCGTTCGACCAATAAAATATGCGGATACAAATTTAAACCAATCACAATTCACCATACATCAGCTTTTGGCTTTTGTGGCTTGATGCATCCCCTGGTCATATATCTGTCACTTCTTAAACTTATTGTATCTGCCCTATGCCGAGTGTTCTGATTAAATTATGGTTTGTACACATTTGACAAAATACACTTGAAACACTAGAGACATTGGTACAAGATGAATATAAACAGAAAGTTAATGCATTTGAGAAAAACAACTGAAGTGTGCTTGTGGAATGGGGGATGCAGGCACGAGATGACGGGGTGAAGGGTGTTAATGGATGGTCGCCATAAAATCAACAGACTCCGAAAGTCAAGACAACGTGGGAATTATCAAACAAAAAGAACTTATTAACATCAAAATTTAGACAGGGAAAACTGGCATGTTACAACACCCCCCGAATACGTTAAAATGCTGCTCATAGCATCATATTGACTTATTCCTAAAACGATATAAGCGCGGGTTAGGTAATTTTGATGTTCCACACAAACCCAATACGACCCCCCATCATGTTAAGAATACTACTTGACGCCAAAAACCTGTTACTCAAGTGTCATCTCTGTATAACACCCTCTTAGTTAAACATATTACCCCTGACAAAGGACTCGAGGTTGACGACCAGACATAACTATCACCGACCACGTACCCCATTCTACCATAATTCTACTGATAAGTATAAACACTCTTCCAATACATTCAACTCCTTAAAATAATGAATAATTATGAATCGAAGGTTTTCGAATCAAAATTAACCGAATCGAATAAAAAGTATACTAACTTGAAGGTGTGATCTAAGATATTCTACAGACAATTCAAGGAGACGAATATTTGTATCCAAAACGGATATTACCATAAGCAAGATAGCACTGTTTCATCATCTTAACTCTGCCCTTTCACCTATCATTCCAACACCCTTGCATTTCGATCATACACCTCGATAATAACTTGTCCGTATCATGAAGCTGATCTATCACACAAATTCAACGATTACAGTCGCGACTTGTGTAACTTGGCGATCACTGCCTTGACATGACCGGTGACCCATAAAAAAAACAAAAATAAAAAATTCCTCTCACTTAGCTTCCTGCTAATATGAGGGAACGACATCGTATAAAGTCCACACATGCTGCACTCGGCCAACATGAGGGTACATGCTAAACAGTTTACCACCCAAGTTATTAACCCCCCGTTGTGTGACGAATTGCAAAACCATCCCTAATTTGTAAACCTAAGACAGAAAGAAAACAACGATCCCGCTATCCGAACAAAAAGTCAACTGGACGATGAAATTAGAAGAGAAACTACTAATACTAAATCTGTCATCACTAGAATTATCTCTTGAAAACCCACTTCACAATACAAACGATACACCACTACCCTTCAAATTGAATACACTAAACTATACTAGGTTACAATCCAATATATGTGTATATATTCGTATCCCTACATAAGACACGAGACCAAATTTAACTTAATTTGACTATAGTTTGTTATGTGTGAACTATTTATATTTTGTTCGCTACACTTCTAAGTCTAATTACCACTTACGCTTTGATCGATTGAATATTTACATCTTTTTCCCCTCATCTCCCTGTTCCTCAACAACCGATAATCTCACTCCAAAACTCTCAATTCTCTCATTCAATTGCTCAAACCTGAACCTACTTTCAAATTTCAATTCATCGACACGAACGCCCAAATCCACATTCTGCCGTTCTAGCCCATCAAACCTAGCATTCATTCCCTCAAATATTTTCCTGAACTCTTCCGACATTCCTTTCACCATTGAACAAATTAAAACTTCCGTGATCATACTCTGACTTTCTCCAGCCTGTAAAATTTTAGTTTCATCCAAATCACCTATCTGACTAACCTGTGACAGAGGACTAATAGGCCTATCCTCACCACTATCCAAATTACCCTCCATTTTAATCTGCACGTCCTGTTTGTCAGCCATCGCTCTCTTTATTAGCCTAACAATAACACATACGAAGACAACGCACGAGTAACAGGAAACTATGCAAACCCACTTAAACAAAATACCACAATGCCATAAAAATAAAAAATTAGTTACGGGCGCCACCAAGTTTCATTAAAACTCGGAAAATATATACTGAAAAAAAATAGATCATGCAATAATCTCAGGGTTAACGTGGGACATAAAAATATACTTTGAAGAAAACAATGTTCGATTGCCCCACGTTGGGCGCCAGTTGTGGCTTTCTGTCCAATCCTACTCTAAATGGACTAAATCGAAATTAAAAAATAAGAATTAAATTTAAAAAATAATCAAACTAAATCTGAAAAAACAAAAATGGATCTTTGTAGCTGGGATTGCGGGAAAAGCAACTCGTTGAAACTTGAATCAGTTTAAAATATTACGTGTATTTTCAACAAAATGACAACAATGACGTTAAAACAAAACACAAATCTTCAATCTTGTAACAATGGAACAAAGAAAAGTTGTCATCCCAATGGCCTATTGAGATCACAACGTGATTTTAAATGACACAAAGATAAATTAAACTACCTTCATACAAACAATACTGAAAAATATATATATTTATTTAACTGACCAGGGCAGATTGGTTTAAACAATGTCTGATTTTACCGTGATTGGTCCCTCGCTCGCTGGTTCGCTCAACCCACGCGCGCACACGCAAGTTTCCGCCGAACCACGCGTCTTCGAGTCCCGGGGCGGGTAGTCACGTCTCCTCACCGAGTTCGCCTTGTTCCACGTTCGTTGTCAACAAAGCTGGCGATGTTGGACTCCGCCAAGCTGACGATGCTGAACTACCCGGTTCGAAGTCGGAACCCACAACCAGTGATCTCCGGTCGACGTTTTCACTGACTTGTCTCTCTGATTGTCTATATCGTTCTGTCCTCATCTCCCTGTTTCACCAGGCTTGTCCTGTAGGAGCTTACTTTCGTTCGACCAATAAAATATGCGGATACAAATTTAAACCAATCACAATTCACCATACATCAGCTTTTGGCTTTTGTGGCTTGATGCATCCCCTGGTCATATATCTGTCACTTCTTAAACTTATTGTATCTGCCCTATGCCGAGTGTTCTGATTAAATTATGGTTTGTACACATTTGACAAAATACACTTGAAACACTAGAGACATTGGTACAAGATGAATATAAACAGAAAGTTAATGCATTTGAGAAAAACAACTGAAGTGTGCTTGTGGAATGGGGGATGCAGGCACGAGATGACGGGGTGAAGGGTGTTAATGGATGGTCGCCATAAAATCAACAGACTCCGAAAGTCAAGACAACGTGGGAATTATCAAACAAAAAGAACTTATTAACATCAAAATTTAGACAGGGAAAACTGGCATGTTACAAACCTGTCAGCTCAGTTCTCATAAACTACATGAACACATCACTAGAACTAGTTGAGTGCAATTCTATTATTATACATTCCACAAAAAATGAATGCGAAAAGATTTTATTGCAATGGACAATGACACTGTACATTTAATTTTGATGTTATACGCCTATATGTATTTTTTGGAGTCATTGTTATAGGTCGTCGTTGATGACGACTTGATAAAGAGACGAATTTATTTCATACATAACTTAATCGTCAGTTGGAATCTGAAGTAATTATATTACGTCATGATTACGTGACTTATCAAACTGTATACTTTATGATGATGCTGATGCATCTATAATATTTTTCAAAATAACTTATATAAATTATTAATAACATATTAACATCTCTTCTGAGTCCCGTCTGTGTTTCAATCAGTTACCCGTGTAATAATAATACATAATAGCAAAATAAGCAAATAATATTTGGATTTGTTGGATGAGCTAATGTAAGCTATAAGCCACAAGATCTAAATTCACAAGCCGTACTTGCATGCAAACCGACATTCGTTCGTGGAAATTGTTTTATATTATTTTTTACGCTATCGATACTCCACGAGGAGAATTCTCAATAAAGTTCAACATTTTTCCAAACTTTCAAGTCCCACTGACCGGTGTCAGAATTGAACTCAAGTTTATGGATAAAACTGGTAAAACTAAGAAAATGAAATGGGTGGGCTAAAATAAGAAGAGAAAAATGGTTTAAAATTTTTAAAAAAATGAAGAATTTGAAAACAATATGTGATTAAAAACGATTAAAATCACATGATCAAAATTGTTAATTTTCACTGAATTCCAGGATAACTTTGGAGTGTGTAATATAGGCCCTACACGTAACACGTCCAATCAGTTCTGAGTTATCTTCTAGTTCTACCTCACATACCTATACTGTCAGTGCATGTCTCGCTTGGCTATGAATGAGAAGGAAATGGCTAGTCAGGGATACGGGAATCGAACCCGGTTCGAAGTGAGTCAAGTAGTACGCCCGGTATTGTATGACGTGCCAGTATACGCAAGTTCTAATCTTCCGTGGTATATCCTGGTCACGTAATACACTGTACCAGCGATCTATTACGACCGCCCTAGTTGCTATTCTACGAGGTGTTTCGCTTTTGTCACTCCCTATATCCTACATTAGTACTTTATTGTAGCTTTTGTCGAAACAGGAAGATTGCCTCAACTCTTAGGTATTTATTTAGGAATGTTTGTATAGTAGACAGATCGAGATGGTCGTAAGGCATAGTTTCGTAAAACCTTTCTCTTCACGGTTATCGCAAATGGGACAATGTGACTGTCCTCAACTGCTTTAGGATGACAAAAATCACAATCCAGGTGTGAGATTTTTTCTTTTTGGTGTTGAAAAATCATTGCCAAAGCTTTTGAAATATTCTGTATGAGCAAGAAAAGGATTTTCATTGTTTGTAGCTATAGTTTTTGATGAGTCGATGTAAAATGAAGTTTCAATAATTAATAAGTATATCGATTATCATTTCACAAATAATTAATTTTATACACAATTTCATTTTCATTTCTCCCAGGTTACGTTACTTTTACAGAGATTTTCTCCAAAAATTGTTGTAATTATTCTTCAAAATTTAAGAGGTATTTATTACTGTTCAAAACTCGTCTCTATATTGATTCCGAATTCTAGACTGTTATCTTGAAAATAATCAAATTAATTCTATTCTCGCGACTACAATACATATTATAGCTAATCAGCAATACACAAAACAGACGACGTTGACAAAGTATATAATTTTTACACTTTATACGCATATCTGAAAACATCAGAATTTGATTACGGCATTTCACGAAATTACTCAATATTTACAATTTATTAAAGCTTTTGTTTAGGATGACAAGGTGGGATAGAATTTGGAAGAAGATCGTACCAATCTCACCAGCCAAAGAAAATAATTCATTTAAATCCATTTTACAAATAATTGTTAAATAGTAAACCATAAGTTCATACGGATATTCATAATGATGATGAAAGATCAAATCCTTAATGAATCCTGAATTTCTAGAAGAATAACGAACAAATTTGTAATTTTTAATGTGTGCCCAAATTATAAATTGTGTGTATAAAATGAGTCTCGATCTTCTTATTATTGGCCGTATCTTCATTTTCTTCGACTCTTCTCTCTCAGACAAACTTTTTGTTTTCAATGGTATTTTAACAGTAGGCCTACTTTATAAGTA
Organism: Brachyptera putata; assembly: GCA_907164805.1. Lineage (NCBI taxonomy): Eukaryota > Metazoa > Arthropoda > Insecta > Plecoptera > Taeniopterygidae > Brachyptera > Brachyptera putata. The sequence continues at coordinate 54,852,745 of OU015463.1, forward strand.
ATGTCAAGGCATAATCATAATTGGTCAACTCTAATTGGCATCTACGGGTAATATGGTCAATTAAATATAAATATCTCTCGAGTCTTTCTGATTTGGCATGGTATAATATACCGTGGAGGCGCCAGGATTTCAATCAACTATTGTCAACGAAAATCAAATAAAAAATAATTATTATATTCAATCAAGGGGGAGAATTGAAATGTGAATGAAATATTATTTACAAACGTAGTGCTGAATGATGGTTTAACAGCAAAGTTGTAGATTTAATAGATGTAATATATTACCACATTATGCTGTACGATTACTGCTATTGTTATGAACATGAAGTCAAGTACTTGTCAAGGGGGAGGAGAGGGAAGGGCAGGATACGTCATCTAATGAATTAAAACAAACCAAGCTTAGTATAAATAATTAAGACACATGTTTTTAATCCATCATATTTGTTACGAAGGAATTAACACAGGGAAGTTAGCGGAAGCACTTTCATAGTACAACTTTAACTTCATAATTATTCAAATGAGATAGGGAAGCGATTGCTTAAACAGATTTAATCCTTCACAGTGTTTCACTGCACTGTATGAATTATAGAGCATAATTGAATCTTTAATTTAAATTCCATATTTTGTTGTAATTCTACATTACACGTCATACCTCTTCATCAAATTACCTGTTTTGGTAATCTAATTATAATTGTGTATTTTTTTAGGTTGATCATGAATTGATAGCTAGAAATATTGTGATTTCAGTTTAGAGAAATCATGGATTTAATAAGTAGCTAAGGAATCCCGCGTTCAAGCCCAGTATTGAAATTATAGTAGTGTGAATAGCTTAATCATCATGCATATCTAAGAAAGTGAATTGTCTTAGTCCTGAATGAACCAAATGATGACAAAACAAGCACATCCTGTCTCAGGAATAGGGGTCCAGAAGTAGAATTCTGGACCCCTATTCCTGAGATAAATGAGATGTGAGAAAAATCAGTGAAACAACTATCTCATAATAATGACATATGTGATCTCATATTTTATGTGAGGTACTCGTTTTCTCACTCATTTTTATTTACTCGTTTCTATTCAAATAAAAATGAGTGAGAAAACGAGTATCTGACATAAAATATGAGATGAAATATGTCATTATTATGAGATAGTTTTCTCACTGATATTTCTCACATCTCATTTATCTCAGGAATAGGGGTCCTGTAAGTATAACAATGGAATAACGCTTCGAGATTGACTTCAATTGCATCTTCTTCAATATTCAATGTGTGTTTCATTCAACTTGATCAACTAAAGGCCACAATGAGCACAAATCTCAGATTTGAAACAATCGATCACGATCAACAGCGACGAAATACATGGAATGTCGAAACCACACCATAAAATAAAGTCATTCTTTTTTAAATAGGACATATTCCTGAATTTCAGTACGACAGACCAAAAAACGAGCAACATTTTCGGTTAGTAGATGGAAAGATTGTCTATCAGGTGTTTATGGATGAAGCTATAGCAAGGGGGCGGTCATGGTCCATTCTATAATGGAACAATCCTATAGCCTTCACTCTAATAAAATATACCCAAGCTACCTACTTGGGAGTCCTTAACACACCTTTTGATTAACTACGATCTGATATATACTGGAGAAACATTTTTAAAAAGAAAAGAATGTTGTGGAGCTGCCATTACGAAACAAAAACCGATTTAAAAGTTAATCTACTGCGCTAACCGATTTCATGCATGCCGAGCATCCATGCATATCTTGTCTTTGTGTCGTACTCGCAAATAGCACTGTAGGTTTTTTTAATCATTGCTGAACGACCGCACTAACTATTCGTTTTTATGTGCGAAATAAGTAAGGACACGCGATGTTTTATTTTTGTTTAACGAATGGGTATAACGTTTATAGGCATACCATACATCATTGTATAGGTATTTCAGTCATTTTTTTTATGGACAAATAATTAACGGATAAGAATTCTTTATAGTATTGAATCAAGACGTATACATTTTGTCATTATTAAAAATGAATATCTCATATTATCCATTTTGTAGGCTATATTTTTTACAAATATTCTGACTGTATGCTTACAGTTATTATATTTTATTGGTAACCATCTTTGCTCACGCGTTACGTGACAGTCAGTTTATTTTTACGCTACGATACTCCCGGGAGAATTCTCATAAGTTCAACATTTTTCAACCTTTCAAGTCCACTGCCGTGTCAGAATTGAACTCAGTTTATGGATAAACGGGTAAACTAAGAAAATAAAAGGTGGCTAAAATAGAGAGAAAATGGTTTAAATTTTTAAAAAATTAAAGATTTGAAACACTATGGATAAAAACGATTAAATCACATGATCAAAATTGTTAATTTTCACTGAATTCCAGGATAACTTTGGAGTGTGTAATATAGGCCTACACGTAACACGTTCAATCAGTTCTGAGTTATCTTCTAGTTCTACCTCACATACCTATACTGTCAGTGCATGTCTCGCTTGCTATGAATGAGAAGGAAATGGCTAGTCAGGGATACGGGAATCGAACCCGGTTCGAAGTGAGTCAAGTAGTACGCCCGGTATTGTATGACGTGCCAGTATACGCAAGTTCTAATCTTCCGTGGTATATCCTGGTCACGTAATACACTGTACCAGCGATCTATACGGACCGCCCTAGTTGCTATTCTACGAGGTGTTTCGCCTTTTGTCACTCCCTATATCCTACATTAGTACTTTATTGTAGCTTTTGTCGAAACAGGAAGATTGCCTCAACTCTTAGGTATTTATTTAGGAATGTTTGTATAGTAGACAGATCGAGATGGTCGTAAGGCATACTTTCGTAAAACCTTTCTCTTCACGGTTATCGCAAATGGGACAATGTGACTGTCCTCAACTGCTTTAGGATGACAAAAATCACAATCCAGGTGTGAGATTTTTTTCTTTTTGGTGTTGAAAATCATTGCCAAAGCTTTTGAAATATTCTGTATGAGCAAGAAAGGATTTTCATTGTTTGTTAGCTATAGTTTTTGATGAGTCGATGTAAAATGAAGTATCAATAATTAATACGTATATCGATTATCATTTCACAAATAATTAATTTTATACACAATTTCATTTTCATTTCTCCCAGGTTACGTTACTTTTACAGAGATTTTCTCCGAAAATTGTTGTAATTATTCTTCAAAATGTGAGAGGTATTTATTACTGTTCAAAACTCGTCTCTATATTGATTCCGAATTCTAGACTGTTATCTTGAAAATAATCAAATTAATTCTGTTCTCGCGACTACAATACATATTATAGCTAATCAGCAATACACAAAACAGACGACGTTGACAAAGTATATAATTTTTACACTTTATACGCATATCTGAAAACATCAGAATTTGATTACGGCATTTCACGGATATTACTCACTATTTACAATTTATTAAAGCTTTTGTTTAGGATGACAAGGTGGGAAGAATTTGGAAGAAGATCGTACCAATCTCACCAGCCAAGGAAAATAATTCATTTAAATCCATTTTACAAATAATTGTTAAATAGTAAACCATAAGTTCATACGGATATTCATAATGATGATGAAAGATCAAATCCTTAGTGAATCCATAATTTCTAGAATAATAACGAACAAATTTGTAATTTATAATGTATGCCCAATTATAAATTGTGTGTATAAATGAGTCTCGACTCTTCTTATTATTGGCCGTATCTTCATTTTCTTCGACTCTTCTCTCTATGTCAAACTTTTTGTTTTTCAATGGTATTTTAACAGGCTACTTTATAAGTAATGTCAAGGCATAATCATAATTGGTCAACTCTAATGGCAACTACGGGTAATATGGTCAATTAAATATAATATCTCTCGAGTCTTTCTGATTTGGCATGGTATAATATACCGTGGAGGCGCCAGGATTTTCAATCAACTATGTCAACGAAAATCAAATAAAATAATTATTAATTCAATCAAGGGGGAGAATTGAAATGTGAATGAAATATTATTTACAAACGTAATGCAGAATGATGGTATAACAGCAAAGTTGTAGATTTAATAGATGTAATATATTACCACATTATGCTGTACGATTACTGCTATTGTTATGAACATGAAGTCAAGTACTTGTCAAGGGGGAGGGGAGGAGGGAGGGCAGGATACGTCCATCTAATGAATTAAAACTAACCAAGCTTAGTATAAATAATTAAGACACATGTTTTTAATCCATCATATTGTTAGGAAGGAATTAACACAGGGAAGTTAGCGGAAGCACTTTCATAGTACAACTTTAACTTCATAATTATTCAAATGAGATAGGAAAGCGATTGCTTAACAGATTTAATCCTTCACAGTGTTTCACTGCACTGTATGAATTATGGAGCATAATGAATCTTTAATTTAAATTCCATATTTTGTTGTAATTCTACATTACACGTCATACCTCCTTATCAAATTACCTGTTTTGGTAATCTAATTATAATTGTGTAATTTTTTTAGGTGATCATGAATTGAGAGGCTAGAAATATTGTGATTTCAGTTTAGAGAAATCATGGATTTAATAAGTAGCTAAGGAATCCCGCGTTCAAGCCCAGTATTGAAATTATAGTAGTATGAATAGCTTAATCATCATGCATTTATAGGAAAGTGAATTGTATAACCACTGTCTTAGTCCTGAATGAACCAAATGATGACAAAACAAGCACATCCTGTTTCTACTTCTGGACCCCTATTCCTGAGATAATGAGATGTGAGAAAAATCAGTGAAAAAACTATCTCATAATAATGACATATTTCATCTCATATTTTATCTGAATACTCGTTTTTCTCACTCATTTGTATTTACTCATTTCTATTTAAATAAAATGAGTGAGAAAACGAGTATCTCACATAAAATATGAGATGAAATATGTCATTATTATATGAGATAGTTTTCTCACTGATTTTTCTCACATCTCATATATCTCAGGAATAGGGGTCCTGTAAGTATAATAATGGAATAACGCTTCGAGATGAGTTCCAATTGCATCTTCTTCAATATTCAATGTGTGTTTCATTCAACTTGATCAACTAAAGGCCACAATGAGCACAAATCTCAGATTTGAAACAATCGATCACGATCAACAGCGACGAAATACATGGAATGTCGAAACCACACCATAAAATAAAGTCATTCTTTTTTAAATAGGACATATTCCTGAATTTCAGTACGACAGACCAAAAACGAGCAACATTTTCGGTTAGTAGATGGAAAGATTGTCTATCAGGTGTTTATGGATGAAGCTATAGCAAGGGGGCGGTCATGGTCCATTCTATAATGGAACAATCCTATAGCCTTCACTCTAATAAAATATACCCAAGCTACCTACTTGGGAGTCCTTAACAACACCTTTTGATTAACTACGATCTGATATATACTGGAGAAACATTTTTAAAAGAAAAGAATGTTGTGGAGCTGCCATTACGAAACAAAAACCGATTTAAAAGTTAATCTACTGCGCTACCGATTTCATGCATGCCGAGCATCCATGCATATCTTGTCTTTGTGTCGTACTCGCAAATAGCACTGTAGGTTTTTTTAATCATTGCTGAACGACCGCACTAACTATTCGTTTTTATGTGCGAAATAAGTAAGGACACGCGATGTTTTATTTTTGTTTAACGAATGGGTATAACGTTTATAGGCATACCATACATCATTGTATAGGTATTTCAGTCATTTTTTTTATGGACAAATAATTAACGGATAAGAATTCTTTATAGTATTGAATCAAGACGTATACATTTTGTCATTATTAAAAATGAATATCTCATATTATCCATTTTGTAGGCTATATTTTTTACAAATATTCTGACTGTATGCTTACAGTTATTATATATTTTATTGGTAACCATCTTTTGCTCACGCGTTACGTGACAGTGCAGTCTTATTTTGTAATACAATGATGGACGCATTTATTCTATACAGTGTTTGTTTGTTTGTTTGTTTGTTTGTCATCACTAACACGCGGATATTGTTTAAAATGTTTCAACTTTCCAAATTTAACTCGCGTTCCTAATGCACAACAACTCTAGGCCTAATATTCGTAGTGACCAAAGATAAAGGTAATACGCTGGATGCGTTTTGACAAACCCGTCCAAGCCAAAACATACTGCACGCATTTCTCCCATTTCTTGCTCATCAGATAATAACTTGACATCGAGTTATATACAAGCCTAAATTTATTTATATATATATATAATATATATATATATATATATATATATATATATATATATATATATATATATATATATATACATACTTATCGGATTAACCTTAGTTAAATTTCGTTTATCTACGCCATTGTCAAATGACTACAAATAAAAATACGATCTGAAAGTTGGTTATTCTACCCGTAGCGGTCACCGCGACGACCAACGACGGATTCGATCTCACGCCCGGCAATATAGTTGGTCGACTTTTTTCTCCAAATCTTATTTCGATTTGGACATGGGAGACCCAAACTATGCCAGTGTACCATGACGATCACGATTTTTTCTCCATTTTTAATTAGCATTACAGCGTGAATGCATAATCCTCAAGTTCGATCAGTTCAGTTCTTATCTATTTGATCAAATCAGCAGAGCAAATCAAAATAATGCGTCATCTTTTCAAGATGGCTTTCAGGTAGGTTATACTTCTTGTTCTACCACCGCATCTCAGCTCAGGTGGCTTACAAATTTGAATGTTATATTATCTTTATATTCTATAAAACCCGAGGCGAAACGGACGGGGACAAGTGTGTCTAATTTCCTCGTCGTACTAAATACACGGAGTACTTTTGTTCTTCCTTCTCTCTCTCATTCTCTACTTCACAGTGAATGGCGTTGAGGAATTCACGGTTGAATATACTAACGAAGAAGAGCATCGCACTCGATTCACCGCTGTACCTATAGGCCTCTCTCTCTGCATGCCGACAATGCTTCACTTTGCTCGTACGCTTCGTTCCCCTACCACGTCCGAGTTCAGACCACGGATTGAGACCTGGTTAAGACTGCAGTGATTAGTTAAGAATGTTCGCTGGATGTATGCAAATCAAATGTTGAATCACCATGCCAGTGGCGTAGTTCGATTGTGGGCAACCGCCCATGGGGGTTGGTCATGTGGCGCTAGCGTTAGTGCACATTGATGTACTTACATAGAACAGGAAATTACGTGTTCATTTTATTTCATTAGCATGTGCCTTTATTCAATACTAAATAAATTAACACTATTCATTTCCTATATTTCAGTCATGTAGAAATTGGGAAATCCTACAGCCATTTCCAATATTGTCACTGGCCGAGGTTGGATGAAACAGATTTGAGGGGTACGACAAGATTGTTTGCCAAGTAAATAGACTGACATTTCCCTCGTTTTTCCTTTGCGTGTATAGCTTGTTGACCTCCGTTTTGTCCCACGGAAGTAAGAAAAGAATAGACATCTGGAAGATGATACCTCAACCTCAGGAAGTGAGAAATGATGTGAAATGATGTAACTAATAACCAGGAGATCATAAGCGTTCTAGGCCCCATAGAGACAGGCACCAACTGTCAACAGCCACATTGCACGCACTGCCTCATGCACACAAGCGACGAACAATGACTGAAATAAAATGATACGCCATCGGAATGGATTTAAAATCTGGAAATATAGGGAAGACGAGAATCTGCTCGTTATTATTTTCAAATAGCTCTCACGTGTATAGATAATGTCTTTGGTTCAGACCAAACAACGTATAGTTACGCTCCAAAATCCAAAATATTTGTCTTTAAAATTAACACGTAAAACTTGAATGTAAGTACTCTTTTAGTTTTCGAAATGTGAATAATATTTATGATTGATTATTCTACAAGTTAAACTACATATACCGGAACTCAGCAAATAGTTATGGGACAGCTGACTTTCAGTGGAGTTGGTCCTAACACTCGAACAGACATTCACTTAAGATCGACCTTTTCGAATCTTATCAACTAGGCCTAATTGATTTTCAATCTCATTTTCTTAAGCTACTTGAACAAAACGTTTTGGTCTCACTCATTCATTAACCAGTACATACCATTCATTATATTCTCATAAACAACTGAAGGGGGAAGAAAGAAAGGGACGTTCCTATAAGTCACAACCTCACGATTACGAGTTACGACATGGTCACATGACTACGTACATACGTCAAGTAAAAGGGTTGAGAAGGCAATCATGTGCACGTATCAACAACCCTCTCCTCTATATTCTATTCGCCCCCCGGACACGCTACTGCACAAACCGTTTCCCTAACCGTTTCTGATCGAACCAGCAGCTTCTGCACAAATAAAATAAACTGCACGCATTCTAATAATGGGATAAAGAGGATGTTAAAAGTAAAACAGCCGAAGGATAGACGTAGACTATAAAACATTAATGGAACCATGTATAAGCTAGAAGAACAGGACATTACCGATTATATATACCACTACCGTTTACCGGCGAGTCTCCATAATGGTCATCGAGTACCACACAGATGAAGCTGTCTGCTTACCAATGGAGGCTGAAATGAGCTACAACGAAAATAAGTGTACCTTTTCAGGTTCAGTAGATTTACTCATTATCGGTTTAGGCTTGGTTTCCGTTATCGTTTTCATAGCGGCGTTCCGATCCACTGCGTTGCGTGAACGTATATGTTGCTATGCGAGTTACTTGCTATATGCTATTCAAGAATAGCGTTTATAAAGGTAGGGGCAAACCCTGTGACAGGTGTTATCATTTCTAAAGGCTGAATACCAGAAGTTATTTCAGCTAATAAATCTTTTTTTTTGTTTTGTTGCTGTGGATAAGTGAATACCGCGAGTCAATCTTCAACCATGTAATATTAGAAACAACAAATATGTCTATACATTATTTGAAACGTATGTGATCTAGGCTCTAATTCTAAATCAATCTTTATTATTTTTAATTTGACATGGTTTTCCTCCTACCGAGAAAAAATATTATATTGATATTGAAATTAAACTAAAAAAGAAATACACCTGCGTGAAGAACGCAGATAAGACAATTAATAAATCATCAACGACCACGCAAAGACGAAGTCCTAACATTATATTATTATAATACTCGATCGTTTGGCAGTTGTACAGTAGTCTACTGCCTTTGTAATCTCACTTATCATAAAAAAAAATACCATTCGCAGATCAAGGCCTATCGTTACATACATCCATATGATAGCTGTCATATAATAATGCGGCGAATAATCATCACTATTTAAGAGATCTAGTTCTGAAAACAGAAATCGAGAGGCAATAATTAAAAACGGCCAGAAGGGATGCTGTCGGAGCAATTATACATGTGCGTGCACATAATGTTGATCTGTTCAAGTCCCTTGGGGCGGGGACCAGATGTATCGAGAAGCAGTAGGCACATGAACCAACCTGCGAACACAGATTCCGTCTCGTCTTTCGACTGGTGGCCACAGCTAAACGATAGTGATACAATTAGTTCGGAAGTCAACTGACTCCACGCAGTACACGGTGATGGCCATGGAGGTGCGCTGGGACCAGCTTGATCTGCATTTCGATGGAAACACGACACGACCGGGTGTACACGCATGCAAAGCACGCGAATACCGGATGTAGCTAATACTAGCCCACTGCGCTACCAGAGTGGTGAACCAGAACATCATGCAGCAAGTCTTCGCAGCAAGATGACAACAAGTACCGGTAGTGTACACACGAATTGTCAGTTTAGACAGAAGACAAACATTTTATGTGTTTTGGTCTAGACGAGAGAGAGGTTTTTCTTCTGGTGGAGGTGCCAAGTTAACGATCATAAATAAATAAGCGTGTCACCTCCCACTCAAACTGTTTGTAGCGAATTGCCGTGAGTCACTGGACAAGGGTATTGAAGGAAATCCTAAATATCTGCTTGAATGTTATTGATTTCGATGGTGCAGAACGATTCCGCCGACAGCTAGGTTATTTGGAGGTATACGAATGAGTAGATGGTCGTGGAATTATGATGAGTGACAAGACGTGAACAAAAGTTCATACCTTGTGCGAGACTCGAACCCACGCCCGAAGTGACGTCAGTATTTAAATCGTTGCCTTAGTTGATTGCGTTACCGAGGGCGGTGGACGGATTTCTTTTTAGGCATATAAGTACGTTTTTGTATGCGTAATTATATATACGTATATATTTGAATGAATATTTTCGGGAATAGGCCTACCATGTGTGATACAATTATTAGAACAGAGATTAAATCTGTTTTCCCTATGTTTCAGCATGTTTTGACTTGTTATCTTCAGGGGATTATTTATTGAATTGTAATAAACTGATGACCATGAATGTTTAAAACATTGTAAATGCGCGTTGGAAAGAGAGAATTAATGAGAATAAAATATTATGTTTCAACTTTTAATTAGTACTTTGCAGCTTGATAAACAGTTTGAATAAAAACTTGAAATCGTAGACCTAAATATCGTTTTGCGTTTTTCAAATAATTGGAAAATATATCGGAAAAAATCAATTATCTCAATAATTATGCAACATACAGACCGTCATATAGAAAAATATCTTCCTTCAAACTTCAATTTCTTGGCGTATAGGGGAAAGAGATACTTTCGTGAAATTTAAAAAAAAGAACCAACGACGAGGCCACTTATAACAAAAAAGAATAAGTGCGTGCTGTCTAATAAAAACACCTGCCTGTGCCGTCGGTAGCAGGCTTTGCTCGGTGGTAGGGCCATGGTAGAGCGATTAGCGAATGGTAAGGAGTCAGGCAACAGCTCGAAGGAACGTAAGGGCGTGTGCGCTCAGACTTGTGTGGAGGTATGCTCCCCAGTCGGAACTTCATTCAACTTATGTATTCTTCGGACCATTGAATCATAACTTTTTAGAATAACTCCAAATATAGTCATACAGTCTTCTCGTATATGTATATATATATATATATATATATATATATATATATATATATATATATATATATATATATTGTTATCAGGGGCTGAAACGTCAGCCTTCCGATATTGCCTAATACACAGTAAATATATTGTATTGGGTGTTTCTTCATCAAAAAACGAGTTTAATTATCCATTAATATTCATATTTCAGCATATATATATATAAACACATAACAATACAATAAAAAATAATACCAAGTGTTTATTCATCGCATACATGTCTAAATGAGATGGAGACCCAGTTCTATTTAGGAGTATCTCTGTTTGATACGATTTACATATAAGATTTATTAACTACTGTGCCAGAAACGCGGCGTTCACGTTTGAGCCATGTTAAGATATTCATTATTTTTCAAACGTCACTATTCGATTATTTTATTAGTTATTTTGGAGAATCGTGGAGGCGTTGCCAGTGGGCGTCCATGTACAAGGAAACCTTGTAATAACCTGTCAAAGATGGGCTATCTAATCGGAATCGAACCCGGATCTTATAGAGAGCAAGCCAACAGCATTACAATATTATCATTTGATATAGTTGAACGTATCAACTAATAGTCATCATTTCTTTGTTTCATCCATCATTGAGATTTAACTTACAAAAGTGCTCTGTGTTTTTTATATAACTCATATAAAATATGTCAACTATAGCTTTGGCATCCATCACCCATCATCATAAGCGCTAGAAGGCAATATAGGCCTACACACCGTACGGTAGTTAAAACAAGAATTGATAATAATTACTAATTAATAACTAAAAAAGTAAAGTTACGACCATCACGCGGTACATATACGTATAATAAGGAAGCATTCTGCGATCGTCTTGGAAAATTACAAGTTTACCATTTGAACGTATCACTAATTTGTATCGCGATAAGGGGGATGGGTATATCTGAAACGTTGACAGTACGCGCGTTTGTTGATTTGGATACGCCATACTCGTGTCGCACTAGCTAGGCAGTGTCTCGAAAAACAAAGATTATGCACGGCGTGTCCCAGAAGAACATAGGCACGTATCACGGAGTACCACTGAAATGACATGGCCATAGCCAAGCCACAGGAATAATAATAATCCTAAAGTCAAGAAAATGTTTTAAAAATGATAAATTGAAAGAACATCAATTTTTTTATATATATTTATATCCACATAGACCTATATATTTAATATGAGATATCCGGTGAAAACTGTACGTGAAGATTCCCACCAGATTTATTTGGGGTTTTGGGGTAGCTGTGCATGGGAAAGGAGTGGTTATAATGGTTTACAACAGAGGAAACAATAGCACCCTCGGCAAGGATGGGTACACTTAGAACGTGGCAAAGAAATGCGTCATAAAAATGGTTAAAATATGAAAAACTGACACCATCTAGGGTTGTATTTTTTTATATAACACCGGTAGATTTTCTAAATTAAGTAAGGTGTCTGATCTGAAACAGATCAAAGTTTAGGGGATGGAACGATCTTGGAAGAACTAAACACAAATGCAGCTACGCAGTCCACAACAACAAATGAATAACCTAGTCGAACGAATTGGGTCCGTAATGGGCCAAGCCTTACGCTATCTTTGTCGGTAAATCTGTTACCAATGTTGATGTAAATTAAATAACATGAATTTCTGCATTGTAATATAGCAAACATTGTGTTTTTCTCTCTGATAGTACATTAAAATTCCTCACTAGTGAGTCTGTGTATAGCGAAAACCTTGAACATCCTATAGCACCTATCACTGTGCCTAACACCCAGAACTAACCATATGCCAGAACATTTGAGCACACCCGCGTGCTAGGCATGTGTCCAAAAGTACATTTTGTTTACTTCATGTATGAAATCAAAGGCAATAAGAAAACAAAAACTACACCATGTGAAAAAAAGAAAGGTTTAAAACTTTAAATGGAATAATGGATCATTTTAGCATTTTGTATACACACAATGAAAATGTTACATAAACAGAAATTTTTCATTGTCATCTTGACAATGTTAAGTGACCGCCCAGGTTGGTTCATATTATTATGATGTACCGAAAGCGGGTATGGGTACGATTCCCATCATTAAATATCATCATCATTATTATGTATAATGCATTTTTCGAAACCTTCTTTGTAATCTTGGCAATCTACATTGGTCGCCGTCTAACGTGTCTTCGGAAAATATTATTGCAACGCATTATTGCGTATTTACGGTACTTATTGAAGGGTGTCACAATTTGTAACTGTATTTACACGGGCGACACGACAATATATTATTATTACCATTATTGTTTTTATTAGTATTTTGTTTATTGTTTTTATTAGTATTTGTTTATTATTATTAGTTAGTGTTAGGATTTAAAGACGCGTCGAGAGCGAGATCATTTTGCGATTAGGTTCATGTCCGTGTACTTTGCCATAGTTGTCAACGTTTGTGCATGTTTCAAACATATGGAAGGAGCGGGATAGAAAGAGCTAGGAAAGTAAGAGAAGATGATATAAAATAAAATAAAAGTAGACGATAGATGAAGAGAAAAGTGACAAGAAAACGAAATAGAATAAAAATAAGAACGCAAGATCTCCCTCTACATACTCCCGAGACTTGGTCTGGAGTCTCACTCCAGCTCCGTCGCGCTGGACTCTCACTCCAGCCCGACGGAGCTGGAGATCATGGGGCCACGCAAGCCCTCACACCACGTCAAGGTGTTCGGATCCTTCGAGGGGGTTTTATTATTATTATTGTTACCTGATATTATATATTTCACCAACAATGTATTATGAGAGAAAAGAAAATATTACGTATGATTATTTATTCATTCATTTTTACTTTATTATTCTTGTTAGAAGCAGAAAGTTATACCTGATTACTCTATGGTTATACCTCGTTTATATTTTTCCCAGCAAGAAAGTTTGCTATTGTTTCGTGATAGAATCAAAATAATTGTTAATTTCAAATTGTAAGTGCGTATTTATATTATTGGCATATTATAACAATTCCTGTGTCATAAAACACCTACGGCCCGACGCCATCACTCTATCTGTAATTATTTTGTATCCATGTATTATTTTTCCCATATACTATTTATATATCCATAAATCACAGATAAGCCTATTTATAGGCTTTGTGAATTATTGTGAATACAAATGTATACTCTTAAGTTGATGATTAAACATCTATGAAACAATATTATTATCATCATTATTTTGAGGAACATTTCAAAATACTATGAAGTGAAACGTGAAATTGAAACTTTTCTTCTTTCCAACATATAGACGGTGTACAAAAGCCTACCGAAATCGGACAGTGTTAGATGATTTCAAGAGTATGTATGGTTTTCGGTGCAATAGTTGATCTCGAGATAAAATCCCTTTTACGTCTATTTGTTTCAAACATATACCGACCATTGTTGAATGATTCATTGTCGGTGCTACAGCTTCTCTTTGAATGAACGAAATTACATTTATATTTTTTATTCTTGATTATTTTGATTCACGTAATATGATGAGATGATGATACGATTCTAAAGTTTACATAGACTATAATATAGATCAATGTATACAATGTAGATTGTATTGAATATAATAGATTCATAATACGTGCTACGATATCGAGGATGATTAATAAACGTGAATCATTGGTTAAACAAACTATAAAACTGTTTCTATACAACTAAATACCAGAATTAATTCTTAGCTAGGATTATTTGAACAATCCTAGGCAATACGATACTGTGTCAATAGAGCTTTCAAGCATTCCCAGGCAAGCAGAAATACCTCGATAAAAGTGGGTTCAATGAATTGATGTTGAGGGCTAATCGGTCGAAATATTTGCCAATACGACGATAAAAAGAAAATCGACTATTGTGTGGGAGGGGTATGTTCTGGAGCAGAGGTTTCCTTTACAATTCATGAATGAAAGGTAGTCTTTACCGGCGTATTTGTATAATAGTTAGCAAGCACACTTTGCAACTTGTCAAAAAGAAACCCAAGCTGCTTTCCATTGAACACAAACTGATCTCATACACCAAAGGTTCAAGAACTAAGTCATGTGAAACCATTTTCAACAATTTGCCAAACAACCTTTAAATATATCAAGTATAAACCTACCACGGTCTTGGATTTTGTATTATGTGGGCCTATATTGATAAACTGGGGCGTCATTTAAACCACTAAAACAGGAGTCATTGTGTGTTTGATTGCAAGCTCAATCAACCAAGCTGCTGTGACGAGATTGATATATTAATTAAAAATTAAATTTATTACTTAAAAAAAAAAGTCACGAATAAGGTTTGGGGTCAAAACATTTGTTTGAAGTAACCAGTTGGATGTGGTTTGTCTTGAAACACTTCTTCCCATATTTTGTTTCTCTCTTTTCAATCTCTTACTGCACACAACTTCTCCCCTCTATCTATCACTTTAGGAAAATACTTGGAACAAAAATAACGTAATACAAGAATAAAAATGTACGATATCACACGTCTAAATGTTATAATGTCAAACAGCAATTTTCCATAACAAATAATTGAGAATTCAGATCATTGGTACATGTCCTTCCCAAGGTTTATCTAGTCTGACGTCGTTTTCCACTCTTCAACATTTTATTCCTACTTGATTTGTGCCTTCACCTCGCTCGCTGTTGGTTTACAGTCACACCCACGTCGGGAATACCAAGAGGTGTAAAATTGGAACCACTTTTTTCTACAAACAGAAATGTTACAGATGAACGATGAACGAGATGAGGAGGCTGTTGTTCGCATGTAGTCTGTTATAAAACAATGAATATGAAAGCGCGCATTGAGATTCTGGAAGCAGTGTTCAGACAAACTCTAGGCGAGTTTAACCGAGAAAAAACATCACAGTCTTCTAATTACCTCAACTACATTGTTATAAAGATATATTTTTAGCATTATTCGATATTAAAGTAAACAATAAAGGGTAATAAAGACAATAAGTTCTGGTTTTGAAACCGGAAAAATCGTATAAATAATTGAATGTTGACGTATAATTTTATTAATTCTTTTTGAAATTTAAAGAGCGAAAACATGAAGAATTTAAGATTTTGAATGTTTTCAATGATGAAACATCGAGAATTTGTCATAGGCCTATATTTTTATTTAATTTCATCTTAAAATCTAGACGAGAAAATAAATGATAATGCTTCAAATATAGTGAAAAAAAATGAAAGTCAAGATCAATTTTTTTCATCTCAATCAAAGTTACGAAAAGTTACTTAACGAACTAGAGGATTTGAGGATATTTATTTATATATATATATATATATATATAATTCGATGAGCGTTAGCGAAGATTTCCATCCCACTCTTATGGAGCTTTGTCTGTTTTTTTCTGTTTGTTTGTAAGCACTGCACAGGTCGCAGGGTTTGACCGATCAACACGAAACTTTTTCTTTACAGGCAAACCTATCCAAAAATTATTCTCAAAAAATAAATAAATGAATTGAAACAAAAGAATAGATTTTAAATAAATCGGACTAGTCGTTACCCCCCCCCCCCCATTTTTTTCTTAGATCAGTTTGTATCCATTCAAGTTATCAGAGCTGCATATAACAAAGGCAGTGAGTGACTAGATATCTCTGACATCTGCTCATCTTTCATCTACTGCATTTGTCTAGTGTATAATGACTTAATTATGGGAGAAAACACTGTATGATTATGCAATACCAGTATAATTAATATCAAATTACACATATGTGGTATGGTGATTGGTCAGAATAGTACTTTGCTTTATTTTAATCATTTTAATAATAGATAATTGAATAGCCTATTGGATGCTGTATCTAGAATACAGATAGTCCTACTCGTCATTTTGTTTCTCTAATTATTTCCGAATTCATATTTTATGATGTAGATTATAGGCCACCTAGAAATGGTCTTTCGCAATGACTCTACCTCATTGCACATTGCATTTGAAGAGAAAAAAAATTAATGAAAATACCCAAAAATTGGACAAAGCAAGAATAGGGATACATATTAGGCCTATGAGTAGTTGAGAGGAAAGAAAGATTTTGATTGAACAAACGTAATGAAGAATCGAAGATAGAGGAGATACAGATCAATAAGAAAGCCGATATTTATTTTCCTGAACACAAATGATTGTATTGTACATCCTTGAACTTATTACTTGAAATTTCATTCTTCACAGTTTGTCTGATGTGAGTGTACATTTTCAATAATGTATGTCTTTTGTGTGTCTATCTACATTCAGGACAAATTTTAAAAAAATTCCAAGAGAAATTTTACAACAATTTTCCTGTCTGGTTTAATCTTATGACGTTTTTCGAAATTTTCGGACAGTTTTTCTTGAAAGTGGATCAACAGATTTGGTTCAAAAACTGTACAGTTCAAATTTGCATAAGTCCACGATCCACATGTCCACAAAATGTTTCATGATAATATATATAAATAAGATATGTCAAGCATTTGATGTTTATAAGATTTAAAAAAAAAAAAAAATATTAGTGCAAATTACAAAGATCTCAAACCTTGTATGAAAAAAGTATGGTAATAATGTACACTGTATTCATAATTTTAAATATCTTGAGATGCAATAAATCAAATTGGTAGCTTATACCACGAATACCATTTTAATTGTCTGTAGGCCTATATATCCAATATAAAACCAACATACAAAGATAAAGGAGATGTGACAAACATGGGCTACTATCGTCCACTTTCACTTTCAACAATTTTCTCAAAGGTCTTTGAAACAGTCATCAAAAATAGGTTAACTGCATTTTTGGAATTAAATGACATACTACAACGTGATCAGTTTGGCTTTAGAAAAACAAATCAACTGCAGATGCGATTAATGATAGTTTGGCATACATACTTGAACAAGTAGATGTAAATAAAGTTACCCTAAATAAACCTAAACATACATAAAATTTGTTGAGTACACTCACTACAATTAACTAAATCGAATCGTCACTATGCATATCTAATTGACAAACTGTTTGTTTACAGGTTTGGGATCATGCTTCTTTCCAATCGAGCTACAGGGGGAGTTTGTGATGCAGGCCAGTGTTGCGGCGGCACATCAAGTACAGTACTCGCACGTTGTAATTAACTATGAAGCCATTCCAATCTGGGGACAATGTCACCGGCGCATCGGTCATCACGTCATACTCATGGACAGGTACCCTATTAAATCACACTTTCCTTTTAGAAACAAGATAAGAATTAGACAACTTTGCTCTGTAGACTATATTATCACGAATTTCTGTGTTACTCTTTTGAGATATGGAGCGTTTTGATAGATTATTATCATTATTATACGTTAATTTTTTAATGGTGTGTCTAGGAAAATATCCTAAGGCTCAATGTATGAATTGGGTGAAAGGGAGAGAGAGAACAGCAGCTTACTGAGGTTCACAAGTAGATAGGCCTACTTATGGTGGTGGACAGCCGGCGATAGAACTCAGAGAGGGAGTGTTTTTCATCTCTGTGTTCTATCAATGGCTGTCCACCACCATAAGTAGTCCTATCTTCTTGTGAACCTCGGTGAGCTGCTGTTCTCTCTTTCCCTTTCACACAATTCATATAATTTTTTTAATGGTTTTTAACAGTTCTACCATCAGTTAGGTTATATGGGGGTACGAATGATTTAAACGGATTATAATCAAACGATGAAGTGATAACAAGACGTTTAAAAAACTCATGTCGTATACCGTTTCGGGACTCGAATCCATGCCTGTACTGACTTCATTTTCTGAAGCGGTGCCTTAGATTAATGAACCACGGGGTGGCAGCTGACAGATAATTTGAAACATTATTTGTTGTCAAGGATGCACAAGCTCATTAGCCTACCATGCAGACATGGGAAGCAGAATTGGTCATGGCTTATGCCATGGTAGGAAACTATTCTGGTATTCACTCAAATGCCCAAGAGAAACATGAAAGAAACTTCAGTGAGGATGGTTAACCAGCTAGAATTGAACTCCAATCTCTTCAAAGATGGTTCACAGCGCTATCAGCTGATCGAGTTTGGTTTTAATGTTGGGGTTCACCGACCAACGACTCAACGTTAATTAATTTTGCTAACAGATGTGTTTTATTCTTTTAGGTCGGGGGGTGGTGTTGAAAACTGTATTCGTTGTTTCTTGTTGAACCTGCGCTCACGTAATGTTCTACAAGTGCATACAGAAGGTTTGGCAAAGTGTTATACGAGCGAAGAAGCAGCCCGGGCGACATGTCCGCAAGAAGGGGATCGCTCGAGAGAGATTTTACTCTACAGTACGTAATATTATTAGAATATGTGGAATTGATATAAACGTGGGAAAATAATGAATAAATTATGAATGAATGAAAATATTGTGGTGGTTAATGTTAACAGATTATTACAGATATGATTTAGCATCAGAGTAATGCTCTTGATATGCGAGAATCATTTGTCACATTATTTTTGCAAGTATTCATCAAATCCTCCAAGTCTTCTTTCTGCTATTTAAATTCCCCTAGCAAAGTCCCGCAACAAATTTTTGGAAATGTGGTATTTATTTTTTTAAGTGATATTGCAATTTACAGACAGTTTTTGGAGTCTAATATTTGAATCATTATGGACATTTCCGAAGTTATCTTCAATAATTGAATCATTGTGGACATTTTTGAAGCTATTCTCACAAATTCTCCCCGCAAAATTCCCATAATTCATAATAATAAATAGCAATATTTTATTACATGTTTATTTGTAGGTCAACATGTATATTTTTTTAAAGAAGGATAAATTATTGGTGGGGTGCAAAAGTCGATTGGTGGGATGCGTGCCCCACCTTGGACCCCCTGAGGACGTCCCTGCGCCATAGGCAGGGCTGATCTCATCATGACGTCAGCTGTTGCTAAATTGATGGATACATGTAGTACATATCAGTATGAGACAGTTAGGTTCATTAACTTAGTCAGATTAGGTTAATTTAGTGTGCAGCAGAACAATAACAACAACGACGGCATGAAGTGACATAGTCCGATGAATACAGGCTGTCTTATCTATTACAGAAATGAAGGACCTTGATCATAAGACGATTCCACCGGAGTACTGTCCAATAAACGGAAGGTTTACTTTCACCTACAACGTTAACGACGGTTCTGAAAACAACGTCGAGTGTCCGTCGTCAGTGTCAGAGATGCACAGCTGCCCCACAGCTGCAGGAATCAACCTGCAATTCAGACGGTGTTCATTCGACGATCACGGTATGTGTTAGTGCGTCGTGCAAATAACCTGCTTGTCGAAGCACTGTTGAACTACACAATTCATCATTCAATTCTCACTACTAAATATCATTCACAAGTATATCTTTTATTTTAGAGGAAATTGTCTGGGCTGTATTTTCAATACTTTCGTCTTTACTTTTCGATTTTACGAACAATATTTTGCTTCTGTGGATATGTATCTTGTCTCTAAAATGTATCTTGTCTCTTTAAAAAAAAAAAAAAAAAAATGTCTGCACAATCCAACATCATGTATATCCATACACACTGTATTAAGGGTTCTCCAAATATGACAATAAACGATATTATTATTATTATTATTATTATTATTATTATCTATAGACATACTACATTTGCATGAAGATTCTGTTCATGGACAAAGTAATGAAATAATAATTGATCAAAAGGATGTGCTTGTGGTTATATTATTACATTAGTTCCAGACTCATGCTCACTGCCATATCTTTATTCATGTCCAATATATTCCAGACATCACGTTCCAATGTTTGGGTCACTGGCCTGGGCCTGGCTCCCAACGCTACCTGGCTCTGCTCGATACACGCGTGGACGGAGATAACAGGCCGCGCTACAGATGTGCGGTAAGCTCAACACGCATAATCATAATATGTTTACTGTCCTCAGATTGATCAGTTACAAGATATTCAGACAGTCAACAATAAAAATTCAATAACAATAGAAATTACAGTCAAGAGTAGTTTAAAAACTTGTCAATAGTATAAAAACAATTGATAGTCAGGAAAGTCTTGAGCGTTATAGTGAAAGAGCTATTGTGGAGACCAAGCTGCTTCAGGTCATGTGGTAATGAGTTCAACAATCTACTTCCTGCATATACTGGGCATTCAGAAAGTAAGTTTAAATTATGCATGAGAGCAGAGAGTAAACAGAATTCAAAACATTTGATGAATAGTACGTTATGTATCAAATGGAGAACAAAGAATGGACACCAAATTGTTTGGTATATCTATATGAAATAAAAGTTTGAAAATTATTAAAGAAATATTCAGGGCGCTTACACTATTCTTATAATCAACTTGAAATAAGAAAGTAAGAAACTGCTAGTACTGTGTAGTTATTACATTTAGTGCAGTACAAAATAATTATCATTCCCACAATTGGTTGATTATTGTTTTCTAAACGACCCCACCAACAACTTTGTAATTCGAGTATACGAACAAGCAAATGATAGATGAATAATGTTCACATAAACCCCATGCCTAGACCTCATGCGAGACTCAAACCCAAGCCTGGCTCGACTTTAGTTTCTAACGCAGTGCCTTGGTTGACTGAGCCAGGGGGATGGCATCTACCCACGACTGAAATAAGTTTCGAGTCTCCTTTGACCTTTTACGACATTTCCAGCTGTATCACGAGGATGCTGCAACCGGCAGCATGGCGATGGCCTTCTCGAGCGACTCGACATGTCGTTCCGACTTGCACAGTTCAGTTGCCGGCTTCGAAACTCTTACGCTGACCAGCGTGCAAGGACCGAGATGGCCTCAAGCCGTTCACGAGAGCAACTGTCACTTCCCGCGCTGGATGCACGGCAAATGGCAACATCTGACAATCGACAGCAACATGATGGTCTATCAGGATCACACCGCCTTCAAGACATACTCGATGAGGTGTCTCGGAGACCCAGGGCAGCATAAAGACCGCTTCTTGGTATTTGGACATTCACAGTGGTGAGAAACAAATTTATTTTAAATAATTGTTGTGCTGAAATAGGATTATTGTTGGCTATCTTTAATAACTGGAACGGGAGAAAAAAATGTGTACTTCTGCAAGGTAGAATTCATGTCTACGTCAAAAAATAGCCTATGCCATTATGTTCACTATAAAATAACAATAAGAAAATAAAGAAGGGAAAAATGGTAAGAGCACCCTTGTAGACATGTAATAGTGAAACCAAGAACTACAGTATTTCAAATTATGTCTTGTACTTTTAAATAAACTGACTAGGCCTATATGAAAATAAATGTTTAGCATAAAATCCTCATACAGCTAAACCTCTATGCATTGTTCCCGGATTGATCGTTTTCCTGCTTGTATCATTCATTTTTTATCACCGCACTTCCATATAATCAATGATAAACTTTCCTACATGGATGGTTTCAATTTCCTGGTCCCTTGACGAACGATAGATAGAGGTTTCACTGTACATATAACTAACTCTAAACAAACATATATTCAATAATTGAAAACCACAGCAATGAAAATGTTTGTTTTTTTCCAGTGGTGAGGAAATGTATACATGCATATGGATCAAGCAAAGAACCTACAATGTACTCGAGTTCCAGTTAGGTAAGTTACACTGCACCACCCCGGTCACAGTTTAATAGGAGAGCAGACTATTAATTAAATTGCTTGTTTTTAGATATTATAAGGAAAGCATGCAGAATCAGTTAGGGCCTATTAATTCATTTCCGATCACCGGGAACCTGAATAAGATCTAATAAGGACTTTGATACTGATGTTCAGCTTATTTTCGCACTTTTCTGGCAATTTTTTGGCATGAATACCGTTTTTTTAATACGATTGATACAATTTTTTTTGCATTTATACCGCACATTTTGCTTATTGTATCATTTAATGGTGCTCATTATGTCATATTTTGCTATTTTGGGCTTTTTTAGCTTTCAACTATTTTCAGACAGTAGATGTTTCTACAAGCATTCATGGATAACAAATTCCTAACACTTGATTGGGAAAATTGGTCTAAATGTGTCCAATTCTAAATATTCATTGAACATACAATTGTTGGCCCACGCTTATTTTCATACAACTACGTTACTGATATTATTTGATTTATTTGATACTGCTCAAATCCCTATTTCAGTATTAGTGCTCCTCTGATTGTGCATTGCTATCCAGTCTCTGGGTATTAGTAAAAAGGCTATGTTTGCTAGCCAGAGTTTCAAGTTTCAAGATGAAAGGTTCAACGTTAACATCTTGCTTGTCTCCTGCCAGGTCTGCAATCGCCGAGCTCCTACAACAGCACTCTCTGCTCTGATAGCAACTTCCCAGGGCAGGAGTGGATTACGCAAGGAAGTAAGTGCCTTATTTACATCATTTGCAATGAAGTTACCCTTACTAGTAGGTTAATGTTTTGACAATAACTGTGTAGTAGTATTCTTTCACATACTATATTTACTCTCAGTGAAGTGATGGTAGGCCTTATACCGAAATGTGAAACAAAAACACCAAATACTTCATAAAAAAAGGTTTGAATAGTATTTTTTTTTTTTTAATTGACATAATACAGAAAAAAAAGAAAAATGGTCTACAATAGAGCCCACAAAGCCCACCTGGCTTATCTGTAGATTAAAATCATAATTAATAGAGCCATGGCCACATAATAAATGTCAAAATATCGAAATAAATAACAGAAATAACGTAATGCTGAAACCCCCGGAACCCAAACACCCAAAATGATGTATTAATTTGTATTATTCATAAATCCAAAAGATGAATTTAGTTTTGTTACTAAATTAGTAGTAAAAAACTGTTGAAATCAAATCTCCATTATGAATGCATTTTTGCTCATTTTGTCGAGTTCTTGTTTCTGATTGACATGTATGACACGGTGCCATTTAACAAATCTATATGAAGACCTTATACACAGCAATTCAATTAATCCAATTATAAGTTAAAAGTTTAATCGACCTACCAGGCTACTACATTCAACTAAGAAGTGATTTATTTCCACGAGTTGACTCTGAATTTTTTTTAGGGATAGAACAGATTCAAGACAGTCCATGCCCGATACCTGGAGAATATACGGGAGAGATTCCGGATGGAACGGGGCAGTGCGCCAAGTTGTGGTCTCATTGCAACACGTCGCAGACCATGTATTACACTGTGGCTTATTGTCAGTCGAATCAAGTGAACGAGGGTAAGGAATTATACCCAGACATAGTCTTACTCATTGCTCAACATTACGCAGCCTGCTAACATACATTTCTACTAATCAACTGCAAAAAAACGTCTCTATCTAAGAAAAGTTGGGTCCCGTTATCAAAATAACCCATCACATTCATCTTGTAAATATTCATCCATTTTAAAAAGATAATACTTACAATTCTGGTGCTACACCAGAGATATGAAGAAGGAGAGAAAAAAGAGAGGAGAAAGAAAAGTGTAATAGCTTTATTTATGTTTGAAAAAATCATCCCAAGAATGTATTAATATTTCTGTACATAGAGAAAACACTAACTAATCATAATAATTATAAAAATTTCCAAATTGCCATTTCTAATTATTACATCTTTCTTTCAATCTATAGTGCACAGTAAATGAGACTTGATTACACTTCTGTCACCTTTATCTTTCAATGATTAACCAAACTAACATTCGATCTTCTCATAATGTCGCTCGGTATAGAAATGAAAATAACATCTAACAAAACAATACTATTTGCTTCCCCTTACAGGCAGCTGGAGACGACCCCGCCGTCAAGTCAATACTGGCATATACCGCATTTCCAACCCTCGCCGTCCTTCCACCGTCCCATCCGAGGCCCCCATCGACGAGGCCCCTTATGACCCGTGGGAGTTTCCACGCACCCACGGTGGCATCCAAGTCCCTCGCGATCGGGTTAATACCTATCAATCGACGACAGAGTCTTACTACTGGGGCAGACCAGTCCCTAACCCGTCTCAAAGACCTTTACCGTTACCTCCGAGATCCGTACCATTACCGGAGAGACCTCAGAGACCCGTACCATTACCGGAGAGACCTCAGAGACCCGTGCCTTTACCTCCGAGACCTGTGCCCATCTTGCCAGGAAGGCCAGTGCTACTTGCTCCTGTTGACAGTGGCCTAACGGTTGCTCCTAGGAGACCACCTGATAGGATGAGTAGGCCAACTCAGACAGGGACAAAGACGGGACCTCTCCTCTTGAGAGAAGGTTATGATCTAGCTTACACAATGCAGGCGACAATGGCACAATAAACACAATGTACACTTGGAGACTTGGAATTGGACCAGCATGTTAGCTTGATAGAAAACGAAAATAATAAGGAAATAAAATAACTAGAGTCTAATGCGTCATTTCAATTTCTATATAAACTTCTTGAATAATGTATTTTATTTTTTAGGACTTCACTTTTGAATTGAATTATAATAGGGATAGAAAAATATAAGATTATGCCCATGTGATATTTCAGTGAAAGAAAAATCTTTTGACCTGTTGACGGTATTTACGATTACATTAGAAAAGTATACCAACATTTTGATTGTTGATTTTTCACATATTTTATAATGTAATATACAATTTTAAATCCCTGTGGCAGTAAAGTCTTTGGGATTGATAACGGGGACCGGTCCCCTTAGAAAAGAGATTTCAGCCAGCATAGCAAATAAATTATGAAAAACATCCCAAGGTGTGGAGAAATTGTATTTTTTTCAAATAATATAACATTTCATGACCTAAACTCTAAAATAAAAATTAGCCAATAATATGCTCGTTCTTACTTGGGAAGCGTACTTTAACGGAGTTGAAATTTCCAAATGCTTTGTCAACAAGTGTACAACTAAACATACACGTAGCTGATGAGTTTAGCATACTTGTCACAGTATTTAGAGGATCACAACACCCAGCACGTGAATGTGAGTTCATCCACAATATTATTCTCCGATACACTTGTGAGATAGTCAGTTACAAACAAGCTTGATGTGTGTTACACAACTGCTGCACAGACCTAGACCTATCACAGAGAAACAAAGTGTGTGGTCCATTTGTTTGCATTGATTCCCAGATCCATGTGTACAGCTAAACGGTTTCATCTTTCAACAAAAAAGTACAAAAGTAGAAAAAAACGATTTTCAGAAAGAAAGTAATTTTTTCTAAATTTGTAAAATTCAAATTTTAGGCAGCTGTTGCAGCTTTAGTTTTAAGCACGGTAATGTGGAATTAGTTTTGGACCTGACTTTTTGAGCAGCATGCACAATTACAAGGAGCTACATATTTTCTCCACTTTATGTGTTTTTGCACGTTTTAAACGCACATCTATGAGGTTTTATACTTGCAAAACAATAAGTATACTAGGCATAAACAGCTAAGCATCAATAAAGTAAAGTAATCAAAGTTTTGAATTTAGTTCGAATTTCCAAACTAGATCATAATAAACTCTTGTAATTTCACTAACTATCGGTATACCTTTAAAATAAATTCTTTCCAATAACGATCCTTACCCAACATGAAAGCGCGTATAACCGGTGGGAAATGAAAAGTAAAAACGCAATTAAACATAGGTCTACAGTACTTGGAGTCAATATCAAAAAAAAAAATTAGATTGATTCAATTTATAACAAAATTAGGTTTAAAATATACCCTTACACGTTACACTTCTTCTTGACTGTGAAATTAATGGATAAGCATTTTCACTCGGCCACTTCCTGATTACCCGGAGCTCATATATATATACAACCCAATATCCATTTTACTCTCCATTTTGATTTCATCATTGGTTCAAAATAAGTTGAATATTTGTAACAAATGACTTTGGTGAATATTCCAGCTACAGTAAAACATTCTGCGAAAGAAGAGAAACCAACCACCATGTTGAGCATGTGCATGAGCATTTCACTTTTGATTGCACCTTGAATTCAAGGAAATTACACGGCATGCGTTACTAGTATATCAACTCGGAAACCATTTTCACAAGCTAAAATGTCGCATCATCGTTATCGTCTTCGTCGTCTTTAAGTGAAGAAGTATTGGGGAACCATGATGTTATTATTGTGATAATAACAATACATTCATATACACTTGATTTATATATGATATGAGGCCAATCAAAATCTCAATTAAAAATATAACAATATTGGTACAGTTAATTAGATGAGCGTAGCAAAGACTTCTATTTCACTTAACGAAAGAATGGGATTTTTTTTTCAATTTGTATGCGGCATACAGATTAGGAAAAGTAACCAATTGACTTGAAACATTTTCTGCGTATTGGTGTTATAGACAAATTCGGTCAAACGGTTTTCTCACAAAAATATTAGAAAATTTGTGGAAAATCCCCATAAGAATAACCTGGAGGGAAAATACTTGAGGAACTAAATTTCTTCAAAAGCTCTGAATTTGTTTCTGATTATAAAAACAACTATCATACACATTTTGGGTTGGATAAGAAATAACAAAAATAACGCATTATCAATCCAAGGTCTATAGATGTAGAGTGAGCTAGATTTCATTTCATATTTGTCTACTTCTCAGCTCATCTCACAACACAAATACTACATTTTCATAGTAGGGTTTAGAATTCCAGTTGAAATATACTATTATTCCCTTTCAATCACAAAAAGAATTAGAGTATTCTGTTGGTTTCATTTTTCACGAGTATGATAAACTACGTAAAGCATTGCACCATGTACGGGCATATTAATAAATGTATTTGTATCTTGTTTCAGAACGTCAATACCGCTGTCTTGGACAATGGGAAGAAGGAGGCCGTGTGTACACCTACACGCAACGCAGAGACGTAAGCTCTTACGAGTGCTTCGTCGGTAAGATTATATCACAAGATCAGATCTACATTAAAGAAGCGGGCGAAGGGTGCCAACGTTCAGTCGACCCGCAAGATAACGGTATGGAGTTGACGAGACAAGGTCCGTGTTACGAAGACAAACCAGTGACCTTGAAAGTACCGTCTACAACAACAGTTGCAAGATACAGTAAACAACCTATGCCAGAGCCAACCAAGCCGTGGAAGCCTATCACAGGTGAGGAAATCAAGTTATCTATTTTTTAATGGTATTTTAATTACGGTACCTATATGTTATTTTCATTACTGTTCTAAATTTATTTGGTATCTATTTCATTTATTGACAGCTGACAATTAATTTAATTGTAGTATTATTTTTCTTGTGAGATCTGATGATCGATCTCAAAATGTTTTGCTACGATCATATATATTTTGCGATATATGAATTACCGCGCAATATCTACTTACGTATTAAATATCTAAGGAATACCAGTGGGTTACTTTGGACTGTTGATCAAGTATATTCTCATATATATTTTTCAGATTTTTTCCTCTCATCTGACCTCTGGTGATTTAAATTTATTTATTCAATAGAACCGAATGTAGTACACAGTTGTTAGACAAAGTAAAACCAGTTATAGATTATGTCCCCATATGCTGGTTTCTGAAACCTTCATTTTACTACGTAGATCTATGGTAACATGGTTAAAAGGTATTCTCCCATTGAAAGTTTTCCATGGAAACTTGAGTCTTTAAAGACTAACTAACGCAATTTAGTTACATGATTGAAAAAGCCAACAAATATGAGCATTATTCAGTATTTTAGTTACTTTTCAGTTCACCAAACGTGTTCATGAAGAACTTCTCGTCCTTAGCTATAATCTGTTGATGCTTGGATATCTAAGATTACTTGTTTTTCGTTTTAGGTCGCCCTCAACATGTGAATGCCAGTGAAAGCCTCAACGGGCTTCGGATGTTGATCGCATCATTGCTAGTCATTGTAGTCTGCCTAAGAAACAGATAGAGCTAGGGCTGCTTTTCATCGCAAGGCAAGCCTGCATGCCTTCAAAGCAGATGCCCTTGTGAATCCAGCTATTCAATTGTGTTGTTAATGTTAACTTATTTCAGATTTTTTTACGAGTTTATAAGTATTTATTGCTACGTAATATTGTTGAGTAAAATGCTCTCAGGACATCTTGATACAGAGTAAAAGGTCACATATAACATTGAAGTCCCATAGAGCACACTTATGTAACTGATTACACGGAAGTCCAGTGACTCGACTGGATATTAGCTCATGTTAACTTTAATAACACAAAGCATATTATGACTATATCTTGAAGAAATACGTTAGTGACAATACGTAATCGAAAGACCAAAGTTTTTAAACTGTGAATTATCCTAAAAGAACATCATGTGAAATAATCACAGAGACAATCGAAGTGAAACGGTGTGGCCTACGTGTAGTAGCCAACCAAGTGAAAATGCAATCTAAAGAAATGAAGAAATAATAATGAAGATCACTATAATTAAGGAACATTTCTTCACTATTATTTATAATTAGATCTATATACTACTACGACAAACCTGGTTTGAGTGAAATGTAACTACTGTAGTTTTAAGTATTATGCTGTCCATGTTTTAAAATAAGAACAATGAGTATTTTATTTCCTAATGTGTACTTTAGTTACTAGTACTAGGAAAATGATATGTGTGTATGTGTGTGTGTGTTGTTGGATGAGCGTGGGAACTAGTGTGAAAATGTCGTATTTTTATCTTATAGATGACTGAATCAATGTAGTCCCTGATTAAAAATTAGTTAACATAGGCTGGGTGTATAGAGAAAAAACAAAATAGTCATTCGTGCGGACGCGTGGCTCAAGAGGCTATTTCTTATTTATACACCAATAGAAGTATCACAATGAGCAGGTGGATGAGAACAAACACACTCTATATTGACTCCACTCCACGCTACTTTTGTTTATTGTTTTTCAAATATTATATAAAGACTTTAGGCTGTAGGTTATCGGACAGAATAGGATGCTCTTTTTAACGACCGATATTCAAATTTGTTCATCTAATTTTCACTCGGATTTTTGTGACACTGTGACGTCACAAGTGCGCAAATAAGAATCAACCGCCTGAGAACGTGCTACTACAGTGCAAATAAGATTTGTGTGCGATCCAGGCGCACATAAAGGCAGCTGTAGAAATAAAAATTGATTTTCTTGTGATATAGGACTATGTGCTGAGCATATTTAAATGTTCAAAGCTATACATAAAAAATGAGAGCTGATCACGTGTCTTGAAAGTAATAGAACAATAATTTAATTAGAAAGGCATATACGTTGAACAATTTTATTCAATTCGCTGCAGATCGTAGAGAATAAATGCATTTCCGAGGTTGATTCAAATAGAAATCTGAAGTTGTCCCCATGCTCACCCAACAATGAAATAACCCAGCTATTTTTTATAATAAAAATATGTATTCTCGAAGAAAATCACACTATTTTTATCTATTTTAAATTTATACATTATTGTAAATAAATACCGGTAGATGAATATAAACCGAGTGATAATGATTGTGCTGAGTCGTACAGTGCGTAAGACTATCATACCTTTGCATGAGTATAGTAATCCTTCACAATGAAATGACTGACCTAGATGGGCCACAAAAAATGTTGGAAAGATAGGAAAGTGAGCTAGAAAGAAATGACCTCTGTTATAGGCCCTACATCATTTCCAATGAAAAATATTTTCCTTTTGTTTAGGTTTCCTTTTAGTTAAATAAAGATACATTGAAAATCTGTTCAATATACATCTTGTGGAATGGTTTTATGCGAGGAGAGAAAGGACATGGGTTGATATAGCCTTGAATTTTTCTTTAAATAAAATTGTCTGCGGTACCTTGATTGTGCTTACCTGCATGCTCCCAAGGTGTCATGCCGCAAACTGTCACCGCAGTTCAATTTCCTTTCTTCCCAGTTTGTTGATAATTGAAAGAGAGAACTCTATCCTATTTCACTGAAAAAAATAAAATCATTATTCATTACATTCTTTGGAGAAGAAATATATACATTTCGTGTTAGCGTAAACCTAGAAATATATTTTTTTAAATGGAAAAAATAACTACGAAGGGTACTCATGGCGTTTACAATAAATTGAGTTCAGCAGGCTAGTCTAGGTGCTGCCCATAGCACAACGTACTTCTCCCCCCATCTCCCTTCACCAAGTCAGGCTAACGAACGCAGAGTTTGTCTCGAGCATGTGCCTGCTCGTGAGGCAGAAGACCTGGATACACACTACATTTCCATTGGACAGCATCTACACAATGGTTTTCATAGAACTTCTTATGCTTGCAATGTTAAATAGCATGTCACAAAAGATCAGAGCATTTTCTACATATTTTGATATTTCTTTGTTCAAATTATCCAGTGTTTACACATTGTTCTACGTCACATATGAACCCTGCATTCAAAATAATCAAAGTCCTATTGATTGTTTAACAACCAAGTGGCGTGCAGAGGTCAAATGGCTACAGCTATTAACTTCAAACTTTTTTTCAATATGGTTCCTCATCTAATTTAGATCTGTACAGTTTTGTGGCATTATCGGGTGGTAGCTTTTTTTTATGAATTTTAGAAATTTCAAAAATAGGCCTACCCATTAGAATAACACAGAGGAAAAAAAAGAGAATATTTTCATTTTCCAAAAAAATACAATTTTGCGTGAAGTTGAATTACATTTTGATACACATTTCTGGAAATTTTCAGCTTGATCGGGTCAGCGATTTTGAAGAAAAAACATTAAATGTGCTCAATTGGTACCACTTGAAGCAGTTTTTACCCATTTTTACTCATACCATTACTATCCGCTCGTCTAACAACGCATATATGGCATTTTCCTAGTTCTATTCTATATCATTAGATGAGCGTTAGCAAAGATTTGCATCCCATTCTTATGGAGCTTTGTCTGTGTTTTTTTTATGTTTGTTTGGATAATAAAATGCTATATAAGAACAGTTGTGCAACGGCCTGTTATCATAAAGCCGAAGGAGGGAGGGGGAGGCAGTCATGCTCTGCACGTAAGTTTTTGTTAATTGCCCTTTTTTATTACGATTCTACGGGTTTGAGACCTACACAAAATTTTTGGAATACATGGATTCCTTAGTGCAGTAAGGAGGCTAATTTTGCTAAATGGCTATTCCAAGCAAATAAAACGCCGTATTGATCTATCATGAGATGACAATGATTTTCATTCAGAACATATTTTACTCCATCTAGTAATGTAAATAAAATCGAATTCAATTTATGAAATATTATCACTACTAAAATGACACAAAAGTTTTTAGTCCAGTTGATCTATTTTTAGTACAGTCGATTTTTAGTGCTGTTGACCCATCTCCCTGTAGGCTATGAAGTTATCTACTATAAAAGTAATTTTTTATTGTTATAAATTCAAGTGTATTACAACAAAACATGGTAGAACATGGCAAAACACACCAGATTGTGAATTAATTCTGACTTCTGAGTCATATTAATTTTGCTTTTTTGTTAGATTTGTCTAGTTTTTGAGAAAATGTATGATTGTGAAGGGGTCCAACCACGTCCAACCACATACTTCTTTATTCACATCAATCAAGAATACTGTGGTTCAAACTATGTAAACACTAAAACTATACTTCATTTTACAATTAATACATCATTAGTTATCGTATGGCTTAAATATATATATAGGCCTGGCCTACCATTTTTTCCCATGTGTGCTCATCACAATGATTCATTAAAAGTATACAATAACGGTACTGTTACAGAGTAAGTAAATCAACACAGGCGAAGTGAATAGCGACTGCCATACAATGTTCTAAATTCTAATTACGAAATGGCGCGCTTGGGAGTTAACTGGAACCATGCTGGAACTAACAGCTGTTCAACGAAAATCTTCTTCTTCTTTTCCTTTCACCTGAATAAAGGTTAATTTATAAAATAACCCTAAACTAATATCTCTTTGCTCTTAAACTCATTAGATTTGTATATTGGGAAATAAGAAATGACAAAATTCTTTAAATAAAACTAGCAGTTAAAAATTACCAATTAATAGATTTCTACCGCAGCGCATTGAGGACTCATTTCCACGCAGCGGGAACTCAATCCGACTAACATTAGGTATCTGTATATTACCAAATAGGAAAGGAAATTTCCCTCAACTTCTAAGTAAAAGTGAAGAAATAATTAGAATATTATTATTTAGATATTATAGTCGATAAGAAACATTTCCCAAATATTAAAATTAAAATAGTATATTGTTGGAGGTGGGATTAATTGCACCTCCCACATTGATGCCGACCAATCATTTTCAGTATATTTCAGGCTCACCCGCGTAAATTTGTAAACATAAGATTGGCGGTAAGAATACTCGGGGAACGTTGTCGATGTGAGTGCTGCAAAAGTTGTTGGAAGTATTAGTGATAATGGCGTTAAAAACTCCAAATAGGCGATATAATTCGAGTGAAGACTTAGAGTGCAACTATCAAGAGATGACGGATTCTATGTTATATCCATGGACGTGGGGAGATGAGGCTAGGGATATCAAACTCAGTCCATCCAGCTCGTGTAGCCCTAGCCCGAACTCTCCAGAATTCGCGTTAGGCCTAAGAAACGAAAGTAAACGAGGGAGACCTAGAGCTGATGCTATTACAAATCTCATGGTTGAAGGATCTACGTCGCCAAGTGCTATTAAATGTCGTTATTGCAATAGGGTGTTCCCAAGAGAGAAATCTCTACAAGCACACCTTCGCACCCACACAGGTAAGCTGCCTTGTAGGCCCCAGTAGGGGCCCCAAGACCTAAACTTCAAGTTTATACATGCCTAGGCCTAGTAACCTACTGTTCTGCAGTTGATCACATCCAATGTATGCTAAGATAAGCTACCCTAGTCTAAGCAGCTGCCGTATGGCTAGGGCTACCTACTCATCACAATAATAAGGTGTTGCACATAAGCGCAGCATAGGCCTAGGACAAGTCTCGACTTGACCTACAGTCCTAGGCATCAACATTGATCTAGGCCTCAACTAAGCTTAGATCTTACTAAAGAGTATTAGGCCCTATGTCGGGAATGTTGGTAGTAAGTTACGTACAGTTAACTTGGTAAGCCTAGTCGTAGATGGTACGGTAGGCCTATAGGCATAGGCTTGACCTATATAGCCCAGGCCTAGGCTGGGCCTAAGTGGAGAACTGTGTGTGCTTCAGTGCAGTCAATGAATTTATATCCTAGCCATCAAAACCCATGTCTAGGCAAATTTTTCTGCCCAGGGCATTCTAAATCATCTTTGAAAATTATGACAGAATAACATTTCTTGCACCGATGTAGGCCTAATTCTTCAAAACGTGTAAAATCACCTTCAATTCCTTTCAATTTCAAACATTTCCTGCGGGGTGAAATGGGAGCCTTTCCCGATTCGACTCGTGATTGTGTCCATTATTGGCTTTATTTCTGTTTGGGGTGGAGCCATGAATATTAAACAGAGCTGCAATTATTTTCATCAGCCTTTTTAATATTTTTAATATTCAAATGTAAGCGTGTGTATAATTGTTTTCACCTCACATTCTTTTTTGTGTTCAACTGATCAAGTGAGCTTATTGTAATCACTGCCATAACACCCTTACCATGTATATTTTATATAAATGTACACTTAGGTAAAAAATGTGTTTTTAATTTTTTGTAATTGGCCATATCCACGCTGCCTATGGAATTAGCCAATCCTAGGTCCTGGGAAATATATCACAGCGATGCTTTAAGGTCAAAGCTTTAAGCCTGCATGTCAAAGTTGAACATTTTTATATGCTTTTAGAGTAGACCTGCATCCAGCAAAACACACTTTCTTTGCTGACATTTTGCTCTGCTGACCACTTGATAAAACTGTATAGGCCTAGTAGGCCTAAACAAAAAAAGTAGAGTTACCAGTACTGCCAGAACTGCTTTTCATTTGTCCTTAGCTTGAAATTCTACACGAATGAGTGTAAGATTGAATGGCACATCTCATCTTCAAGCTTCTACCTGGACATTTATCACATAAATATCTGATTGCAGGTGAACGACCGTACACATGTGATTACCCAGGATGTACAAAGGCATTTACTCAGAGCGGCCAGCTGAAAACACACCAACGCTTGCACACCGGAGAGAAACCATTCATTTGCTCGAACCAAGGCTGTGAGATGCGTTTCACCCATGCCAATAGGCACTGTCCTGATCATCCGTACTCGACACTACATAGAAGTGACGACTACGTATTACGGCCCGTTGGATCCAACACGGAGCAATCAAATGATGTGTTACGCTGGCTAGATAGGTTAGACATTCATGCAATATATCAAAGTCACTAGAACCATTTGTATTACAGGGGAACATAGCCTATGTTGTTCTTGATGTGAATATGGCTAGAATTAATGTTATCTTTACTGAAATTAGACTTAACTGTAAATCAAGTGCCAAAAAGGCAGGACAACGGTAGACCTATAAACGGGACGATAAGTAAAGATGTCAGTGCATTACGTGGCAATATTAAAATACAGTGCTGTCACAAAATATGTGAGCCAGATAAGATTGGCAAGTGAGTTTGGTGAGCCCAAGTTCCCAGATTGTGAACGAATATGAATTGTCTATAGCTTTGCTTAGATGAAGATTGTTATAATTTTGTTAGACTTGTTTTGCAAATGCATTACGGTAGGCCTATACAAACAACAAATTAGCTTTACTTTTATTATTTGCATGTGCTTGTTTCCATTCTTGTTGAGCCTGATTAATGATTTGAACCAACTAGATTTTTGGTTTGTTAACCAATTTTTCCTGATGGTACTATAGTTATTATTATAGAAGGAGATGATATTTTGAATATTTAGATGGTTTGAAAGTTTTAGTTGATGGTATTTGAATAGCTATGCTTACAATTTGTATACTTTACAGGTATAGAAAAGAAAGATCAGAACGAACACCAACAACAAAACCAGACCGAAAACAGAAAATGAAAACAAAAAAGAGTGAGATGGAAAATGACTCTGATTCTGGCAACAAAGTAAGAAAATCAAAGATTCGTAAAGGTCTTATGAGCGAAATGGAACAGCAAGAAAATGTTGGTAACTCTCCTCGTAAGCAACAACCTCGAGACGCAGTGAATCCTAGATGCCCCACAGCTCACTGGCAACAGTCGGCAAAACGTACAATCACATTGAATGACTCGGTCGATGACTCGGATGGTACAGGTCATGTAAGTACAGATGATTGTTATTCTCCTGACAACCCCACTTGTAAACAAGAGTCGTACCGGCAAGAGCAGCCCAAGAAGAGATGGCTGAGGGAGGCTTGTCAAGACCAATCACTGTGGGGAGAGAAACAAGAGTTGGCACAGCCTCTCGAGTGGTCTGCCACCGATTGTTACCAGGCTAGGCCAACGGTATTGATGTTGGCTGTCAACGACAAACCAGTTGTTGTCCAATCTATCCCAGAAGACAATCTCAAATGGATGGGAGCCATGGCATTAATGCAACTAGCCAAGACAAAGCAGCCAGCAGAAGAATCTCAACCTCCTCTTAACCTATCACAACCACGTTATACTCAGCTGTAGTCACCTGTGCACTAACACCAATACTCACACAAATAAGACAAGTATTACTCATTAAATGAGTCGTTATATATTCACCCGTAGTATAACCGTGTATATAAATAGCTAGTAGGGCTGTCGTGTCTTTGAAGGTCGCCAAGCGTTTCGATAGAAATTACGATATTTGTCCAAAAAACATTCCCCTGCAATTG
This sequence comes from Brachyptera putata, assembly GCA_907164805.1. Taxonomy (NCBI): domain Eukaryota; kingdom Metazoa; phylum Arthropoda; class Insecta; order Plecoptera; family Taeniopterygidae; genus Brachyptera; species Brachyptera putata. The sequence goes on from OU015463.1 coordinate 54,889,195, forward strand.
AGGAATTACAGTTGACTAGCACTTCCTAGTCACAAATATTGGTACATAGTAGTTCTTAGGATTACATGAATTATATCAGGATAATTTAATAAGGAGTCGGTAATGAGTTTTAAATTCTGAGTCAGTTACCGAATTCTAACACATTTTAATTTTCAATTACTGTCATGTATTTTACTAGGTCACAAGTTCAGTAGCAAATTGCAGGTTTTAGTGTCAGCCTTAACAAGGACCAAATTTTAACGTACTTGAAGTATGGTATTCATACTGGTATAGTGGTATTCAAAGGATGAATGTTCGTGTTGCAAAATAATTTATTTATTCTTCATTAATCATTATCTTCACCCAAATTTCACTTTGGTTAGTTTGCACATTGCATTGCAACTGTTGGATTGCCCAACATAATTCTTGAATAGTCTCGTATCAACAACAAACCTAATTTAGGCAGTAGGCCCTATAATATTATTTTTACAAAAACAACTCTCAAGAAAATGTTATAATTTCTGCATAATTTCACACCAGTCCAGAAATTTTAATATAAAAATGATACTTCACAGGCTATAGTTTATTCTATTTTCATACTTCATTTTTCACCCTTGTTTGCACCTACAATTGTTTATGTAATTGATATGTAATTTGAACCATACCTTCAGCGCTTGACTTGGCGACTTGTGCTTTTGAAGACCAGTTATTTCAGTACACATTGCGAATGTCGGCTGAAATTCATCTGACAATTAATACCTTATTGTAGATAATATTACGATATATTATCATTCACACGGGTCTGCAACTAGTGCCTAAACAATGATGACAAGTTTTACCTGAATCAACTCACAAGTGTTAGGGATATTTTAATGTTTATGTAGATAAGTGATTCACTACTACGTACCATGCATAATGAATTTATAAGGAAATCTGTACCCTTGTATAAAGAAATCAGATATGATTTAGTGCCAGAGCTAGATATTTTATTCCAATTAATAAGATAAACTGAATGGGCCAAGCCAGAAATTAACAACTTACATAATGCTATTGGGCAGTGAAACTCGACTGTCAGGTATTGAGATTTTTAGAGATGATCAATTAGATTAGATAAGTGAAGATGAGAAATTAAATGAGATAATCGTACCAATGGTCGGCAACTAGATGACAAATAAGCAACGTATTTGATTAACCCTTTTATATTCAGATTTGTTTTTGTTTTATAAACCTGATAACTCACCCAAAGACAAATAATTGCACCTAGTTGCCAGAAGTCATTGCACATAATGCCAGCTCGATCAGATGTGAAATCTTGTGAGAAAATGCCTCAGTTCAATTGACTTTCACATTTTAAAATTGTTTCAATGTATGTTAATAAATTGTACCTTGAGTTGAGAGAAGTTAGTGAGAGTCTATTTAGTGCCTAAATATAATTGATCATCATTTTTGATGATGACGATGGATAACTTGTTCTACTAAGATGTAATCACAGTCAAATAATTACCTTCAATTGGCTACACCTCAAGTCTATCCTGGTTGCGAGACTTTTTCTGCAAGTCGGTTTTTCAATGGGACTATAAGTGACCAATGGGAATGTCATGGCTCAGTTACCCACCCGTGCGGTGGTGCGATAAAGTAGCTTTAAGCAAGCATATGTCGTGTCGCTACTGTTAGCAGAGCTGCCTCACATTCTGAGGGTCTAGGATTCGACCACCGATGCCGTTACTTTTTTTGTCAAAAATAACTATCAAACGTTGACTCGAGTGCAGGGTTACGATTCAGTTCAATTTTTTTTCATTTGACCACAGAAACAAAAGTATCTACACAAATGTTGTGATTTTTAACTATTGTTTTTTGTCCCATTTAAAAACTGACTTGTAGAAAAATTCTTGCATCCTAGTTGACCGAACGCGCTTCACATCTATACCTTTAGGATTAACTGCACTACTGATATAGAAACGTTCTACACATGAGATTTATTAATGAAAATACTAGTATTATGTAATAAGTTGTACTAACGTACATTGTCATTTAATGAAGCATGTCTTTGGCCAGTTTAATCAATATAGTATTGATTAAAAGAAATGGGTAATTATTAATTAATTATTGTAGATGTACGTGTACATTACATGTTCAGATTCAAAATTGTCTGTTGCTCAGAGCATACCAATAGATGGTGTGGCCATTTTTTTGCTTGGAATTGGGAAAGTTGTTGGCATTTCATGTTCTTTTAAGACTAGTTTGCTTCATTAATTTATTCCTGTATAAACTATAAACCAATTAATTTCACTAAAAATATTGACATCTAATATAAGTGAATAGACTAGCTAAGATATGATCCACACTTGACAACTATCTATCTTTCAACTTTCAAATACAATAGCTATACTATGGAGTATGCAGGGACATTCAATATCAACAAGAGAATATTAGTCATTTATAGTACCTGCTTCAATATCAACAAGAGAATATTAGTCATTTATAGTACCTGCTTTAAAATTGTGGTAATGTATCTAATACTAGATGAAATCATGTTCTAATGACCTGTTGGTATGGTCTAGTTCTGCAGCGAGCAACCATACCACCTGTCATTAATAGGGTTGCCAGTACAGTGAAATCTCAAATCATTTTACTAGGGAAGAGAAACCATCCATAGGAAAATGCAGGAAAATTTAATATTGGTTAAATGGGACTTGTAGTGGGAAAAATAAATTATAGACGAAGAAAAACAAATGTTGCGGGAAAGATGCTTCAAGGTTTCACTGTAATTATTCTCAATTGATATTGATAACATGTTACATTTTTTGGTCTCGTGTTCTATTTTTCTTCCGAAATGATTATTCAAAAGAGTTTTGAATCTACTTCTTGATCTTAATTTTTTATTGTGTAGTTATGCAACTGTGCCTTGTTTGTCGAGTAAATTGATTACTCGGGCAGTATATAAGTAGTTACGTTGAAGAATGAATGTACAGTGAAACATCTACAGTTTATCAAGGGACCAGGAGAAATTATACAATTTTATGAAATGTAGCGTTGGTTAAATGGGAATAGGCCTGGACAAAGTAAACTGTAGAATTGTTTCACTGTACTGTCTTTTGGTGTAGACATTGTCTTGGTTTCCCAAGGCGTGTGACTGTTGTATGGAATAAGCCTATAACATCATTACGATCGATGGTTGATCATTTCCTTACAAGGGAACCTCATTAGGACGTTTCTCAAGAGACAAGACAGAAAAAATGTGAAAAACTTCCTCAACAAACTATTCAACATGTGGGAGCATCTAGATGGGATGAAAAATGAAAACTTACCAAGGTGAAAAATGTACTAAAGAAAAAAGTACTGGAGAGGTTTTGCTGTATTGTTCGTGTAGGCTTGAAATGTATTTGTGGTAGATTTCACGGATATGCTGTATTAGAAAAAGAGATGAGACGGGAATTGCTTCCAAGTGTAAGATCAAACACGGCAAACCCGAAAAAAATTACATTAAACATCGTCATGTCTGCGAGAACATCCGCTACAATACATACACACACACACAGATTATTTTCTCGGGAATGCCGCGTTTGCTGTTTCGTGACGAAATTGCGGTCCCATCGGGGACCTTGTTTTCGGTCCCATCGGGGACCTTGATTCGACCTACGAGCTTTGTGAAGAGAAGAAGTTGAAGAGAATCCTTGAAGATGGCAAGTAGCATCTTGCTGAAACGTCGGAGTGAGAGACAAGGTCCCCGATGGGACCGCAATTTCGTCACGAAACAGCAAATGCGGCATTCCCGAGAAAATAATCTGATACATTATTCAGTCCGCGAGAACATCCGTTACAACATATATATAAATAAATATATATATATAATATATATATATATATATATATATATATATATATATATATATATATATATATATATATATATATATATATATATATATATATATATATATATATATATATATATATATATATATATATATATATATATATATATATGCATAAATAATTGTATTATTATTGATTTGCATTTGAGTAGTTCGAAGTGAACTGAAAACGTATAGAATACATTTTAAGTGATGTGAATGTTCAAACACTTGACCAAATTACCTTTAATGATGAATCTATAATAAATTGATGTATCTCTGGACAATAGACTGAGCAAGTAAAATAATTTGATTGAAACTCTGACAGAGTGGACCTTTAACTTTGAGTCTGGCATTCATCCTCAAAAATGTATTTACGTTGGTCTAAACGTGTATATTTTCAATATTATATTTGCACTCTTGGAACATTCGAGTACTCAGCTGTTACATGTAACTTCTTTACTATGCTCATTCTACCATTCATTTAAACTGTCAGCTAAAAAGGTCATCAGATATTTTCTATCAATTGGTAACCCTAGTCAATAAACTTCTATCTGTAGTCCTAAATAGTGCCTATCTGTATCACATCTAGACACTTTAGTGTAAATTGTTCCATGCAAAAAGATGATTAACTAGTATAGAATGTGGTAATGGATCAGTGTTTGTCAGTTATTTCATTAATTCTTCTTAGAGTGAGAAAAAATGTAGCCATGGTCCAAAGAGCTCTAATCCCATGAATGTATTGTAAACTAAATATATTAGATATTAACTATGATGGACACCTTGAATATCTGTGACTGCTTGCTTTACTCTATTTTCTTAACTTTGTCTTCAATATATGAGAAGTTCCCACTTTTCCAGGGGCTCTACTTTCTACTGAAATTTGTATAGCTTTTATATTTTTATGGAATATAGTTTATTGCACTTGTATTTATAATAATATAATAAAATAACTAAATATGTTGCTTTTATATTCAACCAATATCTTGTTATACCTGTACTTGAATATTATCTTCTTCCCATCCAACCTCATTGATCCTTTAGATAGCATAGGTGTCCAGTGAGGATATTAAGAAAAAAGAAATGTACTGTACTGATAATGAATTGAAGATTCTAGATTTGTAATTGATGTTAGGTGACACCTTGGATTAATCCTGTGAATATTTTAGAAATAGATATAATTTTAGCCCATTTTACTTAACGTACCATGTTTTATCAAAGAATTTGGCAATTTTGTAAAGGTTAAAACAATCATGCATTACTTGCAACAAATTCACCTGCGAACCACGAGGGTTTGTTTACTCAAGTTTAGGGTTTAACTATCAAATCCAATCTTTGTGAACTGCATTGTCAAGGTCAAGATGACCTTGGCTTATTAAACGTTCTACCATTTCGTTTTCCACTAGATAACACATATTTCAAGTTGTTTACACTCATACTCGGTTGTAATCTTCCCACATATTGTATGTCAACAGCATACTGATGCAGTACATAATACACGCGAGACTGGTTATCAATTACTGTCAAGGGGAAAAATGCTTGATGTGTAAATTTTGAAAATAATTGAATTTTATCTAGTTTCAGTGAAGTAAGGTTAGAGGTAGACACAAGTGTACAATCATTAAGTAAACACCATATACCTAATGGTACAATGGCACTGCATATTAGCCCTGCTTTGAAACCGATCAGATATTTTTCATCAATAGTTAAATCTGGAAACATAGCTAGTGCTTCAAGGGATAGCATAAAACCATTTAAAGCTATTCCAGGGCCTGTAAGAATACCAATATGGGGCAATTTATATTTATACAAATTTGGTAAGTATAGGCCCGAGCCATTAAGTATATATACAAAATCTTGATCTTTCAGTCTTTGGTAGAGGAAGAGGACATATTGTTATGGCCAAGCAACAAAACGCAATAGAGTTACTTGATTAATGGTTTGTGGTAGGACTGTCTAAATATGTTCAGTTTGACAAGTGTTTACACTCTTGGAAAAAGCAATTTTTGTAAAGTAATAAGAGAATTTATATATTTGTTTTTGTAAGCTGTCCTATAAATGTTGAAAAATACCAGGGTCTATAAACCAGCTTTTGTCAGTGATTGCATCACGACAATTATCTGTAGTACTTTCTTAATGATGTTGCCTGCGTGATGTCAGAAGTCTGAAAAATAGACAACGCGAGACTGCTGATTGTCAATTTTGTATTATTATTGTTAGTATTATTATTCAATCTTTATTGACAACAGGGTTGACCCACAGGTGTGACCCAGGGGGTTTTGCAATATAATTAAATATATATTTTTATTTGTTGAGTTATTCTATAATTTTTTGTTTTTATATTTTTATATGTTGTGTCGTGTTCTCGGGTTGACCACGTTGCATTAATACAATAGAATTGCTGTCCTGATAGAATAGAATTAGGGTCCCAAATAGGACCGCAATTCTATCCCAAGAGAGCAAACGCGGTCAACCCGAGAAAACAACACAACATTTCACCCAATTCCCGATCGAACATTTATCATAACATATATGTATTTACGTATATAAATATATAGACATTTAAAAATAATAACACAGCCATACAAAACATGAAACAGGTCAAAATTAAAACACCTTGTCAATGAGATTTCTAAAAATACCAAAACAGCTGTCAAAAATATCTATACTGTAAAGTACAGCAATTTTCATCACAGCCATAAAACACAGCCTGCTAACACTCTCTAGTCACTCACTCTCTAGTATTACTGTACTAATATCAATCAACTTTTTATAGGAAAGTATCAAGTTTCTCAATATCACAAAGTATTAGACGAACTGTACAGAAATTATGGACCTATAGTGAGACAGGACCTTGGGGCGAATACGGTCATCCATGTATTTGATCCCGATGATATAAAGACAGTTTATGCGAACGAAGACTCAATGCCATATGTATCGCCTTTACAAGAGACCACTCAAGTTTATAGAAAGGATCAGAACATGTCCCCAGGCCTGGGTAATACGTAAGTTTACGAAAAATGGCTCCGTGAGTGGTCAACATATTTTTTAGAGGGTAGGGCTCTAGCACTGTAATTGCGGCAATGGCTGACGAAAATATTTTTCACCTATGAAAAGGTTGCGTATTTTGTTGCTAAATTGCCAGTACGCTACTGCTACACTCTGCATCTATTACCTAAACGTTTGTAATTTAATACTTTCCATCTTCATTAGGTTCTGTAGGATAGAAGGCACCAATGAGACAATAGGTTGGGATAACGTGACAAAAACGCATTAGTTAAAAGCCTTCACGTCAAAAATCATCATACGTAAAATAAAAACTGTTCAGTAGTAAGTGTATCTAACTGCTTGAAAAACTGCTCAGATGTTGACCATATCTGTATTCCGAGCAATTTTTGCCTGCAATGTCCATTTTACACCTGACGTGTAAAGGCTCTATAAGAATTATTTTCTCTTTAGCATCCATGGACGGTTGCTAAGAAGAAAAATTGTTCGCCCAAATGGGCCTGAAGTTTATGTATCATTTATGAACAACGGAACCAAGGTCCCACAAGTGCCATGTAATAATGGGAAGAATAGTGGGAAGGAAGTGGTCATGGCCAACTTATTGTAGGAACCATCCCGGCTTTAGCCCAGACTACAGAGGGAAACCATGAAAAACCCCTGTAAAGATGGACGGTGGCAGGGATCAAACCAAGTCCAAAATTCTCTACCTGCCAGATCACATGAAGCGAGCGCGTTAACCACTGCCCTGCACGTGCTGGTTGATATAATTGTAATTAGGATTCATGATTTACTTACTCAATTCAATATGTTGATGTGTTGGGTGATGAACATTTCATATACAAAATATATTTTGTAAGCTTGGTTTAAAATGACTGCCTTTTTCTACTGAACGCACGTTTATTAAACATGTCGTTGGAAATGCTTTACCAAATTGAAGGACACATACAATGACACTGATTGCTACTACCGTAGTACCGTGTATCTAAATGTTAATTTTCATTAAAACAGAAATGGAGACGAATGGTTTCGCCTGAGAAGTGCTGTACGTCAAATGATGCTTCGACCTAAAGAAGTACATTATTACTTGCCAATGATAGAAAGTGTTGCACGTGATTTTGTTCAACATTTAGAACAAATACGAGGCCCTCGAGATGAGATACAAAATGTGCTCGACCACGTAGCAAAGTGGGCCTTAGAATGTCAGTACTTATTTTTGTTTTTATATAATGTAAACTAAGAAAACACTGGTGTTTTCCAATTTCTCATCATTTCTTTGTTTCTAGCTTCGGGCATCGTTTGTTTCGAAACAAGACTAGGAGCTATAAGTGGAGGTGCAATGGAGGCTCAGTGTCAAGAAATGATAAATGCGAATAAGACAATTTTTAGACTGTCCAGCTTACTAAAGTTTGCACTTCCTTTCTATAAATACATACAGACCCCAAAATGGAAGCAGATAGTCGATGCCGAGAATTTCTTCTATTGGTAAAGTATTTGTTCAACACTGCAACACTGGAGGACAATATGAATGTTTGTCATTATTAGTCATTCTAATAAATAGTAATAGTTCTTAATGACTCTATCAACAGCTAGGTTATATGGGAAAATGGATATTGTTACTAGTACATTTCACAGCCACCTTTACGTATTGCTTTTCCAGGAAAATCGGATATGGCAGTAGTGCCAAAATAAAATGACAAAAAATAAATTATGGAAGCACAAAAACGATAATTAAGTAATGATGCGTCGAGATTTTACTGTGCTCATTATTGTCGTTTTGTGTCATCGTACTTCATGTAACTCTTTGAGGCCTGAGATATCTCCTGCTGTAAATAATGAACTTTAATTGATGAAATAAATCCGACCATTTACTTTGAAATAGGCTACACAACTTTTCAGACGTTGACGTGCAATTTCAAGATCAATACTAATTTGAATGATTCGTGATCTTATTACAGAATTACTAACCAGTACATAACCCAGACGCTAGAAAAGTTGGAAAGTATTCAGTCTCAAGATGTTGCCGACGGAAAGTTTAATTTCATGGCATATCTTCTTTCGAGGAAAGAACTTAGTAGGAAAGATGTTGAAATCATTACATTTTCCTTGTTTGCAGACGGATTATCAACAGTCAGTATAATTTTCTGAAATAAAATAATTTGCTCAGATGTATCGTGTGGAACATACATTTGTCCTTCATTATTCTCTTTCAGACAGTTCCATGTGTTTTATTCAATCTGCACTGTTTGGCAACTAATCTCCAAGTTCAAGAGAAAGCGTATCAAGAAATTGCATCGGTCTTGGGAAATGATGAGCCAATAACTATAGAAGTATTAAACAAACTATCATACTTGAAAGCCATTGTGAAAGAAGCATTTCGGTTGTATCCAAATGGTACTGAAGTGTCTCGTATCACGCGGAAAGAAATGGTGTTGTCAGGCTACGAGATACCAAGTGGGGTAAGTACTGTATGTAGTCATGTGTGATATATTGATTTGACAGTTGTTTGGAGTGAATTGAACCACCCTTTAACTTATTCATGATTTACATAAATTGAAGCAGGGTAAGTTGCTGGTCAGTCATCCCAGTGATTCTTCTTTCAACTGACAAAGTGCAAACTGTTGTTTTTAAGAGCCGTACTGGTATAACAGAATTGCTAATGACAAATGAGCACACGGACGGACGCTAGGCCAGTTGAAAAGTATCAAGTTTGATAATTTGAAATTTAAATGTTTGATTTTACTTTGCAACTATGTTTCCACATTTTATTTGCCATTTTTCTATTCCAGACACACATTAATCTCACGCCGAGCGTACACTTTCGCTCGGAGGAACATTTCAGTGACGCTCAGCAGTTTCGACCTGAACGTTGGCTTCGAGATAAAGCTACGGCGAACGAAGTACACCCCTTTATTTTGACACCTTTTGGACATGGAACTCGGACATGTGCTGGTTAGTAGTATTTGATAGGCAAATAGGAGATTTACATAATTTTTAGCAGGTTTTTGAAGAGTTGAAAATGTTTGAGGTGCAAATATGTATTTTCTACTTGAACTACAAGAAATTAAATATTCTAGTATTATTCCTTATGTTTGCTGACATCAGTGTAATTTCTAGAATTTTTTGATTACGGAATAACTAAGAACGCATTTTATACCTAAATGATCCTCCTGTTGGTCAGGTAGGCTACTATGACAGACAAACAATAATAAGCGTTTTCTCTTCTAGGTCGTCGATTTGCTGAGCAAGACCTGTACGTATTATTGTGCAGGTTGATTCAGAAGTTTCAAATTAGGTACCCCAATGGAGTTTCTACGCCCATGGAGCAAGTGTACTACACATTACTGTTTCCCAAAGAACCAGTTGAACTGCAATTCATTTCTCGGGCAAAATAAACGTTTTTACAAACCATTGGTATAAGCTATCACAAGTGTCATTTGAAAGTACTGACGTGACACTAAATGTGGCAATATTTGTAGCTCAGTTTTCTCTAACCATACACGAAATATAATACTACCAAGGCATGTCACGTAGTATTAAAATAAGTGACCCCAACTGCCCAACTACTTGTATCACCACTCTTCTAATCCTCTCACCTGTAGTACCTACGCAGATCACTAGAAAGCGTAACACGGATTGTGAGCTACCAAGCAACTGCTAGGGCCGTTTCTTCAGTGGCGAGTGCAGGTACTAATTGCAGACGTGGACGAGGGGAAGAAGAGTGCACGGGGATTTATTCGTATGTAGCCATAAGAGTGAAATGTCTTGGTAGCATATTAATCGCCTATGCTTAGTAATAACTTTGACGAACAGTAATAAACAATACAGATGACAGATTAGTAAAGATTACAAATGAAGATTGTTAACAAATACCAATCTTTAATTTGGAGAATGCAGTAAAACAAAGTAAAGCAACTTCTGGTGATTTTGATTGGAATTATTTATTGTGCCAAAAAATACACCACTTCAGAATTGGAAACTAAGGAAGTTTGTGCTTCAGTGAAATCTTCCCACTATGTGCCAAAAATAAAAGCCATTTGAAGTGTATTGTTACCAGTTGCCTATTGAATTGTGCATGGATGCCTTTTTTAAGCCGACACTAAGCTAAGAAGGGAAAAAAAGCACCGTAGCAATGTGGGAAACAAATGTTTTTTATGGTGGTGAGTGGTGACACAATTTTTTATACTTGAAAATATTTTAGCGGCATATTCTTATTTCAAGGAATCGATGATTTACTCAAATGTGGATCAATATTCATCCTTATCTTTAGTTGGGTTCACCTTTTTATAACCATTACTATTTCAGTCGAGCTCTATAACTTGTTGAATTGTTCAAACTTGTTCAAACTCAAAACAATGAATCTTCAAGTGAACATTTCAATGGACAGAATGTGCAGTGTAATGGATACCAGTAAGAACTATTACTATCAAGATACTGTATATTGAAATAGTCCAATTCCAATACTTTCACAATAATTAAGCTGAAAAGGCCAGCAAAGCTAAAGGTGAAACCCATGCTAGTAGGGACATGGACAGGAAGAAAGTAGAAGTCAAATCTAGTACTTGAACATGGAATTGGTCAACATCAAATACTGGTCAATGTCAATGTGCTATGCTCTAGCCAACTCCGTTACAGAATGATCGAGCATGTTTTTGTAGAAAAGCAGTTAAACTGTAAGTTGTGTTGTCTAAATACTGACTATGCAACTAGTTATACTATCACTTTTATTTTAATAAATTATAGACTATATATTACAAGTACATTCATTATTTGTCTTTACTTCTGAAAGAAAAATCAATGTTTATAATGAAGGAAGACTAGTTGAAAACAACCTGTGATGGCAACCACACTGACAATTATTGCCTTTATATTCTGTTTAGCCAACTTTGATGGAATGGGATGCTTAACAAAATAATTTGTATACATTATATATTATGTAACAGTAACAAACTCTTTAATCATTAATTATTCTATTAAAGCTGAAACATTCGTAAAATTACAATTTGAACACATTATAACGGTTGAAAATAAAAAATAAATCTATTTATCAAGGATATTCATAATCTGGATCTCTACTGCATGTTCAGTTGTATTACCCACACCAGATGAATTGATTGGAGTTCCTATTTCCCACTCTCATGTAGACTAGTAATTTCCGAGTATGAGGCACGTACGGCAAGGAATATAAGTCTGGAACAAAACCAACATATTATGTAGTGGCGATTTACCCAGAGTGACTGATATCTATACTAGTATCGTAGGGAAAACTGCAAAGCAATACATTGAATATTCAAGTAGATACTCTGATGATTGTATCAGCCTATGTTCGGTAATGGTGACGATGACTGGTGTTTGCTCAACGACTCTACAAACAGCTGAATCAGCTGCCAGTCCGACTCAGTCAACTAAGGTACTGCTTCAGAAACAGGAGTCACGTCGAGCATGGGTTCAAGTCGACCGCGTACGGCATGGGTTTACGTAAACATCATCTACAATGCTTCCCATCTACAATCTCACATTTTAATCATTGAAGAAATTTTAAAACTATTGAATTGATAACATTTATAAAAGACAGTAATAGCTAGTGTAGCATGCTGAACTGTCTCACAAGAGACCGGGATTCTATTCCAACATGGCCGGCCGTGCTGACAATAGGTTTTTCCTGGTTTCGCTCTGTTGTTTAGTTCCGATACTGGGATGGTTCATTAACAAGAGGCCACAATTGTTGTGACTCCTTCCCACCGTCCAAAAACACCCAACAAAATAACTCATCACTCACTAACACCAACAGACGGCGCGTTGTTAAAACCAAAATCAATAAACGTAGACTCACTAGGAGTGAATTGCGTCGCCCTGCGAAGCCTTCGGGGAAGGTACGATGAATCACCGATGTGTCGATGCGTTTGAATCCTCCAAACCTCTCCTCGTCCGAGTCGAGTAACACTTTGTAGTCACCAGGCTGTTCCACGCCTATACGGTAGTCGGTAAAGCTTTTCGTCGGGTGGAAATTGAATATGAACAGTAAACCTCCTCTTTCAAATGCAATCACTTTATCATCCTCGTGTTTCCAACTTACGTACGCCTAAAACAAGATTGTATACATTGAAATAAGTGCACTGTGTGATGGTTAGGGTTAGGATGTTTATGCACTAGAAAACCTTCAATTGAAATCGGTTTCCCCATCTAGAGTGAATCCGACTAACTAATTGAATGTAATTGTTTACAATAAATTACATAAGATTGAGCTAATGACTGTAGGAATATCCATTACATGAGGATGGCAAAACAAATTGTCAGAACTGTACTGTGTATAATAGTGAATTAAATAGATTTTATATAGTGATGCAATGTACTCAATAGATTCAAATGCTGATCGAATGTATCAAACTGCAAAGGCTATTTCCCTGGGTTTGATTAAAGAAACTGGTACAAGGTGTTGAAACTATGTAGGTCTGTCTTAAGAAAAAGAAAGATGAACCTATGTAAAATTATCAAGATTAAAAAACATTACAATTTCATGAACTATTGAGACTTATTTCTGATAAACTTATTCATTTCATATCTCAAATATATATTCTGTCACAATGACTAACCGGGTCTTTGTGCAGCCAACCATACTTGTTTTCCAAATGGTTCATGGCTGCGTCGAAGTCGTTCATGTACCGGTACTTCAGCATCTGATCGTCCACCAGATGCCACTGCCGTCGGGCGTAATGGTACGAGTCGTTGTTACCGACGCGTGGGAAGTCCAACCACTCGGGATGTCCAAATTCATTACCTACCAAGGGCATCAAGGTTCATGATCATACAATAAGGCCCTACTCATGTTCGGGAAATAACTCGAATATATTTTATTCAACTAGTGAGGGGTGTCAACTTTGTCCCTTCAATAATACATTGTCATATAAAAGAAGTTACAATAAGACACTTTAGATGATAATTATGGTGATACATTTTTGTATTTTTCTTCCATTTAATTTTGTTTAAAAAAATTATGTAAATTATGTTTCAAACTGGTTAAATATAAGACGGCTCTGCCAAATTTTGCCAGCAATAAAGACCTTATAATAATAATAATAATAATAATAATAATAAATGATGACGATTGTAAGGATGGGTAATTAAATATCATTTTTAGGCCAAATTAGTAATTCAAGTGTTTTAGAAACGATCAAGAATGATTCAGTGCCTTAATTACTTTGTTGATCATGAATTATAATAAATTTTATATTATGTTCCAAAATACTGTCTACCTACATACAGTATAACCATTCAATCCTCAGGTTCCAGAAAATATTTTTTCTTTTCTTCACCTGATAGGTTTGGGGTCGGCATCTGTCACGCACAATACGGTATATACCATATAGTTAGTAATCCTACTCACCCATGAAGTTGAGGTATGCTTCTCCACCCAACACTTGCGTTAGTAAACGAATCATCTTATGCAGCGCTATCCCTCGATCAACAATGCTGGATGGCTCGCATATAACAGACATGTGCGTGTACATCTCTTTATCCATTAACCAAAAAGCTATTGTCTTATCTCCAACAAGTGCCTGAAAAATATGGAACACCATTTTCATTTACTCACCAGTCTCAGAATTACCTAAAGTTAGGCAAACGCAGCATAGATGAGTTGTAAGGTGAGCGAGATAGTTGTTCAAAATCTACTCAAAATCTACATAACATGGTTGACCATAGTACCATTGATTATCAATAATGATAGAAATATATATAAATATGCTGGTTGCCTATTTTAATAATAAATTTGTCAAAATCCACTAGATCGATTGCAACCTGAACCTATACTGGTATCAGCTAGATGACGACCAATAGAGAAAAAGACGATTTGGATGTCTACGCCTATGCTCAACCTACAGTAATTTTATAACACAATTCACTCTCATCAAGAAGTCAGTCGTTAAGACCGATTTCATTTTTTCAAAAACCCGGATAAACAAGATAATACAATCGTTGCTTCGTATACAAACAGTCGACGACATTACACAAGAACAGAATGGTCGTATCTTGGTCTTGGCCACCCATTTTAATTATATTATACATACCGGTACTGTATGTGTTTCTGAGACTACAGGGCATAAGTGCGCTGGATTTAAGCTTCACTCACAGAACATTTTCCTGTGAACATTTTGCGTACACCCAATGGCAACGTTCCTTTTAGCCATCGAAGTGAATTTAATAGTTATGAACCTATAATCCGACTGATATATAGACCTCTATTTTGTTTTTACTGTATCTCATTCACTCGTTACTTGGGCATGAGTAGCACGGAGTGAAATGCAAAGATCGTACCTGATCGTGAGACTCGGCGTAAGCAACCGTTTTCTCCATCCACCGTCGGTTGGTAAGAGTGTGGACGATATTTCCGATCTCCCACGCATCGTCGCTCACTTCTTTCAACAGTTTAATCCATTTGTCGGGAATGGCCATTGCCAAGCGATAATCAAAGCCAGTACCACCTTCCGCTACCGGTCGACACAAGGCTGGCATGCCAGATACGTCCTACAATCAAATGACACATACGAAGCTATAAATAAATACCATGAATAAATAGTATTGCATATATTTTTTGGAATATTGCTCAACAACCCGTCACGAGCTAGGTTATATGGGGGTCACAATACAAAATGTAAGCCAACGAGATAGTAGATGATTGTAATTGTATTTTTCTCACCTCGGCAATAGTAATAATCTCTGGGTAGAGTGTATGGAGCATGTCATTGGCTAACATCAGATACACAATAGCCTCGGTGTCAACATTCAAGCCAAAGTATTCGTCGTAGTTGCCGCTAAAACCTTCGCCGATGCCTCGGGAATGATAGAGCATTGAAGTGACTCCATCAAATCTAGAACAGATAAAATTCAAAAGGAGCATTCATTAATTCATAATTGTAAGAACACATCTACACCAAATTGGCTAAAATGAATTGTGACTGATTCTAGAATAAAATTCTATTATTACTAGTAAAATGCAGCATATGTGTTCTACGAGTAGCAAGATGTTTAAATGTATCTTTTTATTCATTTAATTTATTATGTCTTATTTACGTATAATTTTGTATAATAGGTTATAGCTAATTTTAATGAAAGTATTCATCAGATTTTTTTGAGAAGTTAGTATGTTCCACCTCAACCAGAAATCAATAGTAAAGAATTAAACAATATTGTTCAGACGTACAGTAGTGAAGAATTGTTTTAAAAAAACGTGCATTCTTAGAATTCAATACTGTACCGGTAGACCTAGTGTTGTGAAATTACAGCTAATTTAAAATTTGGTAAATTACACGGTAAACCACCACGTAAATTACTAATGTGCGTTAATTCAACACAAAAAAGTTATATTTAATAATAAGCAAATGTACAATCACTTGGAGATACTTTTAAAAATATCAGATCATTCAATTATGTACCGGTACCAAGAATTGATCACATTCATGTTCTTTTAAAAAAATTGAAGTGATTATCTTCAATAGTTTTAGAAAAAACCTCAGGTAGGCCTACCGAGAATTGAAAAAATAATATTCTGAAATAAGTGCGTTTGAAAATAATCGTACAAGAGTGAATCCATAGGCCCACATTTAAGTGAGAGATTTTACTGGCACATCATCTTAGGTATTGCAGTACGCACTGGTACTTCTAATTCACTCACCTGAATCCATCAAAACCATATTCGTCAATGTACCACCGGAGATTCGATAAAAGGAAACGAAGTACCTCGTACCTGGAAAAGAAGGGTCACGATAAATACCCTCGTCACGACAATCAACAATTTTACCATATTGTAATGTAATTTCATGAGCATGATTTACATGTTTTTTCACTCGCTTAAAAAAGTCGTTGGAAGAGAGATCAAATCAATTTTGTTTAACTACACAAAAATGACTACCAAAACACATACAATCCATTTTGAAAATGGAAGTGGCTACCCAGCCGACCAGCCGGCTAAATACTAGAATCTTATTCGACCAGCCACCATCTCATCTAACGATTCGCGTTACTACATGATTATATACGTAGGATTATGGCAAAAACAACGATATGGTTGACATGAATCACTACAGCTTATTGGCTAGCATGGCTGACTCCTGTATCAGGGGTCCACAGGTTGATTTCCGCCAGTGAAACTTCTTTCTAACTTTATAAATTGGGGTCTCGAGTCAGGGTTTTGGGTAGGGTATTTATGTTTTTATTTTCATTTTTTTTTTCATCGACCAGAGATGAAATGATCTAAATGAAAGGCCGGCAGTGTTCAGGTCAATAAAGTAGTTCAATATGGTGGTGGCCGCCTGAAATTTTTTCATCATTTTGCAAGGTGGCTGGGTGCTTACACACAGTGTTTTAAAAATGTGAGGTAGCACATTTAAATTCTTTTTAAATTTTTATTCGGTTACACATTTCATTTGATCGATTTGTTAAACATTCAACACATTGTAACTGTAAATAAATACACACATAACATAAGCTATGCTTGCGTGTGTGTGTTCAAGAATGGTTGTTTTTGAAGCCCTTGTATATTATTTTTGAGATGGCATTATTTGGTTATAAACTTATAATTTATAACTAAGTACATTAGTAGGCCTACAGTATCAAAAAACAATCTAAAAAATGAGGAAATGTAGGCCTATATATTTGAGGAAGCTTCAGTTATCAGCTTTTTTATGGGCCCAAATATAATAATGAAGTAAAAGTAGAGAAATAAATTTAAAATTGTTTGCAGGTATTTTTTTTCAATGTTGCTCAACGACCCCACCGACAGCTAGGTATACGGGATGTGAACGAGCAGGTGATGATGAAACAATGAAGTGATGATATGATGATAGCTGAAAGGATGTTTATAAAAACCCATGCCTTACGTGGGACTCGAACTCGTGCCCTATCTGACTTCAGTTTCCAACACATCTCATTAGTTGACTGAGTCACGGGGGTGGCTCGGCTATTTTTTCTTCGACATATTGATATGCGAGTTCTGAAACATACTGATTCGTTATAGTGCTGTTGTAGTATTTATATTTATTCACATTTTACTTGGTTAGATAAGTGATATATATATATGTATATATATATATTTTATATCCTTGAGAAGAGATTAGACTGCAGTTAAAAGATAAGAATATCTAATCTACTATATAAGCCTAATCTTATATATTTTACAGAACATTGACAAGGAATTACTACCAATTAAGCTGCTATATAACGAGGGTGAAAGTCGACAGCTGATACCCACGCGAGAGCAAATAAATCCATTCAATTACTTGAAAGCATTATTAGCACTAAAGAGCAGATATCTCAGAGGGCCACTTTTGAAGGGAAAAGTTGAGATCCTCAACTGGACCACTCAGTTAATTGGCCAATAATTCTTATTTATTTTGCACTTGTTTTCAATATGGTACGCCGGTATACAAACAACAAATTTTTATACACACATATTCAAGCTTTTTACAGCTCATTTAAAATCAAAATTCAATTATTTCAATTGCACTTCTCGTGCATTTGTTGTCACTTGGTTCTATCTGATATGTAGCAAGCGAGGAAGCGAGTGTTGTCAAATGGGTGCGCCTGTTGTCACAAGCCAAACGGTAGGGCAGAGTCAAAGTACAGCCGTATGGCTATCCGAATATTTTGTCGGGAATTATCGACTCTAATGGTAGTACAAACGTTATCATGGAATTTATCATGAAACTATTTAATATTTATATTCATTCACATCACAGTTATTAGTAGTAGTATATTATCTGTCTGTCTTTAATATTCTATTTAGGCCTTAGTTAGTTTGAAACGAATCAGCTACACGTAAAGGAATGTAAAATAGGACAATAAGCAATAACTCGATCTACTCCAAACTAAACAATAATTATTCAACATGTGATTTAAATATTGAAAACCAATTCATTTGTATTGTACGAATCAATGATCAAGAAAGTTGCTTACTGTGAATAGTTGAAGAGCCTACTGTCCCACAGACTATGTTCGCCTCTTGGTCCCTCGTGGAAGAAACACGTGCTCGTTCCGTCGAACTGATTGAGCCCGTCGAGGACGTTCTTAGACGCGTGCGAGTGGACCGCGTCGAGCAGTACCGTCAGACCATGCGCATGCGCAACGTCGATCAACTCCTTCAGTTCGTCGGGCGTTCCGTAACGACTCGAGGCTGCGTAGAAGCTGGTCACTTGATAACCAAAGCTTGCGTAGTACGCATGCTCCATGATTGCCATCAACTGAATACAGTTATACCCTGGAAGGAATGGAAACATACGTGGAGGTTGAGTGGTAACTAAATTGTGGCCGTCGATAGTAATCAGCTATTTACCCATGATTTGTTTGAAAATAATCTTTGCCTGTTATACTTATAAAATAAGGAATATAGCATTTAAGAACGTGTATTCTTTAAAAATACAATATAGAATTAATTTTTCAAGAATCTTGACCTATTTTTAAGTAAGCATTTATGAGCATGTAGGCCTAATCTTTACAAATACATCATCTTTGTTGATCTGTTGAGGTAGAGGAAGATTGATTGGCTCCACCTCACGTATGTTTAAGCTGTAACATATATCGGTTACAACTACAGATGCTGCACTTAAATGCAATTAATAATAATTACAATCTTCCAATATTGCAACCACGGCGATGAAGTAATTTAGTACGTCGATTAGCCTGATAAATAAGCTTACACGTAAGTAAACAGTCGGAAATAAAATTTTAAAATTCAAACAAATTGTTAAAATGTTCAACAGATTTTCTACACATATTTTGAAAAATGTTCAAGAGAAGAATTTCAACAAAACAAAGACTTCAAAAGAATAAATGAAAGTAGTCCTATTCTCATTAAAATATCATCAAAGGAAATGTCGACATAAAGTAGTGGTTTTATGTATAAAAGATGAGATAAATGATCTGTAAAATGAACGACTGCCATGATCTCTGAACATATGAGCATCGAAGTCATTAATAAGTGGAACGGAGTACTTGACACCAGCGGTAGAGCCCAATTATTTTACTACGGGTTGATAAATGAAGCCCGATAATTACTTGCCACATACCTTGTTTGACAATACGTGGGATGATGTTGGTTGCAAACTCTTTGTACGTGCCAACTCTGTCTTCTTCGGTAGCAATACCAACATGGCACTCGTATATTCGCAGACTTGCCGGTCGCTTCGGTTTAGCGTGTTTCATGTGGTATTTCTAAGAAAAAACCTTTTTTTTATAAATTTCCAATCAAAAGATTCAAAACATTTTTCTTAGCCAAGTTTAAAAGTCTATCAACTCGATTTTTTAAATATCAGTTTTAGTCTGATAAGTTTTCTCTATGAATGGGGGAACAGGAGCCAATATTCTTTTGGAGATTTGACATGCCATCAACTGTGGAATAAAGTCGGCTTATGTAAGAACGGCCAGGGGATCGGAACGAACTTGATTGTTTGCGTGGTCAATAACAAGCTAGTACAGCTAGTCTGTGTATTTTACAAAAATTCTGAATTGGTGTCTGCCTAGCATAGTTCTTTAGTAATAGAATGTAAAAAAATTATATTCTATTCATATTTCAGTGTAAAGCTTGGATTCCTCGACTTCTACGCTAAAGCAAGCAAACAAAATGAAAGCAAACATTCGGGGGTCTATCGTGTGTCGAGTTTAGCATTTATTTTCCGAAAATTATTTACTGGTGTAAGCCGACATATTTATTCAGAAACAAAATGAAATTAAAACATGAATTGATATGTCAAGAACTACGATATGAAATCTGGAACAACATTACTAGCCACTTTTTCCTAGGGTTGCCATTCAAAAAGATTTTCACTATCAATAATCATGATAATCATGATCATGATTGATGACCAATTTTCACTGAGTCAATGAAATCACTTAGTCATTGATTGAAACTTAATAAATACAAAAGAGAAGGAACAATTGAGAACAAACAGTATAATTTGAATACCTGATCTGGCAATGGATGCCATATTCTTTGCCTGTAGGTGAGCCCTTCAGTCTTGGGTGGCTGTACCACATAGTTGGCCCACGGTGATAGGCGGTCAACCAGCTCGCCGTTGGACTTGCGAATCACCACCTAACATAACAATTGGAAGATTGATCTTTCGAAAATATAGATTGGGTTAAATTCATATTATGTTCATCCCAGTACTGAAATATTGTGTTTGGATAATATGTATTCATTACGATTTTTCAAGATGGTCAAAAAAAATCTTTCAACAATGGGAGTTTATATTGATAGGCCTATTGTACAATTATATGAGGACATGGCACATTACAAAAATATATACGGTATAGGCCTAATCAAAAGCATTATCTGGTAGCGTAGGAAAGTAATTTCCAGATGATTATGATCAATTACACAATATTTCATAAATTCACCCTTATCTAGTTACTTATGTCCTAGTCTTTGATGTGCCGTAAAAAAAACAATATTCATTCATTCTACGGGATATTCAACTAGTATTGATCCATTACCTTAATTTCGGACAGATGTTTGATAGCACAAGAGCCATCTTGATTTGGTGGAACATGGATCTCCCACTTCCCGTAAGGCAGTTGTTGGTACGGATGTGACTCTCGATTCCAGCCGTCTAAAGACGATTATAATAAATTGGAATTATTATTTCCTCATCGGCCCCACCAACAGCTGGCTCATTTTGGGGTAGGTACATAAGGGCAGGTAATGAGATGAATGACGTAATATCAAAAACCCATGTTTCATGATTAACTCGATTCCACGTCCGACTCGACTTGAGATAGGCCTACTAAAGCAGTGCTACATTGGCTAACTGAGCCAGACGGGCAGCTAAAAGACAAAATAGAGACCAACCGGCCCAGATATTGGATATGGAGCACTTATCCGACTACATTTTGGTAGGCCCACTATACATTGGTACTAGTACCAATCAACATAATAACCTACTCCCCCCTCCCCCTCGTTAGTGTCGGAGGGTTAAAAGTTACGTGATTCTAGCACAAGTGTCACTACATTTTTTTGAAGGTTATGCAAAAAATGGGAAAAAACTCACAAGACAAGACTAGTCAACAGTATGCCCTACGTGAAATGGAAATCTTACTAGTCCAATAGCTATACAATGTAGTGTACCTATATAAATCTTGACTTACTGAAATCTCCTGCAAGATAGACTTGAGCTGCTCCTGGAGCCCATTCTCTGCACGTTACTGAACTATCTGAGTTTATATGAATTCCATAGTATTTATAAGCTTGAGTGAAGTTGTCCAATCCACCTTCGTGATCACCAACTTTATCAGCATAGTCTTTAAAACATGCGTAGCTAAATGGTTCAACAAAAAAATGCATATTAAAATTTAAAGTATTTATTAAGAACTGTTCAATATTATTATTTGGTAGGCCTATGATGATTATGGTAAATTGGTAATGGTAAATAATATTACTTGTAACACTTTTTGAATACTGAAAAAAAACACTTCAACTATAGAAGGCCTAACATAAGGAAAAGCAGTATCTATCTAGCAATGTTATTGACAGAGACAATAATTCTGTCACAATTCCTGCATCTGTGGTATTAATTTAAATTTATTTAAATCTACATTAAATCATTTAAATCTTTTCGGATTCTTATTAATTGCCGTTACTCATATCGACAATTCGAGAATTGTAGAGGCCTACACATTGTCAGGTATAAAAGTAAATAGCAATGATAGATAATCACTGAACATAAACCCTTTGAAGCATAACATTTCTAACTTGAAACATACTTAGAAGAACCTTTTACCTCAAATCTTAAAATAATAAAAAACAATAAAATAACAAAAAATTGAAAACAAAATTCAATTGAATTGTTGCATAGTTGCTTTTTATGATCACCAGTGAAAAAAGCCTCAATCAAATCTGTAAATTGCACTGAAAGAAATGAGAAATAGAAATCTCCTATTAGCAACAAATTCTTTCCAATTCACATTTGTACCTTTTTGTGAAAACAATCATTTCTCACATATTTGGTCAGCGGTAACTAATACAATAGTCAATTTAGACAAATTATTACCATTTCTCTGTAATAACACACAGTTTAGAGGTATAGAAACTGGGAAATGGATTTGCTAAACAGATGCATTTCCAATTATATATTTTGGAACTCGTCTGCTATTCCAAGGTCATCATATTGAGTGCCGGCCTTGCCTAATGGCACCCACATGGTTTCAGTTTCTCTATGGTCAATGGTCTTCAATCCATGGTCCAAGAATTGTCCTGAATCTAGGTTCAGGTTATTTTAGGAGTGAATGTCAATAGGTCTTGGGAATGCCAAATAAATCCCTTTTAGTTCTGGTAGTGGGGTAATAATGTAATTTGCTTGCCATAAGATGGACATGGGAAGTAAGTAAATGTATCTTAGTTAAATTATATCTCACCGTCTGCGAATTTCTCTTTCATACGATTTTAGATAAGGGTCCCGATCCAGCAGATCCTTGATTGCTGGTACTTCCACTTCCATGGGATCCATAGATGATAATTTGCCTCCCATTCTTGATCGACTAGTGCTTATGAAGGGTACTTCAAAAGTAAAGTTGACAATGTGCTCGGTTGTCCTCTAAAATTATCCTTGAAATATCATAGCGGTCAAATGCTTACACCATTCACGGCTGTTTGGCTCTGTTGAGCTGATAGCGGTGACCTCTGACAGATGACAGTAACTACTTCACGCCTGGCGTGCGACAGCCCGGTTTTCGTCAAAGCAGGTGTAAATTGATAGTAATTTGGAGTATGGATTACCCGTATTTTGCTTTCACAACAATAGAAAAGTCAACTTTCTAGGTAGCAGGTCTAGACAAACATGCTCATTCAAGTTCTTTGTGGCAAAGACGGAGTTTGCCAGGCCATCCTAACCTAACTTTCATGTGCCCCCTGGAATCGTCGCGCCCCAATCTTGCAAACGTAGGAAAATATTCAATAGTCAATGCTGCAAGCGATTGCCAAACCCCTTAAAATCCAGTCTTAAAAGCCAGTCCCCAACAATATTTACAAACCAACAGAAATCAGTATTGTAGCTTAGAGCAAATGACTAAATTCATAAATACCCTACTGTGCTAAATATGATATTGCTTGGCCCTAGCCCGTGCAGTTATTTGAACGCAATGAAGGGTCACGCCTAAATATTCAGGGTTTTTCTATCAAAAGCTATTTCGAAGATTTCATCCAAATATAGTTTTCATCTGCGCGCAAAACTGAGCTTATGTACTATCTGTCCTCTAAAAGTGTCAGTTGGTATATAAAAATGAAACAAAAAATAATTATCAACAAAAACATCAAGAAACAGCTGTTTACATCTCGGTGTTATGAGAGTGGAGCCAGGGCCGTGAGCCAGGGACTTGCGCGTTGTTTACGTTTTCCTTGTTGGCTGCCATGACTTCCTTCGCTCTTGTAGGTTTATTGACGTAAAGTTGGGGTTAGCCTTCCAAGATGGCTACCAATATGAATGCTTCCAAGATTTCATGTCCGGGAACATCAACAAAATCTCTTCAGCTTCAACAACCACAGTGTACAAATTTTGAACCACTAGATAAGGCGTCCAGCAATACTCTTAAGGTAGGCTTAGGCTTATTATATTTGTAAATACTTTGTTCAATGGCTTAACAACACTGCTACTCACTATGCCTAGGCTTAGGCCAGCCTTGACTAAGGTCTTGGTCTAGGCCTATTGTAATATGACCTAATGTCATTTGTCATGTCTTCATCTAACGAGAATGATACTTGCGTGCTGTATTTGTTTGTGACTTTTCCTTGCAAAGACTATGCTATCTGTTAGATGTACTGATCAGTATTTCTAGCCTAGCTAGTTAGGCATAGGCTATGATCCAGCTTATATTGTGTGGTCCAAGACCAACCAAATCCTGACATTCATCTCCAGTTCTTGGCCTAGAAATAGACATGGAATGAAATTTATTCTATAGTGAATAGCATAGGCAACATTCTACTGCAGGCTATCACATATCATGACTGAGTTCCCAAAAACCTACCCTAAACCTGGCCTGTGGCTAGGTTTAGGCTCATAATTTCTTTAGTTCTTGGTCTAGGCTTTCAGTCTAGACATGGATAAAATTTCAACTGAGTCAAACTCATTGAGATAGTCACCTGTAGCCTGTAGTAACCTATTGCGTTGGTAGGACTAGATCATGGTCTACGGTAATAGAATATACTGGATGATAGATTCCTCTTAATACTGGTACATAATTTAATGAAGATGATTCAGTTTTATATACCCTAGGCCGAGGCCTACTGTGCGATAATTGAAAATGCCCAATCATGTGGTACTTGAAATTCCGTATTTAATCAGCATTCCAAAAGAGATACAATATGTTGAATGTACATTTTTTTCGGCATTCATGTAAATAGTAGGCCTCTACAGGAAGTCGTGAAATCTAGAAGTATCAGGGTGTAAAGAAATTGTGGTTATTGTGGGAGAAATTAATCACATAAAAACGTGCACAATCAGCTAGATACAAATTATGAAATACCAGTACTGATCTGTTCATATGGCTACTAATGTTCTTGTACGTGGAAAAATGAAGTAATTTTCACGTCAGAATAAGAACTGTTTTACATACCGTTCCGTTGTCAAATATAGGTCTGTGGCATCAGTGACAGCTGGACTTAGTTTGGAGACAGGTTGTTGTTTTGTATTTGGGGCTTGAATTCCTTCGTATAGATAATGTAGTTAAGTTTCATTTATAATTCTATTTCCAACGTAATCCCTTACCCGTAAGCAACTTTATTTGCCTCACCTTGCTTGCTCTGACTACAGCATATCGAAGCAATGATGGGTGTTAAAGACATGGGAGAAACCCTTAAACATCGTAGGAAGGATTGCCCTTTTGTATAGGCCCAAGTGCCTCGCTAATGCGTAGGCCTATAATTGGTTCAATATATATATGTTACCTAGAATTTTAATATTCTTTCTCACGTTCCAGTAATAGATCTTTTTTTTTATTATAAAAGACTTCAGTTCCCTAGGTCTGTGCTGTAAATGTATTCTTTACTCATATATGGATTTTATTGTTTCTTGCCAGCGAAATCCAAAAATGGAGCTAACGAAACCAGATTTAACGAAGCTTCTTGCATACATGGAAGGAGAGCTTCAGGCAAAAGATGTTGTAATTGCCACGCTGAAGGTAAGTTTCTGAAGTGTTTAATGCATTAGTATGTTACATATAATATTAATATCATTTTAAACATTCGAGGGCATCACCAAACCACATCTATTGATAAATGTAAGAAATGATAGATACTGGCCAGGAAAGTAGGATTATTTAGACGTGTAAATGGATGTTTACCTCTAGAGTCGAAAATTAATTCATATCAGTCAATAATTGCCCCTCATATAGACTATTGTAGTTCTGTGCTAAATATTCTTATTGAACAAAAATCATAGGCTATTAGTTCTTATCAAAAACTTCAAAATAAAGCCATGCGTAGCATTTTAAAAGTAGGTAGATCAACCTCAATAAAGAAGATGTGCAAAGCTTTATCTTGGTTAACAGTTAAGCAAAGAATTACACTTAATACCCTATGTTTTATTTATAAAATCTCAAATAACTTAGCTCCCAATTACCTATGTAAAAATTTAAAGTATAGTGGTGAAACACAGAAATATAATTTGAGAAACAAAAATAACGTATTTATTGAAAGAACCACAAATACGTTTCAAGAAAATAGTATATTCATTAAAGGTATGAGATTATATATAGAATACCAATAGATATAAGAAATTGCGAAAATGTTTACGAGTTCAGACGGGATTGTTGTAAGATAATAAAGCAAGCAAAGCTAGTGGCAAATCCCAACGAGAGGATGCAGTTCTGGGACTTGATTGATGACTAATTTATTTCAATTTAAAAATGGACCTTAGGCCTATATAATATGATGTTATCTTTGTTTTATTCTTTCATTGTAAAATTGATTACCTGTATTACTTTGTATTTCCAATGTATCTATGTGAAAATAGCATTTATTGCTAAATAAAATATCTACTACTACTACTACCACTCAATTTAATAACCATTGAAGTTCAACAGTTGAAAAAAAAACTGCACATTCATAACCTTATCTATATACCTACATGATAATAAAAACGTTTGGCTGTAGCGTTGAATATGAGCTGAGGAACTAGATGACCCACAACACGTTTGACATCCGAGTCTAATGAAATTGTTCACTGTATGCCTAGTCTGAACGAGTGAAGCAACTTCTGAATGCCGGCCGATACCAGCACGTGCCTTTCAATGATCCCTATGCAGCGCTGGAGCGGGATAGCTTTGCATCAGCTGAGCCTCGCTGTGATGAGGCCGAAGTGCAAGTCATTGCCAACCACCAGATGGGGACACTCGACAATCTAGTACTGCAACAGCGGAGAGCGCAGCTGCGAATGGGGAGAATTCTCAAAGACTCGGAAGAAAGGCATAGAAAGGTTAGTTGATTTAGCTTGATATTTAAAATTCTAAATTCAACTTCCAGTTTTAAATTATGACTACCGTACCCTAGTTAAGAGTAAATGGGAGTTGATTTAGGGGAATACCAGTTTTTTAGTGATAACTTTTGAACGGTGTTAGATATCAAAATTCTAAAAATGAAAAAACACAGATATTTTCAATACATTCAAGATAATATGACTTATGAATATTTATCTCAAATTTCCATTCGTCACGTATATACGCTTAAAACTCACAGCTTGAAAATACAATTTTTTTCAACCGTATACGCGTGACAATTATGCAATGTGAGATAAATAGTTATTACTCACTCCATCCTGAAAATATTAAAAATATCTGCGTTTCCTTGTTTTCAGAATTCCATATCTCATTCCGTTCAAAAGTTATCACCTTGATAAAACTGATATTCCGCTAGATCGACTCCCATTAACTCTTGCCGACGCCGAGAACCGCCTAGTTCAGATGCAAGTGGCGTAGCTGTATTTGATTTGACATATTTTAAGCCAAGACAAACTGTCGTACCACCGCATTTAAATGTAAAATAGTATCAAGTAATTCTTATTTTTTCCCCAAGATACTGTCTCCCAGGCCTACATCTCTTTCAAACGCTGTTTTGAATCCATATCATTGTATTCCGTTCTGGCTCGTCGAGTTGACTGCTATAATTTGAGGTTATGTTTTCATCATTTTGCATTGGCCTAGCCTGCCCTGTTGTGCCAGTGCAGTGCGTTGAAGGTTCGAAGAACAAAGGTCTCCTATTGGCTAAGAACTGACATCATATGATGTATGTGTCCTTTAGTTGGCGACACAAATCTTGCCGACCGGCGCAACGGTCAAGATCGTGTGAATTGAGAGAATATACTTTCAACATTGAATGAGATGTGAATCGTTTGCAGTCTCGATCAGTATCGATATTGACTGAATTTCAATGAAGATGTAGAATCTCACAGTTTTCAAGTGTAGCCCATCAACTAAGTGTTTATGCTTTACAATAATATTTCCTTTGTGCTTAGGTGATTCAAGAATTAGAAGAAGAGAAGAAAAAGCATGAGCATGACACAGCGCAGGGGGATGATATTACGTATGGTCTGGAAAAAGAAAGAACACGGTTAAAACAGGTATGAACTGACTGGTTTCAATGTGCCGTGATATCACTCGGCACCATTAGGTCGTAGTGTCATTCAGCTAGTCTATCAAGAGTTTCAAGACCCTCATACTATATCATCCTTGGCGTGTTTCAAAGGGAATGGCTTGTGTATTTTAAGAGTGGAGGCTACCGAGCCAATCGATAACTAAATTGTACATGAGCTGGTAAAAATAATCAAGCCAGGTATCTATCAAAGGGTATCGATTTTAGTGGACATCCTTCTACCATTCATTCTTACCCCCAATAACCTACCTGTTGGTGGGGTAGTTTGGGAAATAACTCATCATTACCATCAAATTACTTATCAGGGATTACCATCGATAATCAACGCTCTTATGCATTTGTTAATATGAAGTTGGATCTACAAAGTCAGTTTGAGCATTATTTGCTCCGTTAGATACTGAACACATATAATAGTATAACTGGCAGTTCACCAAGTTTATAGAGCTAGGGTAGGTCAAACAAAAATGTAAACAAACATTATTAATGATATCAAATGCGAGTGAATGTAAAGAAGTGACCATGTGTTTTATATTACAACATGATATTTCATTGTTATAAAGTAGTACAGTGAAACCTCTATCCATCGTTTTTCAAGGGACCATGAAAATAAAACCATCCATTCAGGAGAAATTAACATTGATTATATCAGAGTGGGGTGAAAAATAATGAATGATACAAGCAGGAAAACGATGGATCCGGGAACAATGCATAGAGGTTTCACTGTATATGACCTTTGAAAACAATATTTTCAGTTTAGGTCTATTGTACTAATTTCTTTGATTTTCAGGTCTATTTTCATTTATGTATTTTATTGTTAATTTGATGGAAACCTTTTACAGGAGCTGGAATTAGAAAAGCAAGGCAAAAAGAAACTGGAAAAAGAAGTTAAAAAAATTAATGATGTATTAGAAGAAGAAAGAAATCGTCAAAAGCAAATAGTTATAATGTTATTACAAGATAGGAAGAAGTTTGCTAATAAATACCTGGAAGAGAGGAAGAGATCTGAAGATTTGGCACAGGTGAGCCGTGAGCATGCATTCAGCTGTTTGTTTCATTCTAAATTCCAAGATATCATATTGGTCACTTACTGTAGCACATTCTCTATATTACCTGTCGCTACATGCCCGTAGATGGGGCAAAATGTGATTTGTACGCATGTACACAGGTTTAGATAGGTATGCTACGTAGCGTACGAAACTAGTAGGCTATTTTAATAAGTAGGCCTATGTATTATTCTGTATAATACACATAGGCGTATGTATTATTCGGTATAATAGTCCTACGTATAGGCCTACATGTATTATTCTGTATAATACACATATACAAGTATGTATTATTCTTTATAATACACATGTATTATATCGTAGGCCTATGTGTTTTGGTTTTATAGGCCTACAACACATTTTTATCGAATTAAATATCATGAATAAGATATTTTTGTAGTTTGATTTAAACAATTGTGCTTTGATCTTTACATCATAGTACATTTTTAAATTGTAGCATGTTTAGTGAATAAATTCCAAATATTCAACATATCATATATAAGCATTCTTATAGGTTGGCCTGTAGTATAGATGAATTTATGCCTGTTTAGAGTCAAGTGACATTTTATTTTTGCTCTCATTTGAAACTGGATCTACAGTAGAAATATTCAGCATACAATATCATGTTCATCTAACTTTCTCAATTACTTTGAGCTTGCTTGCGAGAATTGAATACAATTTAATTTTTCGGCACCAAGGCCACTTTCTCGTGGACATACATAATTAGTTCAGGCCCTATTGAATATTGAGTTTTTAACTGGTTTTGAGTAAAGTACATACAGTAAACCCCCATTGATTCGAATTTCTAGGCACCCCAAAAATTGGAATTCCGAATAAAAGTGTATTTATATATGTTTTTAGTTTGTATAGTATAGCCATCACACACATGGGTTTTGCTCTCTTTGTCCTTTCCCTCTCCCCTACCACCCATACACACTCTTCGATGGCCATCAGGCCATTTGTGATCGGCTACAATCAGAGTCGCAATCCTCACACGGTTCTCGTGGGTTCTTCAGAACAGCTCGTTTTCGCTTCCTTCCCACTTATGCCAAAAAAACTAATAGAATAACCTTTCATATCATCTTTCCACCATGTCATTCTTGAGTCACCACCACCAACAGACCTCAATCATCATTACAGTGTGTTGATAAACCCAATGTGAATACATTTGAAGATGTAGGCGTAGTCTATTAATTCATTTGTATTTTCCAATGTGCAGATCATGTATCTATGAGATTTTTTCAAACTTGTTCTCTCATGTTTTTGTTTAGATTTTAACAGAAGAAAAGAGCCGCATCGATTTAATGGCGGAAGGTTTAGAAGAGGAAAGTAAAAAGTCACTTCAAATGGAAGCCGAACTTGAAAAACAATTAGCTCAATTTGATATTGAAAGGCAGCAAAATCGAGCATTACTCGTAAAGGAAGAAAAAAGGTAATATCATGTGCACATACTAGTTGGCTTTGTAGTTGAACTCATAGAGATTAGTGATCCCGAATCATATATTTGGTCCTATCTATTAGTCACGCAATTCTTGAAATGTAGGTTGTTGATTGAAACTGTGCCTATATTTTGAAGGGTTGCCTTTCGATAGAAAAATTGCAAACCACCGAAGTGGTTATGTTTAAAATTGTTCAAAAGGTAACAACATTTTCAATTTTCAATAGATATTGAAAATATCAAATTGAACAAAACTACAATTATGCTTAGGAAACCGATTGGTGCCAAGCAAATGAACGTAGCTGTCTACGTAGGGAGTTTCTCCCCAATGCCTTCTGTCGGACTGAGCGGCAATTTAGGCAAGAGTTTCTCGCGCGTAATATCAAATTACCAGCTCCAGCGTATTACTCTAGGTATCTCCAATCTTTCTACCAATATCGACCATTGTTTTGATGACGAATTGATAGAATATTGAATATTCCAGTTCAATAGGCATATCAAGTCGAAGTTCAATATTGTCAATGGGGCGAAAATATCAGAATCGAACGGTAACCCTAATTTTTTGTAGGCACTGAAAACACTAAATTGATGAAAATGACTAAAGAGAGAATGGTTCATGCAAGTAATACTACCACGTCCCCATGATTTTGTTTTATGTCACAATGCTTAGTTATTGAATTGCTAATTGGTGATTGGATGGTCTTGAGCCTTGTCATGTTCTAGTTCGTTAAGTTTATGACCTACTCGTTCAACTGCAAAGCTCGGGAAGAAAATGTTCTCATAGTTCTCCTCGTTTCATTTGCAGTTCTACTTAGAATTCTTAATGATATCAGACAAGTAGGCCTACTATTTACTCCTCCAACTTGTTCGTAGCTTGTTAACTGTCAGATAGGGGATGATTAGTCACAGTATTTGTATTGAAAAAATAAATGCAATGTAGCATTCAGTCTGTGTTTTAGCCTGTTGACAGAATACATATTTGCAAAAAATACAAAAACACAATGAATATTCATGTGGGTGCCATCCTCCAGAGCTTAGACAGTTAAGGCACCACTAAGTTACTGAAGTCACTGTTGGGCCTGGGTTCGAGTCCCATATAAGGCATGGGTTTTGTAAACATCTCATTACTTTGTAGTTTCATTATCAACGCTCATTTGTACCCCCAAATAACCTAGCTGTTGGTGGGGTCATTAAACAAAAAAATCATCATCGAACGTTCAAGTTGACGTTTCGGCGTATAATTTATACCTAGCCGCAGACTATCTTAGCCTTAATCGGGGAACAATGACTTTAGGTCAAGTCTTCGATGTTGGTAGCAAACAAATAATTATTAGTGCCAATCTAACAAAGAAGAATAATCAACTAAAGAACAGATTTTTGAAGCACAATGTAGGCCTACAATTCGCAGCATCAGGAATGACATAATTTTCTAGCCCTGAGCTACAAAAAAATTCAGTTGAAAATAATGTATTGATCAATTAACTTCTAAATAAATGTAATAAGTCTTCACACTGTGATGTACGGTAGCTTTACAAATTTGAATTTCCCTTGACAATTTAAGTAATAGGCTGAACTCACAAATACAAACGACATTTATATAACGATTACCCTATAGAATTATCACAAGACATACTTTTTTCTTTCATCTATTGCTGATAGTGCATGGACTTCCTTTATAGAATATTAATTTTAGCCAACCTTCCAAGAATTGGGAAATGAAAAAAATTGATAAAATATTGTTTGTACCAGTATTCAAATATAATAATTCCGTTTACTAAGCCTGTATTCTTCTACATTTCCCTTGATTGTCTAATTGTATCTGACGTGTTTTTTAATTCATTGTATATTATTTTTCACAATGCCAGGTATAAGAATCTATTATTGGAAGTGGAAAAGAGTCGAATCGAAACCGATACAATAAGAAAACAATTAGAAAGTCATCAAGCGGGGGTGCTGGTGGGTAGAGCCCCTCAGCCTCCAGCCAAACCAGTACTGGCATCTCCTCAA
Source organism: Brachyptera putata (assembly GCA_907164805.1). Taxonomy (NCBI): domain Eukaryota; kingdom Metazoa; phylum Arthropoda; class Insecta; order Plecoptera; family Taeniopterygidae; genus Brachyptera; species Brachyptera putata. The sequence continues at coordinate 54,922,144 of OU015463.1, forward strand.
CCACATACCACAGTACGGCCCGTACAACCGTCGAGTAAGTACTGCTTCTTACAATTAGTCGGGTATGATTAAAAATTGGGTGTCGCGGAAATTAATGCCACGGAAGGTATTGCAATTTTTGAGTGATCTGTATTACTTGAATGCTTCAGATTTCAGTATAGGCCCCTACCGTCTATTCTAAAGCCCTATTTACACGGTCCAAGTTTTCATTCAACTTCTGTGATTCAAGGTTGGTTACTATTTCTTTGACCGTCTAAATGGAAAACTTGGAACAAAAAGCTCTCATCCAACCCTTGGACACATCTTTTCATCCAAGTCATTTCATATAGGAAATTCCTATTTTTCGTTCAACCTGTGATGAAACCAACCAATCAGAGGCTTTGACGTCACACAAGTCTGGCGCGCATGCGCACTTGACGGCGACCGCTCGGTCTCCCGCCATATCTGATTGCCAGTCAGCTTTTACTAGTCATCTAGATACTCGATCAGCATGTTCAACTATTGGGATTAATGTGCCGTGTATGGCCTTCAATAAATTGGACCGTGTAGACAGGCGTTCAATGTTCCATCCTAGTTGCTGTCAAAGTACTATGACCAACCCTTGAATCCACGGACTTGGATGAAAACTTGGACCGTGTAAATCAGGCTTAATACCCTTCTAATCTATTTGTCAATTTCACTTAATTTTATGTTTAAATATTGTCATCTTACTGCCGGAACGGTATCATGTGTTCAAATGATTTCCATGCCTCCGACTAGACCTTCAGTACGTTTAATATCTTGGAATCTGAATTTAGTCTGGTATTGTGTGCTAGCATCACATATACCCAACTGGTTTTTACTTTTGTTTCATTAGTTTCATAGATAAGTAATTGATTTAAGATGCTCGATCAAAATATGAGAACCAATTCAGCAAATTTCCGGTGTTTTGTTTTTGCGACCAAGTAGCTCGTTAGAATGAAAATGCTGGATGTGTACATGTCTAGTAAACTTTCTAGAACCATGCGGTCTAAACCCCAGCGTAACTAAACTCTCTAAAACCGTATGGTCTATACCGAGCGTTACTCTGTGGCACATATTCCCGAGAGAACTCGTCTTGGGGCACGGAGAAGGAGACTTGCTGGGAAAATATGCTCCTGGACATATTTCAAAAGTAAATTGATGTAGATTAGCAGTTGATACTAGGCCATATGTTGTGCAATTTCTTTGATCAGACATAGGCCTACATTTTACATCTTTGCATTTTTATTTTTGAATATGTTCTAGAAATTAATATTTAATATTTGTTATGCTTAGTAGAAGATGATAGTTCAGGTATTCAATATTTAATCTGCTGTACAGTGCAAGCAAGTCTCTTGAGAACGATGCACGAGCTTACTGGTTAGTTGATTGACAGACAAGTGTGAGAGGAGGGTATGTTCTACCATTAGTAGACATAATAACAATGTCATTGAATATCCTGGGTGAAGAAAGTATGATTCTCATCACCTCACATAGGCCTATATTTAAAGGTATTTTGATTCAGACATTACTTATCAATGGAAGTGACGAGAGATTTAGAAAGAAAATTTGAAGCCAAGATTTTTAGGGTTTTCTAAAAAAAAAATGTTGAAGAAAGGGTAAATCAAAAAAAGTTTGAAAAAAAATCTCTCCCTTAAAACCATATCGACACTATTGTGATTTCGTGCTCTCTTTTCTTCGTTGACGTCAAGGAGCTTGCTGGGCATTCTCACGTAAGTCACTTTTACAATATCGGACGTTTGGCTTGTTTTGTTATCGTGAATCATGCTCCCGTATGACCTAGCTCTTGGTGGGGTCGTTACGCACCGTGAATCATGCTGCCCTGTACATTTGGCAATCTTGTGGCCACTTCATAAGCGAAGTTGCTGCTAGCAAAACTAAAAACCACCGATACCTCGATTCGTAATCGCGCGTAATAGTTTGCATCGCTTGGCAACAGACAAGCCAAGAATACGTTATATTGTGATGATTTCAAATGTTCAACCCAACTGAAACGGTGCACGTAAATGAGTTTACAAGTTTCAAGGATAATGAAACTGAGATTTTACATTCCATCAATATTGGTGTGTCAATATTTAATGTATCGTTGCATGCAGATGTAATCTGGCAGTCAATTATATGTGGAGGTGCATTTTTAGCTCGGCTAAAATTCAATGCTTGGACTAGGAGTATGTCATTCAATTTATGTCGACCTTCCCATTGTTGCCTGCTTTGCACCTATGTCTTGCAAAGTCCATACAAAAACAAGAATAAATCATGATGACCCAAGTACATTTGGATAAGAACACAGGTATGAATTTTAATAGCTTTTTTGGTAGAAATAAAAACTAGTAACTTGTAGCTGTCAATTTGCTGGACTTGATTATATTTTTCCTTTTACCGGTAATTGCCAACATCACTTGGTTAGGTTATCGTATTACCAGCGTGCATCAATATTGTCGTCTAAATTGATGTCGTCATCTTGTGTACCATAGAACTGTTCTATTTGTCCAGTTGTATAATTTGGGGATTGGTGAACTGTCCAAAAATAAACTGTCTGAGAAAAGTACTTGAAAAAATTCAACGTTTGAAAAACTGTAGCCTATGTAAATGAAACGGTTCGAAAAAGTAACTGGCCTGAAAATAATCACTTTGTTTCCAGTCTGTACCAAGGATCTCTCAACCAGTACTTTTTCGGTCCTTTATTCATCGGAGAGTTTTTCAGACAGTTGATGCCGAGACTTGTGACACCTATACAAGTTTATTCTAAAAATCAAACATTTTTTTTTTATAGAACTTCTGTTCATGTTCGGTTTCTTGTACTCCCAATTTGCGTAATTTTCTTCAATTTTTTGTTCAAGTAAAATGTTTCCAAAGATGCGTAATACTTCACTATTACTTATGGTTATATGTTAGTCTGCAGTAGGCCTATCATAATAATGGCTCTTCTATAAATAGAATTTCATAGAAGATTTATGAATGTGGAATGTCTGCATTATTGTGGTGTCTATTGCAAGTTTATGTTCAATTTACGTCTACTTCTGCTTGCTCGTCCTTCAGTGTGAAAAGCCTCTTTCAGTACTCGCAAAGCTGAGAATGTTGATGATTTTCAATCTACCAGAACTTCGTGCATATACAACCAAGTTAATTACTGTATGAGCAATAGATTGCTTTTAAATGCTAAATGTATATCACATTTTCAAAAAAGTATTCATTTTAATTGTGTTTATTTGATTTTTACCATGGTTGATACTTGATACCAAGTACCACGATGTAGTGATACCGTACCATCATACTTTATTATTACTCAAGCTTCACCAAACATAATAATAATAATATATGCTTCATTCATTAGAACTATATCACAAGTTATTGAATGCGTCATGAAAATAGTAAAATATAATTAAAATGTTGAATAAAATATTCGAGAATAAAAATACATGAGTTACACAAAGTCATGTTGTAAAAAGTCTTCAATACTGTATGGACAGATCGTTGAAAGTTCTTGTTTAAGCGCTATCTTTAAGCCCCGCACATCCATGTTCTTATATATCTCTGGAAGTTTGTTGAGTAATACAGCACTTGAGTTTGCAGGACTATTTTTTGATAAAGCTAAATTTTGGGCAGGTAAATAAAAGTCGTTTTTTCTCCTGGTATTGTAGTCGTGTATATCCTTGTTTAATTTGTGATTACCATGTTGTTTGACGAATAGGACAGAGTTATATATATATAGACAGCCGGAAATGTCAAGATGTTCAGTATTTTGAATATTGGTCGGCAAGTTGATCTATGTGAAGCCCCCACCATGGCTCTTACTGCTCTTTTCTGCATAATGAATATTCTGCTTGCATGGCTAGAATTGCCCCAGAAGATAACTCCGTATAGTAGTGAGAAGTTTATTCACGGTGACATTTGTTTCCAGCGGCAGCTAACAAGGCAGGTGCTTGGAGCCAGCCAGTGGCGGTGGATGGTACCGCTGCCGGTAATAGCGCAGGAACGCCCATGATGAGCAGCGTAGCTAAAGTGGTACAACCCACCGCCACTGTATCCAGTGTACCAGTGTGCGGACCAAGTAAGTTCACCTGATTGGTGTATTTCAATGAATAAACTCGACACTTGCAGTTGATACTTCTTATAGGCTTCAATGATATAACTATATTCTTTGGAATTCATTTCCCATTAGGGTTACCATCGATCCTGTTTTACCTGGACATGTCCTCTTTTTCTTCTCCAACTTTTTGTCTGTCCAACTTTTTAATAAAAGGCTAAAATGTCGTGTTTCTTACATTTCGGATATTGTACGTCTATAATTGTGTGACTACTCAATGAGATATTGCCTCCAATGAATTATTTCCCAAGTGAAGCTCAGTCTGAAGAATAGATTGATGAACAACGATGGCTCATCACCATCTGTCACTACCAGTAGCGAGCCGTGTGCTCTGTTGGGATACTTCTGATTCGACAACATCATGAAGTGACGTCTCGGCGACGGAGACAGGAACACACCAAACTCAATCGAAGCAAAAAGCAAAAATGAATATAAAAAAATGCCAATATCGGTGGCTAAAGAACATCCTCTTCCGTAGCCCTTGGCCAAAACCATTTGTATATCTTAAATACAGTAGCCCAGGAAAGAAACAAATGGAAAATGTGCATCTTTTCAAATGACTTTTTTGTACATATGGGATGGGAGGGAATAAATATGTCCTGTTACCTTTTTTGTAATGATAATAATAATAATAATAATAATATACTTTATTATCTGAGACTACATGATGCAGCATGATAAACGTCAAGAACTAGTTACAACATTTAGTATTACAATTAATAGATGCTCATACACTTGGATATTCGTCAATCGAGTAGAATGTATTCTTCAAGAGGAATGTCTTGACCCTTGACTTAAATAAATTAACATTCAAAATCAGCTTGATGTCCTTTGGTAAGTTATATAAAATGCACATAGAATAGTGAGGTCCTTTCGTATATAACATCAGTCTGTGCCTCTCAAGATGTAGATCATTGCGTCTCCTAGTGGCATGAACATGAATCTGGTTGTTGCATTTAAAAAGTTCAACATGCTCTTTAACAAATAAGGGTGATTTGAGGATAACAATACATGGTAGTGTAAGCAAGCCCAACAATGATAGTGATTAATTGATTATGGTCAACTCCAATGTCCAGTCCAGTGGACTGTTTAATTATTAGTTCCGTGTGTCCTGCTCTGTAACTGTTTGTTTTGTTACAGCCACGGGTATTGCAAGATGCGTTTCACCAGGACAGGGGCTTCGAGCTCCTACACCGCCGCAACCACAGGTAAATACCGGTAGCTACAAGTCGATAGTTCCACGTTCATCGAAACTAATAGATCTCTCGTCGACCCGTCAGCGTGTCATCTAACACAATATGTAGTGAAACCTCTATCCATCGTTTTTCAAGGAACCAGGAAAATGTAACCATCCATGCAGGAATCCATCCAGGAAAATTTAACACTGATTATTTAACGTGCAGGAAAATGATGGATCCGGGAACGATGATGCCTAGTGGTTTCACTGTAATTACATGAATCTAATTGAATTTGGTTTTTACTTTTTTATATTTCATCATCTTTGACTTTGGTAGGCCATTACTTTTGAAGTTTTTGGCGTCTCGAGTATTCAGTGCATAGCTATAGTTATGCTTCATGTATATATTTAAACTCTTATGACGTTTTCCCATTTCTTGTGCTTGATAATTACACGTTAAAACTAGTTCCTTTTCCTTCAACGTCTTTGGTCCTTGCATATTATTTTATAGCATAGACCGGTTCTTGGAGAGTATATTGTTGATGGAAATGCTGCATCACAAATTTACAATCCAATGAATAATAATCAAAATAGTAACTATAGTGATTGTTTACTTAAGTAGGCCTGTGTATTTCAATGTAGATGCTTGTAATCAAAAAATATACCATCACATTATTTTCATAATATTGTACTCACCAATAATAAATTGCCACATTTAGAATACTAGTTAAAATATTGAAAACTCAACAAAAAATGTCAGATGATTTTCAACAAAAATTGTCGTCAAGTTCCAATCAACTACAGGAGGCCTACTTCAAGGAAAATTTCAAAAAAGCTCAATAAAAATGTTCCATTGGACACATCATTAAAATGATTAGTTTCTCTACAAATTGCTTATATCATATCTGGTATAGGTTGTATTACCGGTATCATACTATTATGCCCAATATTAATGACAACCCATTTTGACTGAGAAAATTAACTTTCACATTTCTAGACTCACATTCTTGACTAGGCATTGCTCTACTCATCGGTCTCGTCTTCATACATACATCACTAGTAGTGTCAATATTTGTGTGTAGGTGGTTCAAGTGTCGCCACGAGTCAGCTTGTCGACAGCCCCTGGCACGAAAGTGTCGACTACCGCGCAAGGAGGTAAACTGACCTTCCACGTGACTACCACCACCAGCGGCGAATCCCCCCCGAAGAGCCGAGGTGCCCCTCCCCCCGTGCCGCCCAATAAGCCGGTGGTGCCGCCCAAGAAGGGGATCGTGATTCCCAAGGACAAACCGGAGCCCGTAGATACTAGCGCGACGGCGACGACGACGATGGTGGAAGGTAGACGGGAACCACAGGTGGGTTTGCCCGATGATGCAAGTATGCATGAAGATCATGGGCTGGGCCTGGAATTGGCACATTTCCAACAGCTGTTTGTTAGCATGGCACCAGGTAATAGCGGTTGACAGTTATATCTTTACGTCACATGAAAGCTTCAACTCTTCGTAGTCGATATTATCTTTATTACCTGTTTTGCTATTAGCCTATTAGGCAATATTTCCATTGGAGACCACTCTATGTTAGCCAATAATTGACATTTTTAGGAAAATTGTATCATCTTTCTTCAGTAGATAGGCCTAACCGGAGATTTTTTCAATTTCCATGTTTATATAATAAATATCAGTCAATGTTACGGTTTTAAAACTTTCCGTTTTTTTGTTCTATTTGTTGAATGCAAAATACAGGCTATATTTTTGTTCGTATTATCAAAGTTTTCTACACTGGCCTACACTGTTTAATGGCATTTTGTTCTTAGCCCCAAAACCTTCATTATAATTTCATTCATTTGTCTTCCAGTATATTGTTGAAACTACCTACCAATTATTTGAGAGTTTGAATCATGCTACTATGCAGCTATGTTCATTTATATAAGAAATTGAGAGGAATATGAACTCGATGGAAAATTGACCGTTGAGATAGCACAACATCTGGGCATCTTGCCCACCTGATAACATGACTTAATTTTACGTTCTATTCACTGCATTTGTAGAACTATCGTCATGTTGACTAAACATATATTTCATTCATCTCCCAGTTTATGTGTGATTTTTTAAACTAATTAACGTAGTTTATCTGAACTGACTTTTCGTGAATAGACATTCTAGTACTAGGAGTTGAGCTTGACATGTGACGTCCCTTTTAGAGTTACCATTGGATAAATGCATTCATCACCATATGTTTCTTATTAGATAGCTTGTAAATATTTATTGTAGATGTGAAAATAGAAGAGTTGGGGAGAGGGAGACAGATAATACAATGCAAAAACTGTACCTGCTGATGTATTTTTTATAATATACATAATAAACTTATTGAAGTGCAAAATAAAATTACAAAATTTATTTTTGAAATCACTTAATACTGTACTACTAACAGTTGGAGTATTATTCCCAGTCAACAAGATTTATCTATGAAATGAATAGCGCTGCATTGGATCCGGATGTACTTTGGTTTCAGAGTTTTTTTTAAATGATTGACCATTTTGGAGTCTCGATGATTTCAGTTGCTTTGTCGTCACATTTTCAAATAGGGCATTCATTTGATCGATTTAGAACATACTTGGGATGGTTGGTACTGGTTACAATTTTTCACACTTATATAATTAAGGTAGGCCCTATTTCAATTTAATTCATTTTTTTTTATTCTATTTATACATGTCGAAATAGGTTTATTTGTACCTTTACATACATAATAACAGAATAATAAAATAATTTGTATGGTATGATATACCCTTGATGAAAATGAATAAAATACCCGCATAAGCTATTTTGGTCTGTAGGAGGTTAAATTGAAGAGTGTAATTTGGTATTAGTTTTCAAGATGGCGGAATGGAATTATGTTTTAAATTTAAATGAAGTAGTGGATTTTTCAATGTATATCAAGTTTTGTGATTTTATGATGAGCAAAGAAATGAGACAAAAATGCATACACAAATTTCAAATAAAGGATAAGTTTAAAAAGCTTCAAAATGTAGGAAAGTTTCCTAAAATGGCGTAGTGCAGATAAGATTGAAAAATACCAAAATAGCAAAGTTTCAAGTTATGTAAAAGTAAAACTAAAATGTGTTCTGGTGAATTTGTAAGTTATTAGTCGTAAGTTTTTTTTGTTGTATGATATTTCCTGTTGAACTGTTGATCTGTTATAACTCAAGTATGTAGTTTCACCTTCATCAATTTTCAAGTTTACAGCAGCCGCAATGAGCATTTGATTGAGTAAAATCAGGATCATGCATGATGAGTTGAATCTTGTTTACGTGAACTTGTTGGCTATTGGGTCCGAATATATGTACCGATGAATACATTATTCAGAATTTGTTCAGTGTAGACATTGTTGATGAAATCAGAAAGAAGCTGACATCCAGTAAAGCTAGTTCGTATTTTTGTTATCAGTTACAGTATATTGTAGTTATATTGTATCAAGCCAGTGGCTTTATATACCTGCATCCGCATGTTCTGAACCTATTTCTTTCATATAAACCATACCACAATCCTCAATCCAAATAGAAAAATCACTTGGAAAAATATTAGATTACTATCGTAGGGTATATTTGGCAGCAAACATTGCATGTACTCTGCTAGCAGCAAAGTGAAGAACTTACAAAATGTAGTAGAAAAATTACAACAACAACATTTATTACATATTTATTTTCCATTGTTGACAGTTTTTTAACATATTTTACTGGCCATATTTCATGTAGGAACCCATTCTGTTGTTTTTTTCCTGTCAAGCTTGGGGCAGAAAAAAGATTGTTGGTGTCTTGGCAAGTGAAAGTAAAATATGAACAGTATGTTTTTCAAATAGTGTCATAAGGTCCCTGTTACATTGCAGAAACTAATGGGTGAAAAGAAAGTAGTAGCAGCAATGCCGCCCCGGTGGCTAAGTCAATTATAGCTAGCTGTATTAACTGAAGTCACCGTTGGGCGGGGGTTCGAGTCCCGCGTAAGGCATGAGTTTTTGTAAACGTCCTTTCACTTATCATCACTTCGTTGTTCCATTATCACCCTCTCATTCGCACCCCCGTATAACCCAGCTGTTGGTGGGTTCGTTAAGCAGCATTAAAAACAAAAAAAAGAGAAAGTAGCAGCAAGAAACGTCTCAGGACGGACATGTAATAGTCTGTGAACAGAAACAGGACCAACTATCTCTTCGAGTTCCAACTGTGTGTTCTAACAAGTTCTTGTGTCTTAACATATCCCTAGTTCTGTAACATCCACCATGCATGGTTTCTAGTCATGCAACAAACTGTTTTATAGGATGTTTGTTGGCGTATGAGTGTAGTGTGTGTCAGAGAAACTTGGAGTTTTACAAAATTTTATATATTTCTTCTGTATATTTTATATATAGTCAAAATGATGACATATACATCAGTCAGGCATGCTCAGTCAATGCATCATTGTGTATGTGTAATGACTTATGTATATATATATATATATATTATTTACAAACATTATTCCATATTAGGGCCTATATTATATTGGTTTGTTATCGGGATAATTTCAAAACAACGCAGACAAAACTATGATTCTTTGAACAAAATCTTATCATATACATATGTAGGGGAAAAAATATTAATTTTTGTGAAGCAAATTCCAAGTTGCGTTGCTTTTTGAGAATTGAAGGTCGCATTTGGAACGGTAAGAAAGATGAATTTTCATTCGTGTACAATTGAAAGTGTTGTTTTGCATAGTACCACAGAAGTGAAAAGTAAGCCTACAATTCGTTTGTCGGCAGCTAGCCAGCAAACCAGACGTAGGGGCTTGGTGGGGATTTCCCGGAAATCATTTTGTGACATGTCACCGGGGAAAATATTGATTACACAAACTGAAATACATTGTCTAATAATAATAGGCCTACTATTACTGCAATTCCAATGTAACAAAAAGCTTTTACAACAATAAATAACATAGATAAAACTCATATCGCAATGTAGCGACATAAATATTGAGACTTTTTCAAATTGTTGTAATTGCTGCAATGCTTGTCTCCCTTACATGTTCTCCACTCTACTAATCACGTACTTGTCTTGTGTTGGTTGATTTAGGTTCCTCTGACTTAGTAGTTGCCTCTTCCCCCCCTTCTATGCTCCTCCCTCTCCCTACCAGCGCTCCTCCCTCCTAGCCACTTCCCCTCCTCTCCTTGTCTTTCCTGCAGCAACTGTAACACTAGAACCAACCAACTACTGATCACGTTAATCTGCCAACCAAATGGAGCTCTGCCATTCCCAGACTGCTAGGCCGTGATCCCTTTCGATAAGTGAGTAAACAATTTGTCTAATATCTGGTAGTATGGTATAAACATGCCTTACAGTTTCTCAAAATCTTAATTACAGTGACATTAATTATATTGGTATCGACTGTTGACGCATTTGCGATTTTACTCGAGCGGATTTATAAAGATTTTTGTTTGGCAACTTATTTGTTTTTTGAGAAGTTAGTGGCCATGAAAATCAGTTTAGTTGCCATATTGATTAAATAATACCCGTACAAAATTGAAGGCGAGTGTGATTTACTCGGGTCAAGGTTTGATCAATGGTTTGACCCTTGATTGAAACATTGAGCAGGCAGCTACACGGATCAGCCCTGCCATCAAGGCTTGTTAGCCCGCTGACGTCATAACAAATGTCAGCTGTTCAAGAAACAGCCGTAAACTTTCTCCCGACTGGTCGAAGCAATCGCGTGACTTCTCCACACGTACGCAGCTGGTCTTTCCGACGAAAGATGCGCAGTAGGATCAATAGTATCGTCTGATTGGCTGGTATTGGTCTAGCTTGATCGAAAATAGAAAATGTTCTGAACAAAAATGTTGACGAGCAGGGTTGACATCAACCCGATCCATGGTACCGTCTACACGAGCCCAAGGGTTGATGTCAAGCCATTGCTCGAAACCTTGACCCGTGTAACTCGGGCTCTAGCCAATACTGTGAAAACCATCGTGTCTGGCTCGTGCAACATGCTGGACTGTGTTCGCTACCGCAATGGCGGCATAGAGCACCTGAGGTAAACCTCTTAACTCTCTCTGAGATCTGCGTTGACCGAGGGCTTAGCTCGATCAAGTCCTATTTGCCTCGAGAGCTTCTATGCTGTAAGGAATCTTTAACTGACATGTATAGCATTAGTCCAACAACTAACGTGCAAATGCTCACTCTTGTTCCACTTGTATATAAGGTCAAAGAGAAGTAACACAGAGAGATGTCTCTTTTATAGCACGTTGGCGACCATATTGTTGCCAGTGCGATGTGTGGGTACTGGATAGCCACTTATAAGCACAACTAAGATGTAAATTAGATACTTTCACACTCATGATGGCCATAGTGTTCCTACCGTTGGCCCCGCGCTATTTTTTGGAACACGATAAGTCGATAACATGTAGAAGCATCTCTCTGAATTTCTTCTTGTGGCAAAATTGTAGAAAACCTTTTTTCTCCTTACATTCAATATATCGTTTGTTTTCATATCATTTGTGTGGCTACAAGTTATAACCAAGTCTATGTTGTTACGCTTCAATAAAAACTGATAATTTACTTGATAGATGAATAGTGTCTATTCTCTGTTCTATTGTATGCTGCATATTACCAGAGCTCGGGTAACAAGAGGGCTTGTAGCTGCAACCGCATGAACCTTGCTTTGGAATGTGACTAACGGACTGAATATGAATGTTTTAGATTGACAGATGAGAAAGATTGTTTTGAGCTCTTCCAAATGCAGCTAATCTGGGATTTTGCATCTTTGCTCAAGTGGTCAGTGCTGGCTTGACAGGCTGTAACCCTGCAAAATGTACTTGACTATAATAATGGTATGCATTATTTTAGAATCATTCTCGTTATATACCTTCTTGCATCTTTTAGAACTATTTTTGTAAGTTGAATTTAAAAAAAAAAAAGTCTCTACACATTCTAGTTGTCTATGATTTTCTCAAATGCATTACAGTAATCATTATTTTTATACCGTTGCATCTTTGTAAATTGAGACTATAATTTTTGTTTTTAATTACTAGTGCATTGTGTGAAATTGACTAAATAATTGAATTGTGTGAGGTTATAGATGACACTCTTCATTACCTTTACAGCCTTCTCTATCACCCCTCGTTCTTTCTGTTCTCATGCCTGGTGCCTTGGATCGATGAATCATTCAATCACAAATTGTCTAAGAAAAGAACGAATGACTTGCAATCTGATTTCACTGTCCAGTGTTTAGCATATGTTGAACAGCTGTAAAGTATCTAGAGTGTTGTCCCTCTTTGAATGAACCACTGTGAACGTACATTGCCTTTTATCACGTCAACGTTTTGTATTTATTGCCGCGCACTAGATCGACGCATGAATTTAAACAAGCGTCAGTTGTGTTATTATTCTTTTTTGTAAGAAGTATGGTTTTAAATTTGTATCAGAAGGTTTGTCATCCTACAAACAGCTGTTGTGCGTAAGATGAAAAACTAGGAGAAAATGGGTTTACATTTAATGTACACCTTTGCAAAGCTAATCACTAGCTTCTGATGAGAATTTGCATCACTATAAGTGAGTGACGGTCCTATTGATTGGCTGCTAGGTTTGAATATCATCCAATGAACTAATCTCATTTTACAAATCCAAATTACCAATCGTTGACTTTGGCCATATGGTCTGGTAAGTTGAATTGAACATTGAACACACTTGATCGATATTCAAGCTACACCGTTCATTGGTAGATTTGAGAAGCTTGTATTCACAACGGCCAGCCAACTTGGTTTAGCCTATCCAATTTCCATACATTCACTGTAGGCCGTGCAAAACGTCAATTAATTCTCGAAATCCTTAAATAATGACAGCGTTACTGTCTGATGATACTTTCTACCACGCACTGATATATGCCATCATCCTGTGAATAAACTGTTCACATATATCGACCGTTGAATTAATTGATTGTTCTGATTTCAGATAAATGCTGGAGTATTATCTCTTGACAGGCCTACTGTGCTTGGCCTACGATCTCAACAACTCTCAGCAGACCCAATGCAAGTGTCTATACCTACCTTATAACCCCCTTATAAGGTAACTTCCCAATGCTGACTAAGATATTTCCACATTTTACCAATAACGTTGAATGGTTTGTGTTATGACGTGTTGAAATAACCAAGTATAAGATTGTTTGAAGGTGACAAGTAGAGACCAAGATGTCCATTAGCAGCTGTTCCTTATGCCATTCTGCCAGTTCCAATATACTGATGTTCCTGTGGACTACAAAAACACAACAGAATAATGTGTGATAATGTGATGCAATAACTGCAGAGGGAAACAGTTGGCATTACGATGGGAGAATTAATTGAATACCTGAAATCATTCATACCTTATCTGAAAGTGTACGGAAATATCGTCGTCTAGTTTCGAATGACCTCGACCCGTACTCGCGCGAGCATTTAACCGTTACGAAGGCAGCTGCTCCTCCTCGTCCATGCTAAATAATACTCTGCTGATGCAACGGCAATCTTTTTAATTCCGTTTCGAGCAACTTCTAAGACCACTCTCAACAAACGCTCTATGCCTTATGTTGTCTTTAGTCTCCAACATACACGGCTTCCTAACCCCCTTGTACCGTGCAAGCCCAAGCGTAGTGTGTTTATGTGTGTATTACAATCTGCGCGTGCATCCAAAGACTGGATATATACTAAGACGGAACGGGTTACATTCCATTCGTAATGTGTATAGAAATGAAAGTGGAAGAAAACATGTGGAACAATGTCATGCTATTTTATCGACTCAATGACACATCTGTCAGAGTTATCGAACGACGATCACCGTTCTCCATTTATTAACGTAGTGAATCGTCAATTTCTTGTTTCCTTGGTTTTCTATTCAGTTCCCCGTCTTAGCATAACAAGGTCTTTGGTGCTGCATCTCTTTTGGTGCATACAGTTAACATACCACTGACTAGCTTTACTAAGCTTACAAAATATATTATTGTGAATATTGTAGTTATTTGAACAATCAACTCTTCAGAGTATGGTGAAACATTGTAATAAGTTGCGGGTGTTCATTTGTAACGGATCGTGGCCAGAGTAGAGTTATCGTTTGACCTTGAGCAGTGTGTTGATCTCGTCTCACTATGCAAGTGGTTTTTTCAAATTGGGCATATGTGTGCCAAAATGTTTTGCTCATGCATTTATTCACTATTTCTATTATCTAGTATCGATGAAAAGCTATTTTTCTGAATGGTTGAACTTGATTCATTTATAAATGCAAATTTCAAGATAACAACAAATATTGATATTTAGCCAATTCTATGTACTGGAATCTACATATGTTCTGAAGGCATAGAATGTTGAATATTTGACGTTGGTCAAACGGTAACCCTAGATCCAGGTACTATATACGGTAGTCACATTTTTAAGCCGATCGTTATGTTTTGACGGTTGTTTTCCAAGTGCGACATATTGTCGTCTTTCAAGTTTTGGTCGAATACATCGGATATTACAACGTGTACTTCCTGTACTGAACGTAAAACAGTATTATTAAGATCACCAGTGTACTAACTGAGCCCTGCTTCCTGAACTCTAGTTTCATCTTGCATGTCATTTGTGGATGCATAGCCCAAGTCAGATGAACCAAGTGAGTGAGATTGGGATGGACAACTTGAATGTAGTAGCGTCACTCAATAGGGTACTCTACTCTTGCTTTCATGCCATTGATTGATGAGCAAGTGCCAGTAGTTTTTTGTTACCAAATTTATTAAATTGTTTCATTTGAAACTTCAGACAAATTTGACTTTTGCTGTTCTATTTATCAACATACATTTTTTTTTCAGAACTTGAACTTTATGCAATCTAGGCCTATATTTTATAGGCATATAGCTTGGAGTTCTGATTGTTGTAATATTACGAATCAAGTAAAATTCAATTGATTTTTCTCAAATACTCTTCGGACCTAATTATCTATGATAAGTTTCAAAGTTCCTTGTGAGGGGATGGAAATAGTTGTGAAAATTAGCATCCAATTTGTTTTTGTATTCAGGAATCAGGGTTTGTACTAAACGTAGACCTGCCTTATTTGCCTTGTATAATGCTCATCATTTCAAATCGATAAGTTATATACTTTAGTTTTCAACAAGATGTGTACCTTTTCCCAACTAAAACGGTGATACACTTATCACCAAGCAAGTGGGGCTAATCTATGCTGTATATAGACATTGAAATATAGGCATTTTTACAATATATATATATGTGATTGGTTCAATCATTTGTCTGTTGACAATGAAAAAAGAAATTGAGAATTGGTATGCAGTTTTTAGGATTAGATTTACCAAAATCTTCTAGATATGATTGCTATCACAGGCACGTTTAAGCACAGCAGTTAGTACAGATTCTTCTTGGAAAACACTCTAAAAGTAAGCCACATTATGCATTCACTTATTCGTGAACCCGTCTCAGCTTTGCCTAAATTGATGGCTCTTTGTGTTTGTCTGATGAGCCACAAAAGAATGCACTTAGAGTTTATCCTGTAATTTAACGGGTACTACTTCCAGGGAAAAGGTGTGTTCAAGTACTTGTACAGATATTATTTATTATAAGTGTGCTTCAACTCATTACGACCTCATCAACTTGTAAATAAGGAAATCAATTACTGGTACTTCTATTCTGTCTTTGCATAATGTGACAGCATACTTGATTGTGTTTTTCTAGTTGACATGAGTGTGATGGATATTTGCAAATTCATCTGTTCAAGTTGTCATTTTTCATTGTGTTCATTGGACAGTATCCCAAGGATTATAATGAAACCTACATGTTCAAATCAAATAGTTATTTGTAGATAATGGTTCATCATTCTCCGGATGCAACTTCAATCTCCTAATAAACATAGATTATGTCTAAAAAATGTACCTTGAAGAAACAATAGTGAAGATAGTAATGCTCTGTAAGTATTTGTAATAAGCAGCTATGCCATTAAACTAAAAATAATTATTTGATTTAATTTCACTAGGTTGTGTATTAGCCCAATAATATTAAATAATAACTAATCTGTGTTCCAGTGTGTTTCGTTCTACAGTACTTGCTTACCATTGTTTGAGCTTCGCCTATCGTTTATTTATCTACCAGCAATTTACATAGCAATGCTCGCAAATATGCATGCTTTATATTTTACGTATATTTACTTAATTTATTTATTACATTTTACAATGTAAGCACTAGAGTATTTCTTATTTTTATATTGATTCATAAACGCTGTATGTATATAATAGTAACCGGTATATTTGTTTGTCTTGTAACTGATCTTCGCATATCAGTGTATACGGCAGGCTAAGTGCAGGAACGTGCAGTATTTTCTTCGTCTTATTTCTCACCGTTGGTGATAAAAGAGTGTGTGTTGGACGTATGTGCTTGTCATTTGTGACCTGTTGTGAGAGTAGAATCTAGAAGAAACATCTTGCTACTTGGATGAGAACTTGGCCTGATGTATCCTTTGATATGCAATTGTTTTTAAAATGTTTGATAAAATCTATATATTGCCAATAGTACTGTAAAAAAGTGGATGTTACATTGGTGAGTTTTCTTGCGGAAAGTTTGTTCATAAACTCTTTGGTAGAGTTGGATGATATTGTTTCATGATTCGAAGAACTGTTGAGACAACGAACCAATTTACCAATCCTCTAGTAATTAGTGTATAAAATGTGCCACTTATGTCTTGGTATACCATCAAGATAGGAGATCAATGTTTTTGTAACAAATGCTGGACATGGAAAAAACATTTTTTTAGATGTTAACAAATTATAAACTTGCTGCTCGTAAATTTTACCATATAACAACCACTTTATTCCAAGCTGGCTTGAGTTGACTTGGTTCAAAAAGCTCAGATTTCAAAGTCATTAGACCAAAAATGTAAAGGGTTTCGACAATTTCGTCAAGAAACCACGGTATTATATTTACCTATGAACTGATCTAATAAATAAAAATAAATAAACATAATTGAATACCAATAGGGAGATCAAATACGTATAGTAGAGATGACCACCATAATATGCCATGCATGATTGATGACGTAAGAATTAAAATACAATACACAATATGATTTTGTTATTCTAATACCTTCCATACTCGAATATGTATTCCCCGATGAAAAATCAAAATATCAATAAAAAGGATTTTTTTCTATCTCTAAAGTACCGTATGTATCTTAGCCCTGAGAGTATCGGCGTATTATCTAGATCAGTATTGGTTGCGTAACAAGAGGTTAGTTGAACAGAAATGGGAAATAATGGACACGTCAGAAATGAGTACAATAAACAGGCATAGGGATGTGAAATTTTTAGAAAGATGTCCGAGTTTTACTGTATGTTGCATTTTGGTATTGCTCTTGA
Source organism: Brachyptera putata (assembly GCA_907164805.1). Classification (NCBI taxonomy): domain Eukaryota; kingdom Metazoa; phylum Arthropoda; class Insecta; order Plecoptera; family Taeniopterygidae; genus Brachyptera; species Brachyptera putata. The sequence continues at coordinate 54,939,806 of OU015463.1, forward strand.
TGATTTCTTCGTTCATTGTCAGGCCTACTATTTACCAATCAAATGAAAATTATTAATATAAACTTGAAGGGATTAGGATGTACCTAATTTGAGAAGAAATTCTGTGCTGTAGGCTGCTTGGCGGAGAATATACATAATTTATTGATTGTAATCAGTCAACTATAAATTGGATACGAAAGAAATGTTAGTATGAAGATGCTATTTTTTTTTTTATTATTTGAGCAAAGCGTACATTTCACAAGTTTCCTTTCAATCTTGTTATTTACACCAAAAGGTTTTGATTCTAATCCATGAGAATGAGACCATGACTTTTCTAGGTCTCTATTGCATACCCTCCAACGCGATGCATCCATAAAGAAACGACATCATATAACTAACAGTATTAAGCTTCTGAGATTTTAAAATCATGATCACCACAAACTCTTGTGGGAAATCCAATATTTAAATATAATTACTAATGGTAATCATAAGAGTTACATGCACCCAGCATTTCCCATGTCGATCATAATTGCAAATGTACAACGTTGGTTTGCTGTTTACTCGATTGTTGAAACGTTTTTGAACCCTACATTTTGTTTTACAAAATGCCTTTGAACAATGTTATGCTTCTGTTTACCCATTGTGAAGATAGAACAAGTACAAAACCTCATGCCTAAATGGTCACTCAATGAGCTCAATGAAATGGCTCATTGGAAAGTGGAGGATGTCACAGAAATGACTTGATTCTCTCGGCAACATATAAGTCACGAAGAGATTATTCACGTAGATTATGTGGTATTGAACATCTCTCAACTTTCAATTACGTTTCATTTTGTTTCAATTCTTATTTCTGATTCAACCCGTTAAATACTCATTTTGGGTCTGGAAATTTCCGCAAATAATTTGTTCAGGTATCCCTGAATATGCACACTTTCAACCTCAACTTTCATCCCCTATCTCAGTCAAAGTATATTCAATGCGTACAAACGTGAATATGAGTTTATATAGGTCTCCCATCCCAACAATACCTAGAGGTATCACACGTTTACTCAGTCTAGGTTTCTACATTTTCATCTGTATTCACAAATATTCAAGTACCTGGTACCTATAATTTTCTTCATGGCTTGTTCAGTCTCGGATTCAATTTTTAAATCTCAACCTACATTGAAAAAGAGAGTTTATTTCTTGAAACTAAAATTTGTGAGAAATTGATATTTATTTTGGTTTTATTTATGTCTATTCAGTAAAATACAATGTCACACATAGAAAATTGGTAGCTATTAAATATGAACTGGGAAACATTTCACTATCGATAACAACTCTGAAAAAAAGAAGAGTAGGTGGTCATCACATTTCTAGATCACGTTGTATTATGGTAAGCATAGACGTGCGTACAGGGGCGTCCAAGTAGGTCTGGGCCGTACCTAATGTGTCACTTGTAGGAGGAGACAATATAGGTATGGCACTAATTATTTTGAATATTCATGAAAAGTTATTTATTCCTAATCATCCGTTGAAACTGAAGGAAAGTCCAATATTATTTTAATTTTAATGCGCTTTTCTTCTCTTGAAAATACTATACTATTCCCAAGTGTGAGGGAGACAAACTGATGGCCAAAATTTAGGTTTTATTTTATTATTTATTACATCGGCAATCTAATTTAAAACCCGACCATACAGTCCTCTCGGTTCATCCATTGAACTCTGTCATTTACCTCTGTTCATTGTCATTGAAAAATACTACCAAAATATTTGATCGAGTGCGGGGAGTGAAACCAAATGCACCAAATTGTCTGGCATGTTACTTCTCATAGATTTCAATATAACGAAAGCGTAACATTAACGTAGACAACGACGAACCAGATTCTCAGCAGACAGTGAATCACAATACATCAAGGACAATCGTAGGTCTGAAAGATTTTGCTACACATACCAAAAAATTCTGCGAGTACGTATTTTAGGTTACGAAGGGATATTTCATGAACCAATATACGACAAAAATCAGTCTAAATTCAATCAATCAAAATCAAATCTAGTTTACGAAAGCCCAAAATTATTTCCGCTTACGGTGTAAGGGCCTCCAGCAGCTGGGACTCAAAAACGGCCCAAATCCTTGCACACTGTGTGCCGTGGGGGAGCCCAAACTAATATAGGGGTACTTGCTAGGGCTCCGCCATCACCTTGGTGAGGCATTGGTATATAATCGGTTTGGACCATACCTAATAATCGGATTGGATCATACCCTGCGCACGCATATGGTGGGAAGAGAAATTAATTTAAATATGCCCTTGAAAAAATGTACGTGAGTCCACTCTTTTAAGAGTGTTCGTTTATACTAGGGTTGCCGTTCAATTTCAATATTTCTGGTCAATACTTTATTTTAGGACTTTTTGATTCAATAACGAATTGAAATGTTTGATATTCAATTAATTCAATATCGAATTGGAACATTGCAAATAGGTAAAATAAGTAGGGAGTAAAAAAACTAAGTGACCAAAAATAGTGAAAAAGTGAATACCCAATCAGAAGTGAATAAAAAAAAAAGAAGGGCTTCACGCACGGTTTCTCGTCGCCGTGAGTGATGGTGTATTCCGAGTATAACATGTGTATGTCGGGGGAAAAGCTCGACGTGCTCGTAATGTGTTCTCGTAGCTACCAGTATAAACATTGTTATGAGATAACTACCAGATGGTCAGTGACTTTCTACTCTAAAGAAGGAATTGATCTGAGGGATTTGATATAATTCTGTATATTATTGTAAAATGGGTGGAAAAGAAACTGCAACTGAAACAGAATTACATGATCGAAAATCATGACTTCCAATCTCGCATTTCTTCTCATTTGATATATTCGATTCAATATTTTTAATTTGATTTGATATCGATTGAAAATTGAGAATTTCGATATATTTCTATCAATATTAATTCATTGTTTACGTTTCAATATTGCTTGCAATTGTCTTATCGAACGGCAACCCTACTTTTTACGTTCAATGCTTTCCCAAATGCTAGTACTACCGGTATATTCAATGATGGACCTACCTCCTGTTTCAATTATTTGAATTAATTTTCAAGTTTTTATGTAAATGTAATACAGTGAAACCTCTATGCACCGTTCCCAGATTCATCGTTTTACCACTTCTATAATTTATTATGTCTCACCCCACCCTACTCTCATTAACAATTTTTCAATTTTCATGTGTGGATCATTTTCCTATATGAATTCTTCCTGCTTCCTTGAGAAATGAAAGATAGAGGTTTCACTACAATATCTTACCTTAAATTCTCTGACAATGTTAATACAATGTTTTGTGATACAACAGTTAATAAATACAATACAATACAAGGGATTAACCTAACACATTGAGGCGTATGTAGAGCTATATTAATGGTAAACTCTATTATACATTTGAAGAACTATTTATATATTTTAAATAATAATAATACATGAGGCTACTACAGTATCCTATATTTAGTATTTACACTGGAATATCAATGCTAAAATTAGTACAGGTTTATTTAACTTCTTTGAAGCCGTAACCTTAATATAAAATAGGTTTGTGACCTTTTATGTTGGCTTTTAAAAGACATGTTAACTTGTAATATAATTTATGTTAACCCTGTAAATTTCCATGGTGTTATACTGTGCTTTGAGAAGGGTGCAAAATTAGATACTTTAAAAAATGTTGTGATACACCATATTATGAACAGCTTGAAAAGAAAAGAAAGGACCATCTAACGTTTAATTATTGGAAACCTGTGGACTGTGTAATTTCCATTGACATTGGGTTTGAATAACCTTGAATTGTTTGCTTAAAAGTTGAAACGTTTTCGCTAAGCCTACATCATTTTAATAAGTAGCCGCAGATTTTTCTCGTTAATTATACATCATCTGTTCCAAGCGATGTCTTTCATGAAAATATTAAGAATATATTTTCTAGACATAAAATACTGTGGGCGGGCTATGTGGGAACGCAAGTATGCTTTAGTTGATTGATTGATTATTGTTTACTTAACGAGTCCCCAGCAGCTACGTTATATGGGGATCCGAATGAGCAGGTGATTCTTATACTACAACGTAATGATAAGTGAAAGGACATTTACAAAGACCCCATGCCTTGGGTGGGACTCGAACCCACGCCCAACGGTTACTTCTGCTTCTAAAGTGTTGCCTCAGCTGACCGAGCTACCGAGGGCGGCAAGAATACTTCGGTCCATATAGGGCCTACACATGCTGCAAAATAATACAAATATTTTCTTTCATGTCAAAACCAAGTTCTCTTGGTCATTTTCAGTCTTTGGTGTCAAGCAAAGATGTGTATGCTGTATTAAAAAGTCTAACAAAAGGCCAAATGTAACATGCCTTGACTGAATGATTGATTCACTCTGATTAGGCCTAAAGTATGAATTAGATGGTCAGATGAGCTAGTTTTATGATAAAGTCTCATTAATTTAAAATAAAATACTAGTAAATACAGTATTGAAATTAGTCACAACAAGTTTCAGATGGATGTCTCTTGCATATTCAAGAGCCTTAATAATGAAAATTTTCCGTAAAATAATTTGTGTTATTACGTTATATTATATAATTATATAATATGTGATTTGTAATGTTGAAATGTTTCATCAGAATTGCTCTTGAAAATAGAAGAGAGAGACCTCAAAAACATTTGAGAAAGTATTTTTTCAACTGTATTTCTTATTCTATTTTAATTCAATACCATGACATCCAAACAATAAATTCATTTTTAGTATAAATCTTCTACGGTGAAATTGAATCACAAAATATGGTCACAGCTCATAGCACAGACCATGAAGTGATAGTTTTTTTACATTTTTTCCAAATTGTCTTTGCATGACACCAATATACTGTAATAGAATATGTTCTCTAGCTTTGTAGTTGTGACGATTGGTTAGTATAAGAATTAACAATGTGTTAACATTGTGCTTTGGTTGAGGAATAAAACCTGTACTAAATGAGAGGGAATGAACTTAAGGAATAATAAATACAATATAGTATTGCCGTTTAAATTATCCGTGATTTTCTACATCCTACACGTACTTAACTTAGAGTTTTATCACTGTTCACATATCGCACACTTGAAAAGTTCTTCGTGATATTTCGTTTGGAATTCAGTTCTCTTCTTTTAAGTCCGTCATTTTTGAGAACTACTTGCAGGTATGACGATCTATTTGTATTTCACAAGTTTTGCATTTAACGTAGCAACACCATACGAATTTGCAGTGGCATCTTTCTACGTGTTTCATAACCTGAAACACACAAGTCAAAGTTACGTACGGAAATTACATGACATGTTTTCTACGTAAAATAGCAACAAATAGAACAAAATTATCAAGTAATTATTTTGAATAAATTACTAGCACGCAAATGGGAGTTCATTCAGTTTACATGTAGCCCTAATTTACTAGAATTTTCTTTGTTTCTTCTTAGTTCAGCAGTAGAAAAGTGATATACTTGAAATATACATTTTTTGAAAATAACTTAGGAGACACTACTAGTGTTCTAGTTACAGTTGAATGGTATGACAATAATCTAGTTGTAATATCCATTTGAAATATCCAACAAAATCACCCTGTCAACATTTTGTTATTGTTTTAAAACCGCATTCTACTACTATAGCAGGAGGCGATTTTGTATCGAAGAGTAAATGAGTGCATGAGGAATGTCAAGTACGATTGAGAATGTATATAAAGCATATCAGATGCATTCGATTCATTTTCTTTTCGTCGTAATGAGAAGCGCCTCGCTATTAGACTGTTGTTGCTCATTGAAAGTTCAGTATGCATTTGAATTCTCGAAGTACGCCTAAACATTTTGATTAGTTGCGAAGTGATTAACTACGGGGAATAAAGGCGTCAACCATGATGATTAAAGATGCACCATCCTTATTCTGACTGCATATGATGATTAAAAATAATAAAACACAATTAGAATACGTATATATACCTGCGTATTGTAGCCGCGTCCGCAACAAAGTAAATCACAGCTGTCTGGACCGTGTGACGTCTTATTGCATACTCGTCCCCAAGTACCAGGTATGCCTTTATCAGCGTCGTGAACGCAGAAGTTGGGAGACTTATGAATGTGAACCAGATCTCCTTTATTGACGGGTAGCCGACTCGTCATGCTAGTATGCTTACTCTTGCGACGTAGGCGTCTACTGACCTTTGGGTTCGACATCTAAGAAAAAGATGTATTTATACTTATGATTTTGTGAAAAATCACAGCAGGCTACAGTATGAAAACAATATTCCAAGTTTTTCTTTGAATGCTTGAAATCCAAAATTCTTCCTAATATGGAAACAAGTCACGGTTCAAATTTTTATCCATAGACAAAATCATACTAGCAATAATTTTGGAATGTAAAGCACAGACTGTCATTGGCTTGCTCACTTATTTTTTAACAAATATAATTGAATGAGCCTTGGCCATTGACCACAGCCTTAGTTAGGGCAGAAATCAAGAAAATACCATCGTAGTGTAAAACTGATGGAAGAATGATGTTTACAATATTGCAGTTTGGTTCATTGATGAAGGTAGGCACAATATGAGATATAATATTTTGTTAGTTTTACTCAACGCATTATTGAGTTGCATGTTATTACACAGTTACGTATTTTTACGTATTTACGTATTTTATTTATTCATTACAGATTTTCATTACATTACAGAATATGGCCAGTATTCATTACAGATTTTACAGATTTTCCCATCCCATTTCCTCAATCATTTTACTAGGTCTTTCTTTTGGTCTTTCAGTATTACTGGTTATCACCGGTTATTACACTGACATCAATTTTTTGTGTTTTGCAAGATTATTTTCATTCAAATGGTTACTGTAGGAAATTTTGTACGCTGCTAGTTATTGTTGCTAGTAGTGGTTGAAGTTGTTGATAGGTTCCAAAATATTGGTTTCCAATTGAAAAACAGTTATTTTTGTACCAACTACTGCGTATTCCTTCAATTAATAACGTATTGTAATCTACATACTGTGCGTGCCACTTGAACAGCTTGGCGGTATTTCCGTTTCAGCGTGTCTCCAATCTCGTTGAACGATGGCATGGTTTTCCAACATGTTTTCAGTTCACAAGATCCAGAAACTCCGTGACATCGGCACTGAATACGCATCAACGAACTCACAACCTAATGAGAAGAGACATAACATTTATTTTATCATCAGGTTCTTTCTGGAAAAGATGAACCTTTTCTTATCATAAATGGATTTCAAATTAATAGGACTGACAGGATCCAGTGATGCAAAAATATTGGGGATATAAATGTTCATATCGATGTTTTTTTGTCACTTTTATCGTTTGATTTTATATTTTAATATACCCGGTAATATGACTATAGACCTACCTATATCACTAGGAAAACTCATTAAATGCAAATCGTCAGATGAGCTGGATATTTATATGAAATGCATTCGAAATCCACACATCTTGTTTTGAGGTAAGTCACCGTCACACACTGCCTTTGTTATGCGGCTTCAACTGCTTGTGTTTGTTGATCATTTCAATTGTTATTCAGATCTAATTGATTCCACCTCTTAATCATTGTGATCGATTTAATTGATCGAGGCATTGATCGAGGCAAAACCATGGCATAGTCTTTGTTTAATAAGGATTTATATATAATAGTAAGTATACAATTGAAGGTCTTCCCCCAAAAGATTATAGCCATAAATAAATAGCATGAGCTAGAATATATTTTTTTTATCGAAATTATAAGCAGCAGGGGCGCCGACTCCGTGGGTGCTCAGGGTCCAGAGCACCCGTCGGATCTTTTCGAGGGGTGCAGAGCACCCCTCGAAAAGATATCCGCAATATATATATATATATTCCTATATATTCCCAATATATATTCCTAAATATTATCTGCTTTGCAACTTCTAGAATACTCAAGCAGGGACGTCGTTGAAACTTAAAAGGGGGCCAAGGTGGGACGCGTGCCCCACCAATCGACATTTGCACCCCACCAAAAATTTATTTATTTAGAAATCGCGAAAATAACTTCGAAAATGTCCATGATTGAAATATTGAAATAACGTTGGAAATATCCATAATGGTGTAATCTAGGACTCCTAAACTGCTTGTAAATCGCAAAAATCACTTAAAAAAAATGACCATATTTCAAATAATTCCCTGCAGGGCTTTGCTGGTGGAGATCGAAAAATTAACTTCGAGAATATCCATGGAGGTTCAATTATTGGACTTCAAAAGGACTTTATTTATTATTATATATTTATTGGACTTCATGGTATTCGATATCAAGCCCTTCCACATCAATTTCCGGAGACTGTCAACGCTAGCAATTCAGCTACCTAGAAAGTTATCGAGATATTTGAGAATTTACTTGTGTCAGGTGGAATACCTGTTGGGGTATTCTGCTTCCCTGGTACTTGAGTCAATTTTCCACGAACAAAAGTGAACAGGCTGAGCAATAGACAGGTCGAGTTTTATTTATAATATCTTCTTCAAGTATCTCGACAACTTTGCTAATTCATATGTCCAGGTAGCCGAGTGGCTAGCGTAGACGATTTCGGATTGTGGTCCGGAGAGGCCCGCGATCGAAACCCATACAGAGCTGCTTTTTTGTCATATTTCACTCAACAATTACTTGGATTAATTCAGTAATGAGAGTTATTACAGTGTGATTAATTTATCCAGTGAAGAGAGGAATTATCTCTGAGCTAATGTCCATTGAGGATTCGTACCATTGCATATGGGTATATTAAACAAAATATGACAGTAAAAAAGCAGTCCCCAATGGTATTCGATACCAGGACCTTTCGCACCGGGATCCGATTTCACCAACGCTAGCAACTGAGCTACCTAGACATGGAACATTTGTAAAGTTATTGAGATACTTGAAAAGATGTCTGAATTATTACCTAACCTGTTGGTATATTCTGCTCCTCTGGTAGGAGAGCTGAGGTTTGAAAGATTATTCGAATTCATTTGTGTCAGGTGGAATACCTGTTGCGGCATTCTGCTTCCCTGGTACTTGAGTCAATTTTCCACGAACAAAAGTATTCGAGCAAATTAGTTACAGTCCAGTATTCGTACCAGGGTAGCAGAGCAATCGACAGGTCGAGTTTTATTCAAAATATCTTCTTCAAGTATCTCGACAACTTCGCAAAATTCATATGTCCAGGTAGCTGAGTGGCTAGCGTAGACGATTTCGGATAGTGGTCCGGAGTGGCTCGCTATCGAACCCCATACAGAGTTGCTTTTTTGTTATATTTCACTCAACATTTAATTAGATTAATTCAGTAATGAGAGTTATTACAGGGTGATTGATTTATCCAGTGAAGAGAGGAATTATCTCTGAGCTAATGTCCATTGAGTATTCGTACCATTGCATATGGGTATATTAAACAAAATATGACAGTAAAAAAGCAGTCCCCAATGGTCTTCGATACCAGGACCTTTCGCACCGGGATCCGATTTCACCAACGCTAGCAACTGAGCTACCTAGACATGGAACATTTGTAAAGTTATTGAGATACTTGAAAAGATGTCTGAATTATTACCTAACCTGTTGGTATATTCTGCTCCTCTGGTAGGAGAGCTGAGGTTTGAAAGATTATTCGAATTCATTTGTGTCAGGTGGAATACCTGTTGCGGCATTCTGCTTCCCTGGTACTTGAGTCAATTTTCCACGAACAAAAGTATTCGAGCAAATTAGTTACAGTCCAGTATTCGTACCAGGGTAGCAGAGCAATCGACAGGTCGAGTTTTATTCAAAATATCTTCTTCAAGTATCTCGACAACTTCGCAAAATTCATATGTCCAGGTAGCTGAGTGGCTAGCGTAGACGATTTCGGATAGTGGTCCGGAGTGGCTCGCTATCGAACCCCATACAGAGTTGCTTTTTTGTTATATTTCACTCAACATTTAATTAGATTAATTCAGTAATGAGAGTTATTACAGGGTGATTGATTTATCCAGTGAAGAGAGGAATTATCTCTGAGCTAATGTCCATTGAGGATTCGTACCATTGCATATGGGTATATTAAACAAAATATGACAGAAAAAAAGCAGTCCCCAATGGTATTCGATACCAGGACCTTTCGCATCGTGATCCGAATCCACCAACGCTAGCAGCTGAGCTACCTAGACATGGAGCATTTGCAAAGTTATTGAGATACTTGATAAAGATTTTTGAATTATTACCTAACCTGTTGGTATATTCTGCTCCTCTGGTAGGAGAGCTGAGGTTTGAAAGATTATTCGAATTCATTTGTGTCAGGTGGAATACCTGTTGCGGCATTCTGCTTCCCTGGTACTTGAGTCAATTTTCCACGAACAAAAGTTTTCGAGCAAATTGGTCAACAGTCCAGTATTCCTACCAGGGTAGCAGAGCAATCGACAGGTCGAGTTTTATTTATAATTTGTTCTTCAAGTATCTCGACAAATTTGCAAAATTCATATGCTCAGGTAGCTGAGTGGCTAGCGTAGACGATTTCGGATAGTGGTCCGGAGTGGCTCGCTATCGAATCCCATACAGAGCTGCTTTTTTGTTATATTTCACTCAACATTTAACTAGATTAATTCAGTAATGAGAGTTATTACAGGGTGATATATTTATTCAGGGAAGAAAGGAATTATCTCTGAGCTATGATGATAATATCAAATGCTATTTGATTTATTACCTAACCTGTTGGTAGGTTCGAGAATTCGAGAATGTCCATGAAGGTTCAATCACCAGACTCCTAAACTACTTGTAAATCGCATTTTTTTTTTTTAAATGAACATATTCAAAAAAATTCCCTGCGGGGCTTTGCTGGTGGAGATCAAAAAATGACTTCGAGAATGTCCATGAAGGTTCAATTATTGGACTTCAAAACTGTATATAGATCGCAACAATTACTTAGAAAATGTCCATATTTCAAGAAAATACCTGCGGGGCTTGGGGAAGGAGTAGCAAAATCAATTTAAAAAAAGTCCATTATGATGTCTTTGTTATTATGAAAGTCTTCTTGAACTAATAAAATATGTACAAAAAACACGAGTTTTCAAAATCTTCCCTGCCCCGCAGGGTGGGGGTCGGACCCCCACACCCCCATTGGGCTCTGACATGTTTCACTAGAAAATTAGAGCACCCGTCGGAATTTTCAGAAGTCGGCGCCTATGATAAGCAGTTTGCTGCTTGACCATTCAATGTGAAAATGTCTCCCAATGTTCTCTCTTGGGAGGTATAATTTCTGTCAGGTTATCATAGCAACAAGAAAATTGAGAGCAAACAAATGAATATCGAGGATGTGATTGGAGAAAACAATTTGAGCCTTGGCGGACATTGTTGTCCACTTGGCACTTTTCATAACAATGCACATGTATATAGCTTGAAAGAAGCTTATTTCAGAATAGATCGAACTGCATAGAATTTGAGACAATCAATCTTCACTAGGCTTCACTACTTTTAAGAAAAATTAATTTAAAATTTTGACCACGTTCAGTGTTAGGACTAGAACTGTTTGGTTATTGGAAACAAACTATTGCAAGTAATTAGTTGAGTACAATTTCAATAAAATCCATAAAATCAACCCAATAAGAAAACATTAGAATAGAATAATTTTTTTATTGGTTTGTGTACATATCATTATACAGGTTGGTCATTTAAACCAACGTCATTAATAATATCAGAACATATATCTGTATTTAGAGTTGCATTACATAGAAAACTTAATTCCATTTTTAGCTATGATGAGGACAAATGTGATTGAAAAGGTAATACATTTTCATACCTTGTTCACAATAATGAAAATAAAAATGAATTATTGTACTACTGTACCTGTAATAATACCTCCCTTTAAATGACCCCTCGATTTTAATTTTCAATAGATTCTAGCAGCAACTGTCTTCACGCTTATCTCCAGCTCAACATGATTTAAAATCGTTCAGTCAGTATTAAAGCTGACATATTTGAACTAACTACCCTCTATTAAACAGAGAAAATGCGTGTTGGGTGCTGAAAGGAATACCGGTATCTCTCTCATCCTTTGAGCTTACCTGCCGACCTGCTTCATTGTTGTGGAGGTTCATCCTCATGCGCACATTCCATGCCTTCTTATTCTTACTGCTAGGGCTAGGTTTCACGCGTTCGGGCGCATCCACAAACTTCCTCGTGAATTGGACTCCATACTGCAAGTTGTCACTATGGCATAAATACAGACTTTGTAGGATTCAAAGCACATTATTACTCATCGCATCTATCTTATTATAGATCTTGAATCGAAACCTGAAATCATTCGCGTGTTTCAAGTAGTCATCTACAATACTATCGACTTGGAGCTTGTGTTAACAAAGGAAGAATGAAGATTGATTATGAATATATAAGAACAACAAAGTTGAATAGGATAGGATAGTAATGCTCTTTTTTTTTTAAAACTAAGTCTTGTCCTCCACCTAGCTTCTGAAATTGTTCCAATTTCCTCCCAATAACCATTTATGTTAAATCAGAAATTGGAAGGCGTTATATATATATATATATATATATATATATATATATATATAACAGGCGCAAAATGACCTTAGATGTTGACGCGCCGTTAAACACCAACAATAATATATATATATATATATATATATATATATATATATATATATATATATATATATATATATATATATATATATATATATATAACAGGCGCAAAATGACCTTAGATGTTGACGCGCCGTTAAACACCAACAATAATATATATATATATATATATATATATATATATATATATATATATATATATATATATATATATATATATATATATTTGTACGGGACGTTATTTGTGTTAACATTTACACATATCAATGCAAACAATCAAAATGAATAACATTCATCAATGAACAATTAAATTGGTAAGTCCCCCTCATCACCTTTTAACAACCCTCTCAAAATAGTCACCGCTGCAGCCACTTCATGATCAAGATCTTGTGAGATTGCGGTCACATAAATTGGTCGATCAAGCTAGATTAAAATGCATCCTGAAGAAAACTGACTGATATTGCACGTACTAAAACTAGAAGATAATGCGCATATACGCACTCCACAAATAGGCCTGGTCTGTGGAAAAATTAGCCGTGTCGATTTCATTCGAGTTTAAATTTAAATTTCGGATTAAACCATTTATTTGACCGTAAAGTGTACGGTTGCGGGCACATAAAGCGGCCGATCAAGGTACATTTAATGCAATCTTAATAAAATAGAGGTCTTTAAATTTTAAATTTTTAATTTTTAATCTTTAAATTGAAGGTCTTCCCCCAAAAGATTATAGCCATAAATAAATAACACGAGCTAGAATATTTTTTTTTATCGAAATTATAAGCAGCAGGGGCGCCGACTCCGTGGGTGCTCAGGGTCCAGAGCACCCGTCGGATCTTTTCGAGTTTTATTTTCTTTTCGAACTGTCATTATGATCACTAAAGCTAGGTGCTTACACACTCCACGTATAGTCTGTGAAAAAATTAGCTCTTGAATATGCGTCGATTTTATTTCTATTTCAATATCGGAAAAAAACATTTGATCTGACCACAAGTGTGCATAAATATGTATTTACCTGCAACCTCCCCATTTCCACCCCTCTGGCGTGGCACGTCCCTGACGAGTTGCGTCACAACTGCACTCCGTCAAGTTACCAGAACTGCATGACTGCGTTACGGAATGAACGACGCCGGCGCTAGTCACGGCGTAAATAAACGCAGTCTCTTTACTACCTGAAATAATGAAATTGATTTCAAGTTGTTGTTGTTTATGATCACTCTATTGGGATTAGGTCTAGACAATATAGAACGGATAATCATGTTGAAACTGTTGGCAGTGAAATTTGAGGTAAATGCAAAATGTTGTGATCGTGGATTCTGTTCTGCACTAGGTTGGGAAATTTCTCAGATGTGAATTGGAAGTTGAAGATAATTTTTCCTTATCTAAGTATTTCTTTGTTCATGATAAATGTTTTTATTTTGTTCTGATAAATGTATTTATTTACCTCATGTGAATAAAAATAATTTCATATAAAAAAACCGAGCATAACATATTATCCTTTTCCAACCCCAAACTAAAACCCGTTTTCTAATATATTTGTTTTTCAATAGGTTTTAGTGAGTGTTAATAATACTCTGTCTCTTGATCATTTCCAGTTGATTGTGCATTTACTTATAAAACTATCGAACTGGTAGACAATCGAATTAGAATGTACACCTACGTCTAATGGGAAGTCCAATTGAAACAAATGATCATGTTTGATTAAGATCACATGTTCTACTTGCAATCTCTTGCTATTTATTTGCATAGTAGGGCAGTGTCTTGTTTCTACTTCTCAGAATCTTGAGCGTTATGTTCACAACCTCCTGTACCATGTACTACAATACAATTAAGATTATTTTTATTTTCAAGAGATCAATTAACCTGTCTTGAGAGTTACCTTTTAATTGTAATATATAGAGTAAACGGTTGGGTGCATTGCATTACTGTGCACAAATATATCTATTCCATAAGTTGAATGAGTATATACAAATACAGTACACAGGCTGCCCTTTCTGCTAAGAAATTCTCTCTTTTTCTTCTTGTTTTAAACTTATATATTGTTATTTTTTTCAGTGTAGGGCCTATTTGGCGTTCCACAGGTCAAGTGGTACAGTCATAGACGGAATACATGTCACACAATGTTAACTGACTCCCACTTCTATCCCTGTATACATTATCACCACTCTCTCCTAACCCCATCAGCCACCTGTAATAACTTGTAGTACCTATGCAGATCACTAGAAAGCGCCAAAGACATGCTGGATTGTGGCGCTACCGAGCAGTCACCAGGGCCGTTAATTCGGTGGCAAGCATAGGAACTAATTGCAGACTTGAGCGAGGGAAATGGAAGTGTCAGGGATTGAAATTGTCTTCCTGGACCCCTATTCCTGAGATAAATGAGATGTGAGAAAAATAAAAGTGAGTGAGAAAATGATTATCTCACATGAAATGGCCAATTATTATTCCTGAATCAATTTTTCTCCCTTTTTTCTGATATCTCAATTTGTATTTCACTTCCTATTTTGATGGATCTGATGGTTTCTCACAATCTTTATCGTATTTAATTATCAAGAATACCAAATCTGATGAGAAGTGAGATGATAAAATGTTCTCACTTTATTTTCTCACATCTGATTCATCTCAGGAATAAGGCTCCTGGTAGTAGATGTAGGCCCTATATCTTTCATATATGGTACAATGATCAACCTGTGTACGCTAATGCTATTGGAAACTGAGACTTGTGGACCAGTGGGTTTAGACTGAGGCCTATAGTACGCTGAGCCATCATTCAGGAGACCGGGGGTCGATTCCCATCGTGGCCAACCGAACACTGGCCTGTTACCGGAACGACAAGCCACGACCGTACCCTTCCCATTATCCAGAAAACCTAATCAAATAACCTGTACCATCTCAACTTTCCATCATCTCGTTCATCATACACCGACGCCAATAGACTTTAGTCTTCGTCACAGAGCGTCGTCAAGCCAAATATGTATAAATGATGTCACTCGGATAGATTTGTGGATCTAGGTATTGTTTTGAGAATACTTTTGGAAATTGAAAAATCAGGATTTTCAAGAAAGAAACGAATTATTTGGATTTGTCAGTAGTTATCAAGTTTATCTGTGAAAAAATTTGATTTAAAAAAATCGAGGTTGATTTCTAAAATTTCAAGTATGAAAAAATATTTTCTGTAAGATGGAAATAATAGCATAATGTAATTTGACTACTGAAAACTGAAAATATTTGAAAAATTTCAAAATTCATTATGTAGTTCAAGTCCTAATATTGATCAAATCAAAGCATAGTGTAAGCCTACTCATTAGTATGCATTTCATGATTTTACGAGTCGCGAAATAATAGTTTCGTTCAAATTGTATTCAAGAAGACTTTGTTAATTTTGAAAATATCAAATACTATCAATTGATTAGAATAGGGCCTACTATAATATCATCACATTCAAAAATGAAATATGTCGGTATGTATGAGAAGACGCCCTAAATCGTATCCGATATTTGTGTGCAAGGCTCCCACTTTTCACATGGATACCGCAGCGTCCACTGCAATACTGCAGATCTTGATCACTGAATTCTACTGTACAGTCCGTAGCGTGATAATTATTGGTGATGATAGACGAACTTTCAAAATGAAAACATTATCCAGAATTAAACAAAATACAAAAAATGCGCTGATGTGTATAGGCCGATGTGGTACATCCTAATACCAAGTTCCCAGTAAAATTAAAACACACACATTTCAGAGCTATTCGACTGAGACTGTTGAACCATAATTCAATTAAAAAATATCTTTTCCTAGGGTAGGAGTAATAAGAATATACAATCCGAGCCCTCCTAGACGAATATAGAGTAGGCCTATTATAAAAATCATTCATGATGTATAATAGGCCTACTCTATATTCGTCTAGGAGGGCTCAGATTGTATATTCTTATTACTTCTACCCTAGGAAAATTTTGTTGAATAAAACAAAATACAAAAAATGCGCTGATGTGTATAGGCCGATGTGGTACATCCTAATACCAAGTTCCCAGTAAAATTAAAACACACGCATTTCAGAGCTATTCGACTGAGACTGTTGAACCATAATTCAATTAAAACATATATTTTCCTAGGGTAGGAGTAATAAGAATATACAATCTGAGCCCTCCTAGACGAATATAGAGTAGGCCTATTATAAAAATCATTCATGATGTATAATAGGCCTACTCTATATTCGTCTAGGAGGGCTCAGATTGTATATTCTTATTACTTCTACCCTAGGAAAATTTTATTGAATTAAACAAAATACAAAAAATGCGCTGAAGTGTATAGGCCGATGTGGTACATCCTAATACCAAGTACCCAGTAAAATTAAAACACACGCATTTCAGAGCTATTCGACTGAGACTGTTAAACCATAATTCAATTAAAAAATATATTTTCCTAGGGTAGGAGTAATAAGAATATACAATCTGAGCCCTCCTAGACGAATATAGAGTAGGCCTATTATACATCATGAATGATGGTCCATGAGGCAGCTGATGAATCAGTTACTTCGGGTACATCATGCAGAAAGTGAGTATATTATATCCAGATCGACATTAACATGAAGCTCTTAGTCTTTGTCAAAGCTCGCAGAACTTAATGGCTGTAGAGAATAATATCCGTTACCTAAAGGGGCGGCCATCTTTCTGTTGAGTCTTTGTTAGCGTCGACCGTTGCAGTCGGGTAACGAATCGCCATTAGTTCCACACGCCCGATGCCTCGTATCACATGGGTAGACGAGCATTCAGATTTAGAGGGATCGAGAGGGAACAAGCTACATAGCGAGCATTCGAGGGTTTCTATAGCATCCGACAATCTCTCGTAGAGATGGACGATAAAATAATTACAATAAAAATGTCAACTTCTAGGTTTTAAATTGTTATTTTTAAAAGTTGTATAATGTTCTCGTTTGGATTCGTAGGCCTACCATGAAAAAAATTCAAAGCACGAGTACACGTGTTTGATCATTCACATTATTTCAATATTATAATGATAAAGATGAATATTTTCAAGCGAAGTGCAAATATCTATGCTTCTGCTATGAAATATTATTTAGTATGCCCGTTTTAGTTTGGCCCGTGTATGGTAAAAATGTTTGATGGCTGGATTGCATCCTAAATGTGCAGATAAGAATAGTTTCAAGTTTTAACTACCGGTACCGGTAATGGTAAGTTAGTCTTTTAAATGACCCAACAAAAAATATAAAATCTGGCTCTTTTAGTTGTGTAGAGCACAGTCACGGCCTTTAAACGTTATAACCTTTGCAATAAAAAGTAGAAGTGTGATTTGATTTTCATATAATTATCATTTGATTGGCGGTAATTACAAATTGTGACCTGCAAGAAGTATTGATTCATTACATATTTTATCATACCAATTTTATGAGAATTATTAATGCGTTTGATGCGTTATTGATGCGTTTGTTAAGCATCTTACGCACAAGTAGACCCTAATATCGGTAGGCCCAAGCGCCCAATGGACATGTACAAAGTGTATGCTAGATTTCGTCTGAAAATTGAAGGTTTCCAAAGCATATTATTTCAATATGATTTCTGAAATGTAAATAAAAGTACATATATATATATCAGAAAATTTGCCTTGAAACTAGTCATATGTAGGCGAATCTTCCATTTCTTTTTTACAGGTCAAACCGAAGAAGGAAGTAAAATAAATACGTTTTTGAGTGTAATTTCAGAATTTTCTAAATAAGTGATTGTGGCCTACTGATAAAAATTCATTCACGTCATTAGAGTCAATAAGCACTTTGTTCCCTAAAGTTGCTCAATTCCATGACTCAACATTTTAAATTATACAACAAATTTGAACAAATTCTGCAGAATATATTTTCAATCAACTTATTTTCCAAACCGCTGGCTTCGGGTGATCCGGGAGATGAGGGGCATATCGGGCTTCGATTCCTGCCACCGTCCATCTAAACAGTTTTTTCGTGGTTTCCTAAGTAGTATAGATAGGCTAAAGTCTGGATGGTTCTACAATATAGGCCACGACCGCTTCCCTCCTAGGTAGGACCGCGTCCTTCTTATTAGGCCTACCTACGAAACCTTCATTCATCATCCCATCATCTCATTAATCATTCATCCGACGCCAATAGATCTTAGTTATCATTACGGTACGTCGTCAAACCCCAAATAAAAATGAGCTATGAGACTCACAGACAAGTTCTCTATTAGATTTTGTGGGTCTGAAAATGTGTACAGATTGTTTACATAAAAGAGCTTTCAAATAATAATATATAGGCCATTTTTTGCTGTGAATCAAGGTAACAGAAACTATTTATTTGTATCAAAATGTTTATAGGTATGCTGATGAAATTTAGTTTATCTGATAAAGGAAGGTTTACTCAAAGAATGTACCGGTTATCATCTTCTTGCTAACTATTTACTGGTTTTGTAGTATGTAACGGTTTACCGTATTTTTCAACTGGGTTTTCCCAAATTTTCTTGGAATTCTCAACCTTTTCACATTTTGAATATTTAATATAGGCCTACTATTTCAACATTGATACATCAATAAATAACCAAAAATTTGATACATTTTTGTGGGTAGGTTCCCCTTAATTGAATGTCTTATTCCCACGCTGCAGAATAGCACAATTTTGCGTGGGCCTCTTGGGTCATTCTACCCCCCCCCCCCCCTCCTATGTATGTATGCAAGCCTATGTCCCCATGTATGTCCTACTTACAGTGCATATTGTCATATAAAATATGTTGATACCTATAATGGCGACATTGAAAAATAATAGCTCATGTCAATATAATAACGATGCTTCATGCGGGTCTCGAACCTCATAAAGCTCGAACCCATGTCCAATGGTGACAATAGTTTCTACTTTCTACGGCGGTGGCTTAGTTGACTGAGCTGCGAGGGGCGACTGCGAGAGAAACTCAAGTGAAGATGGCAGTATAAAATCAACGAACAGAACAAATAACTTTCCAAATAACCTGAATACAGAATGGAAAATATGACCAGGATCTATTGATGTGAAATTTGATAATCTGTGGACTTATGTTGTTCTCATATCTTAACAATGTTTTGGACAAGAAATTCACCCAATAAAGTCGTTCAAGTCGGTAATAAAATAAATACAGTTTTTCGCATTGAATTTATAATTTATTTATTTGATTTTATCAAGGGGGTCCATACGTTTTTTTCATCAGTCTTGTAGTTTTAGTTTTTGGAAATTGAAATGTTAGTTTCAAAAAACCAAAAACAACAATTAAAATGATATATTGGAAGCTCCTAAATGATTGAATAAGATTCTTTGATTAATCCACCTCAATTATCGAAAACATCAATCCGATATAGGTGGTAAAGATTGACAAATTTATTTTTGAAGTTCGACAGTTTCCACTCTTTTACTTTTCGAAGACGTGTACCATAGCCGCACTCCGTAACTCAGTAAGATAAAAGAAATTCAAGTCACCGTTGGACGTGGGTTCGAGTTCCGCAAAAGGTACGGCTTTTTGTGAAAGTTCTTTTACGTATCATCACTACGTATTTTCACATGTTCATCCGTACCCCCAAATAACCTATAGCTGTTAATGGGATTTTCAAGCAAAATCCACCAATAATGATCACACTTGATGAACATTATATCCGGTATCGGTACCTTTAATTTTCGTATAAATTATTACATTGAAAAAACAAATACTCTGATTCGTTCTTAATGAAGACAAATCGATGACACTTATCTGTCCCAAGACTGAGATTTTCGGAAAATAAATATCTATCAATTAATCTAATTATTATTTGCGGCACAAAAATGTAATTCATTACCCAAGGGTCAACCAAAATCACAATGGTAACCAATCAACAAATGCATTATTCGTGCAACTGAACCTAAAATGTCTCCACTCTTTGGGGCTGTCCATAAATGACGTCCACATTTCGGGGGGGGGGGGGTCAACAACCATGTGACAATATGTGACAAGGGGGGGAGGGGGGCATACACTAATGTGACATCCACATTTACACCAGATATTATTCGTTTCTTTCAATTTTCAGGAAAATAAGTTGGCGTCATATAATTGGTATGGAATTAAATTTCAATGCAGAATTTAGGTGGTTATAGGTGGTTTTCACGGGATTTAGGGAACTAAAAATCGAAGAAAACTTTTTTTCAATATCCCAACCCCAGTTTTTTCAAATTCGCATGAATAATTTCATGGGGGGAAGGGGGGTAAATATTGGCTGGATTGTGACATCATTAAAGGAGGGGGGTCATCATCTCTGTGACCAACTCGGACAAGGGGGGGGGAGGGAGGGTCGATATACCCTAAAATTGTGTGACATCATTTATGGACAGCCCCTTTACAATACTATTTTTCGCACGAACACGACCACAGATACGCTATTGACATCTACTTGACACCTAGCCTCTCCCGAATGTTTCTGAGACCCCATCCACAAGGCCGACCGAAGAAGCCCCTCCGCTGTGTGAACGTCGGCTCGCGGTAGCCGAACCTGTTTACCTTGCCAGTCGTTGCCGCCGCTGCCGCTCGGAGGTCAAAGCGGGTAATTAGCTGATAGATTCTATTACCGGGACAAAGCTCTGTATGCGAGCGGCCACCCTTGCTTGGCATCTGATAGGCTTGTGGTGTAGTGGGATACGAGCCGCTAGTTCGAGACTAATGGTACATTGAACATGAACTGCCTTGATGCCCGCGTGGCTGGTAAACACTAGAAACAGGTCAACTTGTGGATTTAGGCACTTTGTTTACTAGCTGGCAGTTGATTTCAGTGATTTGCCGACAAATGTAAGTACATGTTACTGTTGGTACAGTTTTATCGAGGGGTTAACAACTCGCAAATTTGGTGTACACCTGATTTCAGATGATTTCAGGGATTTCAAGAGATTTCAGGGGATTTCAAGAGATTTCATACGGATTTCAATGGGATTTCAAGTGATTTCAAGGGAATTTCAATGGGATTTCATGGCAAGAGTGTACACCAGATTTCAGGAGTTGGTAACCCCTCGAGTTTTATTCGCTTTGGTACACATCAGCAGGGGGGGGGGGGGGGAAGACGTGGTGTAGACTATTCTGATTGAGGGTATTCGTGGTTTTACACATTCGTAGGCCTATTTGTGAAAAATTTTCTCTTTTTTTTGCTGCTTAGGCCACGACCGCTTCTTTCCCCTCGTTCATGCGATCTTTCGGAACGAGAAGTACTGTGCATAGAGAGGCACAAGTGTTTCCCCAACATTTAAGATCTCGAAGAAAATGATAATTATGAAAAATGGTACAGTCAATGAAAAACTATATCTCTTATTACATTTCAGATCCACACCGCCTGGAGATATATGAATGAAGAAATAAAACATGAGAGAAATGATAGCAATGTTCCTGTGACGTATGCAGGTACTAAGACGATTGGTCGAGTGGCTAGCCCACTGAACCGTCATTCAGGAGACCGGAGTTCGATTCCCGCCATGGTCGTCCATCCTGACAGGGATTTTTTGTAGTTTCCCTCTGTCGCTCAGGACAATACTGGGATGGTTTCTTAACAAGAGGCCACGACCAACTCCTTCCCACTATCCGAAAACACGATCTCGTCATCCCATCCTCTCATATATCATTCACCGACGCCAATATAGTCATCAGTACAGTGCGTCGTTAAACCCAATATAAATAAATTAGAGGAATACATTTTTATGTAGCAACTCATCAGACTAACTTGGAACGTTGTATATATGTCGTTACTGGTTAATAGGGTTATACCGGCACATGTAGCGCAGTCCATCGCTCGCTTCATGTGATCCGGGTTTCGAGCCCGGTTCGATTCCCGCCGCCGATCATAATTACAGGGGTTTTTCGTGTTTTTTCACTCTGTAGTCTAGGCTAATGCCATGAATTCTCACAATATAGGCCACGACCGCTTCCTTCCCACTATCCTTCCCATTAACCAAGAAACCTTCATCTCATCATCCTATCATCTCATTAATCATCCACCCGACGCCAATAGATCTTCGCTATTATTACAGTGCGTCGTTGAACCTAATATAATATTTTAAAATAATATGTGGTGCCTAAACACTGAATATGAACAATGAAATAGAGAGATGTGTATAGTCATGGTGCAACCACAATAGAAGATACAAGGAACGTCTTGACGAATTGAATAGCTTTTTCTATTACACACACTTATATACAAGGGAAGCATGCATGAAAAGGACCTTGGAGGCGTGTGAAAATAGGAGCCCGGAATGATAAAAAGTAAAATAACATTGAATCTTGCACAATTGCCCGGCTGAACGATAGAATTACAATTAAAATTGAGTCCATGAGACGTAATTTTTGAAGGAGTATAGTATTGATGTACGTAATATTGTAATTCCTAACCGAGATAAACCGAGATTAAAATTGGATCGCGATTGCTGTTCCGCCACTCGTGCCAGTCCGCCCCTGCTTATATATAATTAGCCTAATGTAACTTATATATAAGTATACATACATATATATATATATATATATATATATATATATATATATATATATATATATATATATATATTCATATTTCTGGAACTTGTTATTTGCCCTGTTGTGAAGATCTCAATCGCCGTCATCCGATACAGAACGACACAACGATACAGAACGGAAGACAATGAACCGAAGTTCATCGAAACTTCGAGAAAAGAGGTTCCTTTCAGAACCGAGCAATAATTATTATTAGGCCAAATACACTTCAGAGACAAGGTGGTATAGATGTGTAGAGCCAATATCTAGTATGATGGTCAAATGGGTTCTAGTACAATACTCCAAGTCAGAACAGAACGATGACATATCCAGGATACTGTTGATTGCTTCTATATTCACGAGGATATAAACATTACCGAGTTTTTTGTTACTAGTAATAAGTAGACGTCGAATTGAAAGTCTAGTACTTGATTGCACCTTGTTTTTCTATTATCCTATTACTATAATCGTCCTTCTGTATGTTTGTGTGTGACTTGACCAAATCTTGGGGTGGGTCGATCGACGTTGAACAAACGCCAAAATACTCGCCACGAGAAGCGGAGAGTGACGAGGGAAGTCCCGAAAATAAAAAAGAGGTAGACATTTCGACCGAATTTAGGCCACCCGGAAGATGGGAGGAAGATGGGCGGCCTGTGGTCTCAGTGGTCTGGTGAAGTGTGGTGCTGGCGGGAAAGATAAGAAATGGCTATTGCATAATAATAGTTCTATGCAACTGTTTCGGAAACGAAAGCATTGGAATGCCTTTATTTAATCAGCCTGCGCCATAAAAGCCATGTGCTTGCTTCATTGTGAAAAGTTCGAATATCACTATCTCTACAAGGGTTGGAAGGATCGTTGATGGGACAAATCCCACATTGCTTGGTGCAGTTGGAGCGAGGTGGCAAACATCTTCAGGGGACTCACAAATGCCAGCAGAAAACGGTAAATTCACTACCGTTGCTCTATGTACACGCCAAATGAAAAACTATGGGATCACGGCAAAGTTCCCGGGTTTTCTCCTATAGTTGTAAATTAAATTATATCTTAACGACCCCACCCCACCAACAGCTAGGCTATACAGGGGTACGAATGAGCAGGTGATTATGAAACTATGAAGTGATGATGAGTGAAAGGACATTCACAAAAACCCATGCTTTGTGCGGGACTGGAACCCTCGCCCAACGGTGACTTCAGTTTCTAAAGCGTGCCTCTGCTGACTGAGCTACCGAAGGCGGCTACAGTTAACAAAATAGAATAGTTTTCCAATACAAGCGCTTTATTATATCATTCTCTAAGAGAATAAAACAAATCAAATGAACCAGTTTGAATCAAGTTTGTAACTGCTATCAAGCGCAATGATATGTTTCCAGATCAATTGGATTGAGTTTTATAGGCAATGGCAGCCGTTTCAGGACAGCTTATTTACATGTTTCGTACATACATCTTGTCTGGTGAACGCTGTAACAATGTAGCTTTTTATGTTTAGAAAACAAATAATATTCATGTAGGCACAAGTTTCGTATCTATGTTTTTCTTCATATATTTTGCATTTCTCGTACAAGACTCTAGGAGTCATTTTTTGAGAAGTAATACATAAATTTTTGAGAGATTTTACGGACGAGAATTTTATTAAAAATACATAAGATAGCCCTAACAAATAATTTCAATTCATAAAAAGACTATTTGACTCTTTCTTTCTTCTTTTCTTTCAGTGGTGCTTATATTACGACCTCAGGAACATCGAAGTTCTATGGGGGTACGAATGAGCGGATAGTAATGATACTGTGAAGTGATGAACGTTTGCTTGAATCCTCAAGTCCACTGCATTACTTTGACTGTGATGGGCTTGTGAGGGCGGGAGGGGGGGGGGGGGTAGCGAACAAGTTGACCTAAAGGTTAGAAATACAATGTTCATAGCTTGGAAACGTTATTCGTTATTTGTATGATTTAATCAAATAGATTGAAGTTATTCGCTATATGAAATGACTTGGTGCAATGCAATGACTGATCTTCATGACGGTGATGATCAGGAGATCAAGTGAGCTACAGGATCAGATCAGTCGTCAGCATCCGGTCTCAGGGGCAGCTATTTGTTATAAAACCTTGTTTGCGCATCTATTAGGTATAGTGTATAGGTACAGTAATGACGAAAAAAGAATTCCACACGACTGCTATCTCTTTTTCTCGTATTCCTATCCTTTAACATTGACGATTGGGAGTTTCACTTTGAACTTCATAAATATAGAGAGATTCAAGTTTACAGCGTTTTCATGACTATAAGCGAGAAGATATATGATGCTTGGAAACCTGTAGGCCTTCTTCGTTCAATGTTTTCAATATCATTTGATTAGTTTGACACATGAATACGAATGTGACTACAGTTTTTGGCGATATGATTTGCATACTTTTAATTTATTACAAATATTGCAGTCGAATTTATTTACGTAATCTGTGAGGTTTATAGTATCGATTTTTGGAACTCAGTAAAGCCAACACTCGTTTAACTTCTTTGAAACAAGCAGTATTTCACTTTTCTAAATCAATTTGTGGCAAATGCGTAGGCCTTTATATTCTATTATATATTCTATTATATTAGATATATTTTCTTGGTATGTTTACATCATATATATAATGACGATCGATGTTGCCTGGCGATTTCTGGCACGCCCACAAAAAAGAAATGAATGAACAAATCAAGAACAATCTTATATTGTAGGAATGGAAATCTTCACTTAGTGGTAGTTGAAGGAAATTTTGATGAAAATTATCATAAGCCTTCGACTTTTGAACATCATCGCCAAACGAACTCCGTTTCATTATTTATATGTAGGCCTACTGTATTATAACATCACGAAGTGTTAACTTGGTCGCTGTGTTTTTTTAATACTTTTCTACACTGAAAAATCCGACATAATTTTATGTACTGAGAGTGAGATTGATGCATGCTTGAGAAATATGTGCATTATCAAAAGATGTTACTTAAAATTGTGACCACTGTTTTTACCAGCCAATTGTGACTGGTCGACTATGATCGTTTTTAACGCGTTGAACATAATCACGGAAGCACTTTATAAGTTGAAAGTTGAGGAAAAAAAATTGCTTGTAAGAACAGTAACCATTTTCGGTTATTTACGAAAGGAGAGTTACAAAGCTTTAAAAATATTTCTACATTAAATGTCATTGAATGCACCGAATTTGAATGCCGCATCGATAAAATATCAATTTTGATATTTACTTTCACACCAATATCGTAGACGAAAGATATATATATATATATATATATATATATATATATATATATATATATATATATGTGTGTGTATATATATATATATCTCGTCCATGCCAATATGAAGCTACATGTAAGGAACGAAGCTGTTCACCAAGAAAAACGTTTGCGCGTCTGACACTACATCTCCACAAAATGTTCAAGTGAAGAGTAGGTATATAGAATCCTGTAGACGTAGTCTTCACTTTGTTCATCCAATTAAGAGATAAGTATAGAGATTTTTTCATGGCTGTCTTAATCGAGGGTCTGTCAAAAGGTATCCGGCTCCTGTCAGAAATACTGAAATACCTGTACAGAAAACTAGAAGTACTATTGTGATTTCAAGCAGCACATTCTTAAATCTATTTCCACATTTTACTTTTGATTAAACACGACTTATTAAACCTTTACTTCCATTCCATCAAGTTCACATGTGAGAATGTGTTCACTTCCCAAAAGGCGAAAATTAAAACACATACATAAAAACAAAGAGAGCTAATATAATTAACATATAAATGGTGTTTTATTCCTTTGAGTATCGAAAGGTTCACTTAATAATAGGTCTATTACAATTCACGAAATCACTTTAGCACACGGCAACGTGTATATTACTGCCATGGTATCGTCTTGACTCTTGAGCATTGGATTACGTATACTAATGAAGTAAGAATGACAGATCAAAATTAAAATATTGCTATTTTTAGTTTGCATCCAAAGTATTAACACTGCACAGAGCTCCAGAATTCCATGTCTAAAAATTGATCTGCAAGCAGTTCATTTTCTTCCGCTATATTCGAACAATTCATTATAAGAAACACGTACTTGATTTATTTTTACGCCATTTGTGATCAGTTTTCGAAAAATAATAATTCCAAGTAGTACAAGACATATAATAATTGTTTGCTTGTATACTCTCTTGAAACCTTCTGAGGTTAACTAACTTCATTCCAACTTCAAAGTACCTTTTCTGAACCTCATGTTAAACTTTAGGTATATTTCAACTTTAAAGTTAATCATTTTTATAACATTTCTGGTCTGCTTTCAGTACAAAATATGAGAATATTATCTCTATTAAGTGTAAGGTGCATATAGACCTACTATAATCATTATCAATCCGACTCATCGCATATAAATAAGGAATAGTACATGGCAACAAATGGCTATACTTGGACAATATACTAGTCAAAAAGTAAAATCGATTGAAACGTTAGGCAAGTGGGCCGTTTATACTGAGTCGTGTAGGATTGTAGAACTGAAATTCCCTTGCGTTCATTTATAATTAATATTGTCTCATGATGGATTTAAAGCGTAAGATGAATAGGCGAAAGCTGGACTCGGACGTTCTACTAAATGGTAGAACCTGAATTAAAAAAACTTCAGGTCTAAACTTGCACGAAAAACAAAACATAAATATACTAGGCAAACGCAGCATATAGGCATATATGAGTTGTAAAATGAGCGAGATAATTTTTATATGAAGTGTAATCGAAAACTCTACACATCTTGACTGATATAAAATTTACAGAAATTTATCGCAGAAATATTGTCCTGAAGTTCATCAGTTTCAAGTATTTATATCCATTTTCATTCACTCAATTCATGAATGATTTATATGTATTTAAATCTTTCATGATCGACCTTCCATTACAAATTCTTTCCCACTTATTCAGATATAGGCCTACAGTTCAAGATGTTAATACATCAATGTGTTATTGAGCATATTCGCCCATTCTCAATTACCTCATATAGGCCCATCAAGATTAATTAATGTACACCCACACCTATTTGAACCTCTACATCAAAGATACCTGCCCACAACCTGAACAAACGTGATAAATCGCCACGTTAAATAGAAAACTTCACCAAATTTCATTCGAAAAACAATAAATCACTGCACTAACCTATAATCGGTCTACTAATGTGGTAAATTAATGAGTGAGCTCATATCACACTATAAATTGCCACAGAGAAACTAATCAACTAACTAATGTGGAGATTCTAAAGCAAGTCGAAATACAATGTAAAAATACTCATATAACTATCTGAAGGTGTATATATATAAGCTATTCAACTAAATGTGGAAATAGTGTCATGAAACTGATATTTGCAGTAATACGGAGTTACGATCACATTGTGCATGTCTTTGTGTTTTGTGAAGTTCGCCTTGTACAGAGACCCACCTATCAAATATCAACGTACACAATGTAGTCACTTCCAAATTATTTGGCAAACTTTCTTCAGAAGAACCATTGACATTTAGTTGAAAACACACTATATGCCCCCGAATAACCTAGCTGTTGATGGGATCGTTAAGCAAACAATATTATGATGTGTATATAGGACTCGAACCCGGGACTTTCTGACTGACGGTCAGGTGCTCTACCAACTGAGCTACTTTTAAGATGTGTATATTCTTAGAGTGACGGCATTTTATGGGATTAGCCCTATAGAGGGATTAGATTTCCCCAAGGTGTAATGATTGTACGTTACCACAGGTCCTTGTGTACTCATTCTCACCACGAGGAATGATTATATAATTAAACTTCTTGGATACGATCCAATATCGAGAAATTCAGGATGTAATAGTCATGTCATGAAAGATACGCCTCCACGGGGTCTATACATATAAGCGAGAGATATATAGATATATGTAACTTTATTATCAGTTTACCTTGCTGGAGAAGATGAACAGTAAAAAGTAGGGGCAAATATGCGATAGAGAATTGTGAAGGAAACACATAATTCACCTTTTGGCTTTTATATGAACGATATCATTGCGAAGCCACTGTCACTGACAGATGACAGGACTTGCCAAATCCAGTTGAAACGTCTTGACCGTGGATCCGTTTATATACGAAACTCACAATCGAGTTCCTATACAGATTGTCAAACTTCGCCATCCAGCATCAAAATGGATAAAGCAATCCAATCTTGAAGGAAATTATAAAAAAGCTATGCAGTCAGAGTTAGAACTGAAGAGATGGATCGCAGCATGAACCATCAGAAGACAGTCGGACAGATGGTAGGAATTGTCTTTGCCAAAAGAGGGCTTCTAGAGCTAAGGACCCTCCCATATTCTTCTTCATTAGTAACGTCTATGCTTCACATCGATTGATTATATAAAAACTTGATCATCAAACGAAGTTGCTATTGACAAACAGTCCTTTTATAAACTAGGCCCCTATTATATCATACCAGTTGATTTTAGGTTAGATTTAATAATTGTGTATATTGAGTTGGTTATAGGTTGGTTTGATTTGGTTAGGTTTGTTGGATTAGATTGTTTCAGGTTAATTTAGGTTGTTCGCAGAAACAACAACATCAACAATAATCACAGAATGGATAGAACATATTTCCTAGCATATTTGCAAATATGGCTTGACCTCATCATATATATGTATATGTATATGCCTATATAAAAAAACCATTGGCTCACCTCTTTCAAGAATATATCCAAATAGACTCTGTTCATCATTCTTCGTCGTACAGTTCCACCTCTCATTGCGGAATTGATATTGGCATTGTTGAATGCCCCTCCGGGCGCCGTCGGAAACCGATAGGATTGTGCCGGGATGTTTGATACACACTTGGATCTGTTGCGCTACCAAGCCTGGCAGTGAGGCACAGACAGCGCGAGCGGCGGCCAGTTCGGCGTCCTCGACGGCGGCGGCGGCGGCCGTCGTCGAGCCGGCGTCGCCTTGCAAGCGGTCCAGCGACACACCACTTAATCCCAAATACCTGGAATAATAGGGCAGGCATGTTATGTCGAGCAGTGTTGAATCCAGGCATACCTGCCCCTCCACCCCCCCGCGCGCAGATCGTCGTTGCCCCCCCCCCCCCCGAGATAAAAAAATTAAGCACTGTGGTGTATGTTGAAATTTGTATTTCGGTTTTTAAAAATGTTTGTAAAAACTAAAAAGTATTAGGAATTTACTATTTATTACTAAGGAAAAAACGATTTTAGATGTTATTTATTTGTATTGTTATTTGCCCTTCTGCCCGTGAATCCTGGTAAGTGACACCTCAAATGTCAGAAGTGGCTGGAGTGGAGTCAATGTCATATGGATCAGTGATTAGTAGCATAATCGTTTCATGATAGACTGACTTCAAAATTTGAATACTAAGTATTTTTGTATATATATATATATATAGGCCTAATATAGGTTCTCATGCTTAATTTTTGGTACGCATCCCTAGCCCCCCCAGAAAACACAAAGGCTCCCCCGCAACAAAATGTCTGAATCCAACTCTGAACTCGAGGAAACAACTATGTTTCACAGCTGTATTCCAATCACCGTGGAAATCACTTGATGAACAGCAGTTACTTTTTTTTTTATTGAGAAAAAGAAAATACATAGTATACACTTTACAAAATTAAACACTCTGGTCCACAAAGCCATGTCTGACTTGAATGTGGAAGTAAGCAAACTTAAATAATAAACCTAAATACTAATCAGAAAATAACTTGCATTAAACGATTGCAACAAACAAAGAACGGTATTGAAGGATAATTATCATGACGAAAAGAAAAAAAATCAGAGAACGGTATTGAAGGATAATTATGACAAAGATTATGAATGAGAATGAGAGAGCTTCAAACATCAGTTATAAAAGTTCACTAAAATAGAATTATTTGAATGCATTTAATTATGTTATTAAGGAAGACATAAAGATAGCTTAGTATAAGATGCCCCTCGGTTGTGTAATTGGTATTTTGAATCTTGGCCAGTTCGATTTTGACTAATTATAATTAATTAGGAAAACCATTTCACAATTTAATATGAAAGGAACTGAGAATATAAGTGTGAATATTCAGTTGATAAAGAATGATATGCAGGTAATAATAATGAAAAATAAATACATAATAATGATAATAATAACGACTATCACAATTATAATCAGTGTTCATTAGTATGTGCAATACATTAAATATATTGATCTATTCACTTCAAGTAAATATAAACAAATGTATGTATATATATATATATATATATATATATATATATATATATATATATATATATATATATATATAAGTGCCATTGTTTAGAACCCAATCAGTTTAATATTTCACATTTTAATTATATGTCCACTATCGGTTTACCAGTGCATTTACAAATACAGCTGCACAAATGGCAAATTTAATTTAAAAAAGTTGAACGGTATACCACATGTTTATAGTGTCATTGTCGAACAAGAATGAGCCGTTGCATGTTTGGTTTAGACAGACGCAAATATATCCTAATTATAAATGCATTATATCCTGTAAACATGATATACTAATGACTAGTTATTAGCAATGCTAATTTCAAGTAATGTGATTAGGCCTACTGTAAGGTAATATCCTGTTTTTTAGAAGCACTTAAATGAAGGAATAGAAATACTATGTCTATGCCATTTAAGAAATGTTTTCAAATAGTCAGATGAATTGACATAATTGTGAAGTACTTTTATGAGAGCATGGATTCAAACATTTCAGTCATAAAGCTGTATAATAAGAGCAGACATTCCCATTCCTCGAGGGATTAAGGTAGTAAAGTAATAGCTGCAATTTCGTTGGGGTCATTAGAACAATCATCTAATTATGCAGGATGTATTAACAGGTATTACCATGCTATCTTATTGTGCTCAGTGAGGAAGGAGGCATGCTATCTCTACATGTGACCACATTAACTTGGTTCAACTGACAGGATCACCCCAAGCACTGCCTATTACCCTCAACATCTCTTGAAGGTGTTTTACGTCGAGATGAAAAGATAGACTGTGCATTCGTGAACAAGATGTGAACAGTAGCAAGTCTTACAGTTTACTACACACACTCGTGGCTACGTCAAACTCCAAGAAGAATTTCAATCCAAATATT
Organism: Brachyptera putata; assembly: GCA_907164805.1. NCBI lineage: Eukaryota > Metazoa > Arthropoda > Insecta > Plecoptera > Taeniopterygidae > Brachyptera > Brachyptera putata. Next base: position 54,971,985 of record OU015463.1, read on the forward strand.
GATATAGGCCTAACAAGCTACATTGTCATCAGCGACTTCATCTCCTACTTACATCCAGTTAGCGGCTACAATGTGACTTTGCGTTACAAATATAAGCAATCCCGCCAAGAAGGCGGTGACATGCGGTATCCTCGTCCACATGGCTCGCACGCACGCACGCACGCACACGCACACGCTCACACACGCACTCTCTCACGCACTTCACATCCCACCGGCACGCGAGCGAGGGTTACCTTCCATTGAGTATCGAATAACGCAAAGTGTTGGCGAGGCAGATTCCATCCACGTATACACTATGTCGCTCGGCCCTCAGAAGACTAAATGGCTTTTGCCCAGTTCACTCTTGGCTGCGGTCTCCTTGCACCTCGGTCTCTTCCATTGGCCGCTTCTGGCGCCCGCGCTCCCTGCACCCATTGGTCGGGGCACACACAACAGTGGGTGGTAGAGAGGAGAGCGGGGGGGACAGGCGGTACCCTCACAGTTGATGCGAGAACAATCTGATGAGATATGATATTAATTATTAGTTAGTGATTACTAATGAGTTGGTATCATCTTGAATGGAAACACCAGCACTCTATGTTGATCTAACCGTGGGCTAGCCACAAGCGAATGATGTATGGAGCGGTCAGTTCAGGTAGAGGGCAGGTAGAGGTAGAGGTTGCACCAGCCGCTGGCAGCTAGCTCCTTGCTCCCATTTCACTGGACATAGATGGCCAGTATTACCGGTGTCCGGTTTAGCCATGGTAAATTGAAAACAATCATTTGTCTTGCTATTCTAGCTCAGGGTTACCCAAACCATGCCTAATCTATGATATAGACTTACCACCAGAGTGGTAATCAGAAATCTGATTTCATTCAAATGTGGCAGGTCTTCGTGTTCAGTCGTGGTTTTCCTCAGTCGTCAAAAGTTTGCTTTTCTCACTAGTTACAACTACCTTTATAGTCGTTCTGTCATGTTGATTGTCATTTTCTGCATGGTGAAACATTCAAGCACTGTCTGCAATAATTGCTACTTCCAAGAGTAGCAATTATTAATATTCAATATGCAAGCAGAGTTGGGTTTAGGCTGATGCCATAAATGGATAAATACCACCAAATTATCTAAAATGAATTTGAATTGATTTATACACTGCTTTCAACTTTATAACTTTCCATCTAAATATGGTTTGAATCTTCTCATAACCACAAGTTTTTCTTCTCTAATGCAGCCCACTCACAATTTCCGAGTTCCAATCCCTAGCCCCTGCGGTTGTACGTACACGTTTGGATACATCGATGTTTGAACCACCTTTAGGCACTATTGTAGAAAGCAATGTAAAATCAATTTAAAAAATCAAATGTTTTACTGTACGTGCCGTGATGTTGGCAATATTGTACGGCACGCGTGTTAAAAAGTTACACGCAAAGTGTTTTCTGCGGCTATACTCGCGACGTGTCACAGAATTGGAAAATAATCTTATAGATTCAAATATATCTTTTGTCTCCTGACTATGATAGTAGAATTAACTTGATTGTCACAAATGTAACACAGAGTGCATTTATTCAGAGGCAGAATATATTTTCTTGCAATAAGAGAAATGTTTTGGGCTGACTCTAAAACTCGTGAAAACGGATAACCGAATCACGGTGGGATTTCTTGATTCAAGTCATGTAATACGACTTTTATTTTGTTATTTGTGCTTCAACTTTGATTTTGAAAAACATCCTCACGAAGTATATAATATGTATATAAGCACTCAGAGGTATGAATGACGAGGCACTATTATATTATATAATGTAATAGGTTCAGATTTATCCTTAAACTTATTATATTATATAATTTTTCATTTTGAATAGTTCCACTTCCTTGTTTCTTGCCCAACTAGAGCCATGCACATGCAATTAGTTTATCATTTTGTAGATTAAATTCGCGAATATATTCGTGTCTTAATCACATTAAAAAGCGTGTGGAAATTTATATGTATATATTCACACACATATATATATATATATATATATATATATATATATATATATATATATATATATATATATATAGGCCTTTAGGAAATTCATATGTATGTATATTCACAAAATATATATATATATATATAATATATATAGGCCTATACATACATAGGCCTACATATCTATATTATTATGTTTACTTCCTATTAAACTCCACATCGGTTGTTCATGAATTCTTTACTATAAATTATACTGCAATCTCTTCATTTGATAGATATGATAATCAATTAACATGTGTCTTAACTCCCTATCCACATTCTGATCAGGTCTGTCAGAAACCCGGCTCCTCTGAGTTGTTTTTTCTTCCTGGACATTTCAATCGGAGCAAATAGTATTGAAAACTTGGCAGTGTAGATATAATATAAATTTGTTCCTTCAGTGTTGTGCAAACGCTATTACACACAGCATTCCCCGCTAATTAAAGGAAATTGAATAAAAATAACATGAATTTCTTTTCACGGTACCGGTAGCTATGATGTTGTATTTGATTAATAGTATTGGATGTTGATTCTGCAATCATGCAATAATGTATTAGTAAAGGTTTTCATATTTCCATGCTGCTCTGTTTGTCTGCTCGACATGAAGAAAATCATGAAATATCATACAAATAATCAAAATTCGAAATCTCGTTCGCAAATGACAACTAAATTAAGATACCAACATTTTAATTCCAGGGCAAATTCAGTGAAATTCTTTTGAAATCGATTATCACGATATGGTTTTTTGAAATGTTTGGGCCTAATCTCACTTTAACATGGAAAACAAGATAAAAAACTATTATCAGTTCCAATAAAAAATTTGGTATGATACAGTGTATGCAGGGGCGGACTGGCCCGATGGCTCGCCGGCTGGACCCCACCCTGTTTAGCGTGATTTGGGGCAGCCAAACAGTTCTGTGGTTATTGGGAGATGGAAATAAACGGGTTGGATACAGGCACTGAATTATTATTCCATTTAATTTAAAAAATCTGACACAATTTTGTGTGTAAGCGATTGTAACATGACATAGTGATTGACCCTTCACAGTTCAGGTCGTGTGGATTTATTTTGAAAATCTTATTGGAAATTGCTCAGCTGTGCAATTTTTGTAAAAATTCATTGCTATTCGTTTGTTTCTAAGGTCCTACATTTTCAATTATTTTCTCCCAGTCCGCCTCAGAGTGTATTTGCCGTAATGTTGAGTACATCAGAAGGTAAGTGCTGACAATTATACAACGATTCATATTCTGTCAAAACGTATTAGGATGTACTTACAAATCCATCGTTGAATGGAAATTTCTGATTGTTTTCTCTCTTACCAATTATATTTCTCTTCTTTCTGTATAATTCTTATCTTCTTCAAGCATCTTTATCATAATTGTTTTGTTCATCATACAATATCTCAGTGAATTGCATCTTATGTATTTACGTTCTAGAAAGAACACGAGCGATACGTGTCTTATGTAGTAAAACTACATGCAGCTCTAATGAAGAATGCAATTCATGCTGGAAATGCGTATGTTGGAATAGTGTCTGTACATCTCCACCCACAAGACAAAGCTTTACATAAAACTATTTCTCCGAATCGGGTTGAAACTCCTAAACTTAAATCAATAAGGAAATCCGTTCATGTCACTTAATAGTTCTATACTTTGTCCCCACAGTGGATATATACCCATAGTTGGTTGTGTGCAAAGATGAGCAAGTAGAGAATATAGTAGGCTACATGTTTTTTTCTAGATGAATACTCTTACATCGGAAAATTTCAAACAATTTTGTGTTTTATGCAATAGATATCAATTAGTTATGTATGATTTTGTATTTCATGTAATAGATATCAAGCAGTTATGTATAATTTTAACTATGATTTCAACTGATTTGAACTGTTTTTAACTAGTTAAGGCCCGGTTTTACGAATCTTAGTTAAGTACTAATCCACTAACTATTTGTTAATGGTACGAAAATATCATATGTAACCAATGGTGATAACAAGTTAATCCGCTAACTATCGATTCGTAATACCGGCCGTAACTATATTTTAAGAGAAAACTGTACCTATGGGTCATTTGTAATGTAGGGGACTATGAGCAATTGTTTGAAATTCCCTCTTAACATAATATTATTCGGAAAATATATTGTAGATTCAGATACACTATCATATGAGTTATATGTAATAATAATCCTTTAAATTAATAATCTATTGTGATAATAATTTCATAGATGAATATAAAGAGTTGTACTAATGTAATACATAGTCTCTCTATCTCTTTCTCTTTATATATATGTATATATATATATATATATATATATATATATATATATATATATATATATATATATATATATATATATATATATATATATATATATATATATATATATATATATATATATATATATATATATATATATATACAAGGGGTATAAAAAAATCAGAATCAGTACCTCTGCCAACTGAGTTTGATGGAATGTTTTTTCACCCCGGGTATTCATTAGTAAAGTGGGTGGTTGCTCGTTAGTCTCTCCATGATTTAAGTTATAGGAGATATAAATAAATATAGCCGTCGTTTAACTGCCATCCGACGTCAAAAAGGACCAACACAGCTAGAAGCTATTCCGTGTCATGCTCTTCAAGAGATTCTAATTCGTTAAGCTGGTAAAAGCTAATTAGCCACCCAGATATCAGCTAAATATTGCCACGACGTCACTTTCTTATTAAATACAAATGTGCATTTTTCTATTTTTTATTTTTTAATTCATCGATCATTGGTACAAGTGGGTATCTTTCTATTTTTCATTTATTGATCAATGGTCATTAACTCATTATTAGAAGTTATAGGTTCGAAACCTGAGATTTGAGTTCTTGTGTGAGATCTAGACTTGGCTACACATTTCAATACAGGGACTTGATTTTTTTTTTTCCAATAACATCGAAACTTGATACAAAATCATTGTTCCCCAATTACGGCTATGGATGGAAGATTAGATCGTTCGAACCGAGCACCACGAGGGCGATCTTACCACCCCAAAGAATAATTAAAATATTATAACTCATTTAACAAACAAATCAAATCTTAACTAAGGTTATAATTTCAGGGTTAGAAAACAAATCAAACATTCACAGTGGGGAGAAAAGAAATTTGAATCTTCTCATTATCTTGATCTTCTTCTTCTTCTTCTCCTTCTTCTTCTTGAAATCTTCTTTCGTATCTCTTTTTCTCTGTTCTTGTATTGTTAACACAATTCATCATTCTGTTTCGTTTTTTGAAATATAACTTGAAATGTAACGAATTTGTAGGGTGGCAGTCACATGTAGACTATAATTGGTCGATGAAACTATGGTAAAATTCATCGTGAGGAACATATACAGATGTTATAAGCACTAAATCTAGAAGACATTGTGCAACGCACTCACTCCATGCATAGCGTGCTAAAAATCATCTCTCAAATCTGCGTGGATTGTATATAAATTTCAATATCAATTTCGGATTGAACCACTTTATGTGACCACAAGTGTACCATATTCGTGAAGCGAATATTTGGAGTAAATTCATTGATTTCATTTTCACGTGTACTAGATTTCTAACAATCAATTACCTGTGCGCGAATTATTTTAATGCCACTCACATTATAACGATTTCTTGACATATAAGAAGATTGTTAAATTGAAAATGAGTTTGAAGAACTCGAACCTCGACTCGATTAATACATGCACGGTGCTTATAAAAATGGGGAAATTCATCTTCATTATTTTGTCCATGTTCTCGAACCGGTGTCAGTAAATAATAAGTATATCAACTCCAATATTCTTTTATGTAGGCCCACTTGAATGAATAAGACACTGTATCTTTGAGAATTTTATCAATTTTGAGATAATATTCGACAATTCATTTCATCACATTCTTGTTTTCACTGTCGGTGACGTGTTATTTCTAATCTGATTGATATCTTGGAGTTGATAAACTTTCCAGTCAATTGCACTGGTTCACGAACATGGGAAAAATGAGTCAAGATTAATTTCTCAATTCTTATAAGCAGCGCGCATGCACCCCCCTATAGCGTATACACTGATACTTTTCTCTATGCCAGGACCTATTTCATTTTTAGTTGCTATTACGTACAAAATCTCTTCTCCATATATACATAAAAAAATATATGCATATTATGCCTCGTATTACATTATAATAAAGGATTTTACCCTTCATTAGCCAACAAAATCATATCGCATACTATGTATTGTTCATCTGTTCGCTGAATAGGGTATGGAAGGGTGGGAATGCAAGGGAAGGAAATGGAAGGAATGGAAACTGGATCTAGCTGGAGCTGTATGGTACCTCATTAAAAGTTCCATGTTGTACTCCACCAATGCTATTGTAGCCTGAAGGGTACATAGTCTGTCTCCACTCAATTTAATGCCACATTATTAACTAGACCTCGTGATTAGGGATGAAATGTATAATACATCATTACAATGCCGTATTGAATTTCAACTTTATTTCAATTTTATCAGATATTTAAATATTAAATATATATAGATACATCAGTTAGTCCATTTTATACGGGTAGATGGTTTTATGGTTTATAGTCGTTGTGAGTACAAAGTATGTGTTTCAAAACCAAGCGTCTATTTATTGTGATATCATACTTGTAAATGAAGAAGGCGACGTGAAACTGATTTGGCTTTATTTGAATGTCGCTTGGACGCGTTGACAAAAATCTTCCTGAAGGTTTGACAACTATCGAGAAGTCAAATGTTTGGAAATATATCGATAGGTGAAAAAATCTAATGGAAAAAATCTTTACTTTGTTTCGAAAGTAAATATTATTTCTGGAAGTCTTAATACATTTGCATATATTATGATGGATCACAAATGGTTGTAAGCGTTATATACCCTATCAGACACCGAAATTATATTCACTATTCTTCATTCTTTCATCGGATATTTCTTAATGCTGTGCAATGAAAGAGTTGATGGTAATATTTTTATAAATATGAGTGGAATGTGTGTAGTATTAATACTTTATTACATTGTACTGTATATCATTACTCCAAAATCAATGCATCTATCGCAACAAATAACAATAATCACTGAATTTATAATTCTACAAAAATTAGCAAATGGTCAAATTTTATTTCAATTATTTCTTCAATTTGCTTAGGATTATTTAATGTTCATAATTGTTTCGTGTGATACATACAATGTTGATATAGCTATTTCGAGTTCATCTACCTTGATCGATATAACTTTTTGTCCGAGGAGGTATATTCAAACGAAAATTTTCTAAATTTTCAAATTATTTTTCGCAATAGTTTTTTCTGTTGGTGTTTTTTGCTGACCGACTCCACCAAGAGCTAGGTTATTTGGGAAAGGTCTCATTATATCTACGTTGTATACGAAGCCAAATCATAGCATACCCACTAGGCCTACATCATCTTATTGTCGAGGTTACATATTGGACGAAATGGAAAGACATCTTTTTCAAAGTTTTCAAAAAGTAAGTTTTAAGATCCACTCTTCCTATGCTATGGATATTGCAGAGATTAATAATTGTTTGGTGGAATGGTTTAATGAGATCTTACACAAATCTTTTGAATTTTCCTGTAGGGCCTATATGAATATAATTTTGCTTTTTGAATTTCTGCCATTTTTCATACTAACTGTATGAAGTGATTAGGGTGAAACTTTCCAAGACTATACACCAATATAGTATCTTGATTTAGGAAATGATCGGGATGGCCTTTCATCACGTTTTTTGTTCCAGATTGTGTTCATTTCTTATTCTGATATTTGACTCATGTTTCAGGGATTTTGTAGTTACCTGTTCTGTCCCAAAACTTGAATGAAAGGAATGTATTTATCTCGATTTTGCTATGGCAGTGATGAGAGTTCCTCAGTTCTTCTGATTTTGCGTACTTTTCAATTTCCATTGATCTGTTTTGAATCCGAATTGGTGGAAATCGAATTGTCTTAAAAGCGGGGAAGTGAACAATAATCGATACATCGATTACGATCGCTATATTTTCGAAATTAAGATACGATTATGGATATGATCAATTTCGATTATTGAAACTATCTTTTAGTCGTTTCAAAGCTTCTTTCAGTTCTGTGTGATTCCTCCAATCATGCGCCATTGATACGGAAATATCTTCTTGTTCTAGTGAACACTCCAATCAACCAAACCACACATTGACAATTCCAATACGATCTGATATTTGGACACTCGATAGGAATATCGAACAGGAGAACAAATATCGATAAGATACAATTAATTGTCGATGTGATATAAGCGATTGATATAAGTTTTTACATCAACGAACAAACCTAAATTCAAAAGTAAAATTCTCATTGCACATCTTTTCATCTAATGAAATGTAGAATTTAGCACCGGACAGAGGCGACTGAGTAGTATCTCTGAATAGACAGCATTGATGGGACCTTCAACGTGGTAACCTTTGACCGTTGGCACCAACTGGAATCAAACCGAATTAAACAACTGTTAATTTCTATTCAAGAAGATCATTTACCATCATAAAACATTGTTGTCCAGAGTTATGAGAAGAACTGTGAGGCCTGGCATGTAACCAGACTTCAACCAGACTTCAACAGGCTTCATAACCAGACTTTCAAGATACTAGAGAATACGAGTAGCTCCTATCACAATGTTATAATCATTCCCACAGTTTATTCTGTCTTTGGTTCTAATACGTTTTCTCTGTAATCCAAAACTTTCAAAATCATAGTTTTTTTTCCAATATTGGAGCTATCTCTGAAAGGCTGGTGTATTTAATTAAACCACAGAACAGTTATTTTAATATCTACACTTTGCTCAAATTAGTTGAATTAGAATTAATTGTAATTATAGGAAGGTAAAATCGTTCTTGAGATTCCTCATCAAACCAATGTAAAGTTGTTGATGTTGATGATTTTTTTTTTACCAAAATCAATATCAAAATGTTTCAATCAATCAAAATGTCATCCAAATTTATCAATATCAAAATCAACAACAGTGTAAATCATTGATTCTAAATTAAGACCAAGGATGAATTAGTAATTCGTTTTCGGAGCGCGGCGGCACCTCTTGGATGTTCTAAGATTTCAAGGCAGTCTTTTCACCAATAAGAATACATGTATAACATGACATAGTCTAAAATAAAGATTTATATATATACAACTGAACACAATCCTCTTGATTTTGAGTAGAAGAGATTCGTCCCACCTTATGGAAATGACAAGCACACCGTCCCTGCAGAAAGTCCCGATAGCGTGCAGTTGTCATGTTGTAGGTATCGACAACTTCCATGCCGTGGTGACGTGCTAATGCAGCCAGACCCATTGAATGGTGGACGAGCTTGGCCTGTCTCGAGGGATCCAAGTAATGAACTCCTTCGGCTGCGATGTGGAAACCAGAACCGAGGGTCTTCACGAATAGTCTTGCCCCTTGTAAACCCTCCCTGGAATAGTACTGTGTTTATTCTTTCAGCCTGGACCCCTATTCCTGAGATAAATGAGATGTGAGAAAAATCAGTGAGAAAACTATCTCATAATAATGACATATTTCATCTCATATTTTATGTGAGATACTCGTTTTCTCACTCATTTTTATTTAAATAGAAATGAGTAAATAAAAATGAGTGAGAAAACGAGTATCTCACATAAAATATCAGATGAAATATGCCATTATTATATGAGATAGTTTTCTCACTGATTTTTCTCACATCTCATTTATCTCAGGAATAGGGGTCCTGCACTCGTAATTTTGTGGGGACAGAGATTCCTTATAGGCAGAGATGGGCAGTATCTTAGATACATGTATCTTTTCAAGTGTTTTGAGATACTGATACTATAAACATGTATCATGTTTCTTGTATTTTTACAATAATTCGAATGTGGACTATTTGTGTCTTTCTCATCATTTAAGATGCAAGACACACTTTTGTGGAGAAAATAAAGATTTTTCAGTAATCAGGTCATATTGATAATCTCTACTGATTTTATTAGTTCTTTACTTTTTCAGAAGTTATAAATTTCGAATCGATCGAAAGTATCGAAGTTGAATGGCAACCCTCACTAACAAATTTGCTACAATATTCGAAAAAAAGACAGCTAGCATCTGGAAAAACGTTGGGTCAGAAATATCTTCTATCTCGAGATAACTAATTGAAATTGTCCAGTATTTTGTATCTTTTAAGTTTTTGGAAATTTTGTATCTTGTATCTTAAGTTCTCAGGATACTATCTTACATTTTGTCTCTAAGATACATTTTGTATACGTATCTTTGCCCATCTGCTTATGGGACTATATCTTGTCTATGCCTTAATGGAGATTTGTCAAGTGTACAAAGAACCTAATAGTGCAGCTCTACCTGCGCATGACTCGCAGCAACATGTGCAGGTGATGCGTGGCCAGCCAATGCACGCCCCCAACCACCACCACAGTGTCACTGCTGTTCCGCAGAGGCTGGGATCTGCACACAAGTTCACAACTGTTAGGACAATACAGGGCCTACTTTCATATTCAAGTATCAACATCATCGCAATCTTCATATGTGCCAACAATAATTGTTCCCCAATTATGGATAGAGAATAAGACTTTCACATGATTATTTGCAAGTCTTCAATTTGATATATAGGCCTATATATTGATCAATATTCATTCAATTGGTTTTATTGACACACTGCTATGATAACTGAGATCTTATGGCGTCGGATGGATGATTAATGATGATGGGATGATGAGATGAAGGTTTTTGGGTAATGGGAAGGATAGTGGGAAGGAAGCGGTCATGGCCGACTTATTGTAGGAACCATCCCGACATTAGCCTAGACTACAGAGGGAAACCATGAAAAACCTCTGTAAAGATGGTCGGCGGCGGGGATCGAACTGGGATCGGAATTCCTCTCGCCTGCCGGATCACATGAAGCGAGCGTGCTAACCACTACACTGCATGTGCCGGTAATATTCATTAAAGAATGTGAACAAAATATAATAGTATTGTTACACATTTCTCTTCAATTTTGGCCGGAAGTGAAATTTCCAATCTTGACTTCCTTCTATTCCGTAACTGTCAGCCCGTCAGAATTGTTTCAATCAATGTTTCTTTTAATGACTAATCAAGAGTTGTAGCCGGCTTACTTGAGTAAGAGCTGGTAAAGCGTTTGATCGAAGACTGGTCTATCGTGAGGCTGAAGCCAGAACTGCGGATAGTAGGCGAAGCTAAGCGTTGTTTGGCCGTGGTGGTAGACACGCATATGATGTGTTTTTTCACAACCTGCTAATGATCCATTCAGGCGTTCAAGAATGTAGTGCATCATACCTCGATTAGTGGAGTCGCCCAAGAAAAGCAGCTGTTTGGATTGGAATGGACATGATTTAGATTATATGCTCTTTTGTTGTGGAGTAACTCATTCGATTAAAACTTATACCGTATATTATATAATTAGTTTTACCTCATTTAGTTCGAAGGTTTTAATTATTTTTCTATAACATGCCAAAACGGATTCAGTTGGTCTGTGTTTGGTTGTGAGTGGTTACATAAAAGTGAATACTAATATCAAATGGTAGCAGCTGAGAGGGATCAAACTACTATCGCGCTGAAGGAACGAATTCATTATGTTATAGATTTGGTTTATAGAACTGGAGTGTGAAAAAACTTTCAACTTTGAAGATAAGTCCATTATATACACCTCCAACAATTTGATTTTACCCCTCGGAGAATGAATCGGTTATTAGTAGAAATACACGTAAATCGATTTGAAATACCTTCTTGCCTTGCAGGCATAAGGCAAGTCGCTCTCGCGTTAACACGTGGTGCGAACAGGAGAAGGGCTGCCAACGCGCCGTACTCCAGTTGCAGGTACTAGCCTCCGAACAAGAGGCGCATGGTACCACCCAGCGACCTGCAATCAACATCCGCTTAGTCGCAAGATCGAGAGAGAAAACGGGAACGAGCGAAAAAGCGGGCGAGCTGTCACACTTACCCATATTAAATAAGAGTTTTAGCCGCCTTGTTCGGCCATATGACGCCACCCCATCTCTCAAAACTACCCCTAACAAATAAGACCCCTTTCAACCCTCTCCCCCTCTCCCCCTACCCCCCCCCCCCCTCCCCCGGCAGCCAGCCGCCACCGCCTCCTGTAGCCTCCTCTCACAAATAATATCACAGCTTTCAGAATGTATTTATTGCAGGATAGGGAAAACTTCTATCTAGACGTTTCTTGTGTTGAAACCCGTCACATAAACATACGTGGCTTGATTATTTCGCAAGACGTTGCATGTTGGATTTAATTATTATGGTACTGGGATGAACCGATTAAGGTAAAGTATTTCTTTAAGCTATTTCTGAGACTAGTCCTTTCTTCCGGTGTATCCATCTGTACTGATACATAACAAGATGAATTGAGTGTGTACGTAACATACATAGATTATCGTAAAACGCACTTATTCAATGATGAAAATTAAGACTTTTTCAGGATGATTCGATGAGGGTTGTTTCTGGATACGTTTATCAATGCAAAAATATGTAGAGATGCGAACAAAGTTGTGTGTTTGCATTATTGCCAAACGGAAAAATGACACTTTCAACTTTTCAAGACAGCTTTGACAGTTTTATGAAATGTGTGTGATCACCAAACAGTCTCGCGATGGTGCAATGGCAGTCGAAAGTATCATAACGACGGCCACTGAAAGATTTTGATGAACTGAAAGTCGTGAGATAGCCAGCTGTGGTGTCAATCATAAGGGCAGTAGTACCTTAGAGGATTGATAATATACTTTGTATATAGACTGCGCTAGAGCTATCCCGTACAACAGACAGCGGTGAAGCCGTGACAGCTATAAGACGCGGGTGGTGGTGGCGGGGGAGGGGGGGGGGGCAACAAGATGCCACGTGACTCGGGGCAAGGCAAGTGTAGCCGCTGCACTAGGAGAGTTATACACAACGATCTGAGACCACGTCGATACTGGTCCAGTCTCCACCAGTTATTTCAAAAATATTTCCCAACATCATTCGTTATTACAATCAGCACAGAACAACATAATTCAAGACTTCAGTTACATATAGTGCTGTCATGGCATATAGCCTACTTTAATTCAAGAGAGTATAAAATCGCTCAGCCAAAAACATGTCATAAAGGTCCTTACAAACATCACTACATGACTTTAGTATATGATGCATTGTATAGTGAGGGACTTGAGTGTCTAATAATGCAGTAAATGTTGCATGTCTTTATTATTTTATTATTGCTTCCAACACAATTATTTTCATCTGCCAGTCTTCTGTTATAATCATTTACTTTCATATGTAACTCATTCTTCAAGATTTATGTAAGTTTTTATTAGGTTATATGGAAGATCGTTGTGCACTGCGTACCTTCTTGAATAATGCATATCACCTTTTTGTGGTCACAATGCAAATCAAGAACACTGAATTGAAATAATTACTAATCTAACTAATATCCCTTGATGGGAAAATCACTCATCCATACCAAACAGAAAGCCGTACGAATATATTACATTTCGCTACATCTCTTAGGGGACTTCAACCGAAGTTCTCATCCATACGCTGACGATATCAGTTTTATTTTGGTAGATGCGATACAACAAACACTCATTGGGGGATTACTCTGTCAGTTATTCTATAACAAATTACAATTAAATGAAAATGTCCGTATAATAATCTGATAAAAGAGCTACCCTATATAATCTGATTAATAAGAAGATTATTTTTAATCCAGCTATAATCATGATACGCTTTGACAAAGGATATTGCCAGAAGCGTATATATAATGACGACGTAGAATATGAAGCCATTGAAATAAAAGGCATTACTGATATTATCGACAACGAATAGAGATGAGTCGCATAGATTACCTAAAATATAGAAATTGAATCATCCCTTGTAACGAAAGTCTAGACGCAGTTCCGTACGGATATATTCAAATGATTCTCATTTACAATATTCCACGACCGACTCCCTCCCTTATGTAAACCACTCATTAACCTCCAGCTGTGATCCCGCAAAAGTGGGCCCCTAAATAATTCCTTCAAATAGACAAATGTTCTTTTCACCTACATAACTAAATTGAACAGCAAAAGTCATTACGAGTTTCGTCTGAAATCTATTAAAACTCATGTGTAGTTAGAGATGAGGTCATATTTTTGAATATTTGTTGAGTGCATTTGTGAAAGTCACATTTGTCATATGCAAGTATAATATACATGGCTTATTTTATAATCATAAAAAGTGAAGACATACCGGGTACACAGTTTTGGGCGGTGGGCGCGTTCACATTTCACAGTATATTAACCAATTAGGGATATCGTATTTGAGCGAATAGGCAAACAAATGCATTGCATCTACTTCCATTCGACTTCCCCTCCTCCTGCCTCCTATAACCTAGTCTAGTCATCCTATGTGGTATGATGTTCTCGCTGCCTCGTGGCAATGCTTCTCACACTTCAGCAACCTTTCGGTTTAATTTGTAAAATGCGTTGAATTTGTATTTGTAAATGGGGCATACAAATACTCACCGCTTACTTCAGAATATCCCCCAATTTTCAATTCAATTTTCATATTTCGTTGCCAGGTGTATACATACGTTTTAGCGGTTATTACATAATGTTGATGTGATGTAAAAAGATATGCAATATTTAAAATGCAATAAAGTAATGATAATGAAATCTACAAAAAAAGACAAATAAATGCATATGATAAGAAATAAAGATAACAAATGTTTTTAGTACTACAAAGAAGTTAATCTTTTATGGCTTATTTGAACATTCTCATGGTATTTTATTTTCGTTAAAAATACTTTGAACATTGATGCAAAATATGTCAAATTTATAGAAAACACTTCAAATCTTATGCCTACAGTGAAGTGAAATCCATCAAATTAGGTCGAAGGAATAACATTTTCAATTCTTTTTAGACCACCGCTATTATCTGGTAGAGAAATATGTAATTTCAAATTTTAAACAGTCAGATTTGTAAAAATAAGCCAGGAAGAGTGACTATAGGATAATAACTGACTATACGTTTGAGAATTTTCATTTCATTGTTTCAAAGAGATTGAAACTCGATGTTTAATAATTTAGATGAGCGTTAGCGAAGATTTTCATCCTACTGTTATGGAGCTCTGAGGTGTGTGTGTTTTTTTTGTTTTTTTTGTAAGCACTGCACAGGTTGCAGGGTAACTTATCCAACTTGGAACTGTATAGTTTTGGGGTCAAATCGGTTAGACCATTTTAAAGGAACATCATCTGAAAGTTTCCAAAAGCCCCACAAGATAAGTGAGCACCTATTGGTACGGTATCTATTGAGCCGTGCTCAGCAGTTCAATATGAAGAACGATAGTTGCGCGACAGGCAAATGGGACCTCGATGACGGCGGAAATGCTCCAATTGGAAGACTGAGTCGGCACACCTTCTTAGATCAAGTCAATTGGTATCACTACATAGTGACTAGGTAGAACAGCAATCGGTATTTCTAGGGAAAGTGTTAGGAAACGGAACGAGATAAGAGTTGAGTGAGGACACCCTAAAGAGCTGGGAAACTAAAGCCACCCTCAATGTATCCTGATTCGGATGAAGGCAATGCATGTCTGCAGCTTACCCGAAGCATCCCCTGTAGAACACGGGGGAAGTGATTGGATGTGATCCAGGAATTGATTCCAATCACCCCTGGATGATTCCACAGATTTCTGGAGACCACATGAAGTATTGGGCAACACTTGGTATGTACAATCCTGGAAAACACCAGATGTAAATTACACTTAGGTCCGGTATTAGCAAGTAAACAGTTATAGTCTTCACCTAAGAGTTGGTGAAATCAAATAGTATGGTGCATAACAACTTCAAACTGTCAATTAGAGCTACTCCAACGTTGGTAATTCTGGCACTAAGAGTTAGACCGTAAGATCTGTAAGATCGTAAGATCTGGTGGATCGTAAGAGTTGGAAGTAAGATCTCGTAAGATAAGCGTAAGATCTGGGAACATGATATAAACATTGAACAGTGAATTTCTCGTTTACATTTCTCGTTTACATTTCAAAATTGTCGTAGAAAAGCAATGGACCCTAAAGAAAAGATTGTGTAGTGTTAATTTGGAAACTTGAATGACGACCAAGTGCTGGCAAAAAAAGCCAAAAATAGAATATTGTAATAAAATGCTTGAATTAAGTATTATTCAACAGTCAAAATTGTGTTTTTTGAAGAAAAAAATGCATTGGTCACTGCGAACTCGATATAATTTCAAATTACATTTTTTTCGTTAACATTATGGCCTACATTATTAGATGTATGAAACAAAAAGCTGCCCTTTAATTTGAATCACATCTAAACTACACATGATTGGCTTATCGTTATTTACAGATTAAATTTATGGAGCCAAGTTTTTTCAGTCTATCAGTATTCTTAAAATCCATTTTAATTTCTGGTACCGTATTTTATTAAATTTTAATACGCGGCTTTGCGCTACTCTCAAATGTTATACTATAGGCACACTGTGTTTACGTGTCTTTTGTGCCTACTTATTAATACGGGCCTGCTAATTAATACTACATTAGCATGTTTCAGTTCAACGAATGGTATAGAAAAACTCTGGTTAAGCAAACAAATAAATAAACAAAGTCAGTCAACGCAAGACTACCTTCAAACACCTCAAACAAATAATCCCCGGATATTTTTTCGTGAAATACCATATTATAGGCCTACTGAGGTAAGATTCAAGTGAAAACTCGAGCTTTGCAATAAAATGATACTCCACACACCTCGACTCGTATCAAATACACTTGATTTATAGTGGCAAGTATCGGGCCTAGAAAGCCCCAAGTCTGGGTCACATGGTTCTGCTGAATTCTTATGTCACGAATAAAAAGTATTTATTGAATTATTTTCTTTAAAACGGCTTGTTCGATTTGAGTACAATTTTGCACCAATGTGTATCTTTTATGTACTTATGTTACATCAAATTTGATGTAGTAATTTTATCAAATGGGGAGGGAAGTGGATTAATAATGGAAAAAAATTAATTCAATTATAACAATCATTAAAGCAGCTTGACCCTCACTTTTTTACACGGAAAACATCAAGTTGATTGCACCAAAACTCTTTCAGATAAATCCGTCCCTTAAAGAACAGTTCTGCTAGTAACTTGAAGATATGGGAAGATACACTGTATGATTTAATTGGAGGGCTGATAATTTATCAGCGTATATATACGGGCAAGAAGACGGAATGGCTCACCGTCTTCGACATCCCAGGCAGCCCTAGAAACGACGGTGGAGTCACCTTCACCCCCCAAACCCGACATCGTTGGATGGGGAGATCGAAATTCTATATATATATATATATATATATAAATATTCAAAAACTAACAGAAAAACTGGAATTGATATTTTTCTGTTTTCTAAATCGTCTTCAAATCTCTACAAAAAAATCTATAATAATTCTCCAATAGAATATTAGCGTGATGGTTGTATAGGCCTACAGGTACGGGTACTACCATATTATCGGTGTGCTGTTCATTTATTTGTCTCAATTTGTTATTCACCAGAATACCTTTGGTCTACCCGTTCAATGGTGACAGAAACAGTGCGCTGATGAACTTTTCAATTAAGTGTAAAAATATATTCACCAATTACCCCGAGTAATTACTACAATTATGTTATGTGCTCAGTAATTACAGCAATTTACCTGAATGTAATGTGTTATTAATGATGGTTCAACGTGAGGGAAACCAGAATAATTCATAGCATTTTGAAACGAAACAACAATTATTTCAAACCCGATTATTCAAAGATACTATAGTTATTATTTTGTCCACACTTTTATAAATGAGGGGAATTAACTAGACATCGCGTGTGCATGCTTTATTAGTTAACTCACTAGATGTTTATATAAGTATTTTTTTTTGTGTTCAAAAACTAGTGTAGTTGAATGAAAAGTTCACATATCCGAGATAATTTTATGCTCTTCAATTAATATGACATTCTAGTTCAGAGAATTCAATCAGTTTTAAGATATTACTTAATGCATGAAAAGTATATGATGAAATTCATTGACGTATCATCTCAAAACTGATAGAATTCACAAAAATAAAATGTCATATCATAAAGAGCATCAAATTATCTTAGAGATGTGAACATTTCATTGAATTACACTGGTTTTTGAAAATTGAAAAAATAGTGAAGATAAATTTGTTGATTTGTGTAAGCACCTTGCACGCACACTGTAATGATAGTTGGGATATACTTTCGGTGAATGATGAATAATACGACAGGTTACATTTTATCAAGTATTTGTGGACAGTATGAAGACAGCGGTCAATATCCCAGCATCAGGGACGTCATTAGGGGGTCCAAGCCAATCGTCATTTGTGCCCCACCAATAATACATCCTTCTACAAAAAAATATATAGGCCTATGTATGTTGACTCGTGTTGACCTCCGAATAACACACAATGAAATATTTTGCTGGGAGGTATCACGAAAATAACTTTGAAACTCCAACTATATTACAAGAAAATTCTGTCAGAGATTTTTCGAGGTTTTTCATTATTCGTTAAATTGAATACTGGAATGCTTCCTCGGGTCACGACCACACCAAAACCTAATCCTTCATCACAACTTCCCATCTCATTCATCATTCACCGACGCCAATAAATCTCTGTGGCATCATTACAGTCCGTTTAACCTAATTTTAAGAAACCAATTAATAAATTATTGAATTAATAAATAAATATCTATATTAATGAATACAACTACAATGGATAAATGTATTTATTATTTAATACAATGAATAAATGTATTTATTTGTTGTTGCAATACCTGGTGAAAGTTGCATGCCTGTACGAGTTGTCGAGGACCTGTGCTTGGTTTATAGACGGGTTGGAGCCGTGTTATTTTCAGCACGTATGTGTTGAGAACATCACCAGTAGTGCGCCTTTGTACGAGTAACACAAGACGGTTAACACCTAGACCAAGGGTTGTGTTCAGCGATCTGAAATACGACCTCAGTAGTTTTATTTTAGTATATATTAGTACATCATATATATATATATATATATATATATATATATATATATATATATATATATCTTTCGATGTTTGCTTTTCTTTTCATTTTTCGCGATTTCTAGAGGTCACAAAGTAAACCCGATTCACGTATAACCTAATCTAGGCATTACTTATCTTCTCCTCGAACTGTATAGTGTAGGAAACATACAGTTCGGAACCATTTGAGGTGCTGAAAATTGAAATTCTGAAAAAAACTAATATAACGAAATAAAAATGAAAAACATTGAATATCCGCAATTATGTTAATTTCGGGGTGCTGTGAGGACAGCAATGACGATTTTGTTTGACAAGTGTTATAAAAGTCAGTCATGAAATGTGAAAGAAAAAATATATCATATATTTTCTCACTTTCCTATACCTCCACAAAGCAAAAACGTTCAATATAATTATTTAGCATTATTTCAATAAATCGTTTCAAAACCAAATTGTGTGTAGATTTCAAATACATTTCATACAAATATCGTGCTCATTTTCCAACGCATGTGCTGCGTTTGCCTAGATATTAATGACATTGATCCTGTTGTTGGTTGATTCGGTAGAAAGATTCAGTTTGACTGTGTCGACATCGCGTCCATGAGCGTCAAGAGGATCGGCCACATCAAAAGATTTCTCCAAGAGGTCAAAGGTCTTCTGAAGAAGGTGGCGACATGGAATCTGGGGAACGTTTAGCTTCATCGCTCTTGTGATTGTACGCCTACGTCACAAATTAACTCTCAAGCCTCAAAGAGTATACATTTAACAACGATCATGGCCAGTCAAGTTGTTTGCATGAAATGCACGAAAAAGTGTAGTATCAATTGTGTTGGAAATAAACGATGAAACATTTGATTGAATAGTGTAGATATGTTGAGTTAATAATTATTAAGAAGTACATTCAGGACCATGCATACGATGATGGTTATTGTTTGCTTAATGACCTCACCAACAGCTAGGTTATACGGGGGTACGAATGAGCAGAGGATTATGAAGCTATGATGTGATGACCAAATGTATGGCAAATAATTGAAAATGACTATGGGAAGTTCAATTATTACATTATAAGAAAAATGTAACATCGAATTATTTGAATAATGATGGCTGATTTATGTTCTCTTCTGAATAATTCTATATAGAAAAGTAGAATCTTCTGGAAAAAAATTTCATGTTCTAATGAAATATCGTTCTTATTTATACAAAAATAATACCCATACAAAATCACAAATCTATATACTTCGAATTCAAATCATTACAACTCGAGTAATTTGCTATTTCTGAAAGGAATGAAATGCACGAATGAAATTTCTTTTGAAAATGTGAAAACCGTGGAAAGTCACCCTTACAATTTTCCCCGTACCGAAATACCCGACAGAGCCATCTGTGGTGAGATAACTAAAACAGTTCCACAGACGTAGCCTTACGGTCGATATTACAGTCTCTTACATTGTTGGCACATGATGATGCTCGAAACGAACGCTCGAAGAACAATGCATGGTCACAGCTGTGATTCGGACCATCGTCAATTCGTACCCAACTTCAGCAGTGTATTCACTCCAAAGGGGGGTGAATGACGGCGAAAGTCGAATGGAAGGTGTGATGAGGATGGACTGAATGTACATGAAAAGGGCGTCATCTGAAATACAGAGTTAGAAGGCATTCAAGTGAGAAGTCATAAACTTATTAGATGATAATATAATCTAGGTTCCTTTCACATCCATTCACTCGAAATGTAATCTATTTCGATTTGAGATATGAATGTAACAATTGTATTAATTTGTATGCGTTAGTTTCAGAGTTATGTAGTTACAATAGCGCGATAGTTACTCTGAGGCTAGTATAAGCTTTAGTTACTCAATAAGGGATTTGTTTTCTCATCTGTACATTAGGCTCATATCTGGACATAATAATCATATCTTAATCATAAAGCTAACTTTAAGTTTAATCTACAATTTATAGTAACACAGCCGATAATTCTATGTTATTTGAAATAGAAAAATGTGAGCATTGTGGCCTATATACCAATGCCAGCCAGTTGACCAATATGCCTCTGATGAGCTTTCTAACAGTGCAATAATCTACATTATTCCTAAAGGTTTACACATAACCAATGAGTAAATGACGGTACCTTGCGAGCAGTTTCTTGTTGATGGAGCGACCTGATGGACCGAACTATTGAGGTAAGGTAGTTGTGCAGTCTGATGCCCATGCCAGTGGAAACTGATGAATAAATACACCTACGTATTAGTTTCTCAATCACTTCATTTCTGCATAAATTAATATAGATCTACATAAATCCGAAATAAGCTCAAAGTCAAATCTGCTATAGTATGAAAATATTCTTCTACGAATGTACTGTGATAAATTTTTTCCAAAACATAAATGATTGACAAACTGAAATGATTAGAAATGAAAAAAATAACATTATTACCAAAAGTGAAATCACGGTCTTCTCTAATTAATATGACATTTTGTTGATTTGAGTTGATTAGTTATCCAAAGTATATCGATTTTGTCCAGATTTCAACCAGTGAATGTAGTTGAATTAACATACCTGTGTGATTTATTCGATTTGTCTTTGATAGAAACTTGATCCTCCGTGGCAAAAAGTACCTCGAGTTGAGTGACAAGGTCGTGCATTCTATGTGTGCTGTGACGACTTGTACTGGAAAACAGAAAGCACATCGAATCGAGCGCCGTGAATCGCACAGATAGAAAACTTATCGAATAGTGACATTGATAAACAGGGACAAAATACCGGAACACAATCACGAAACTCAACTTGATATAACCCAACCTAAACCAACCTGAACCGATCAAAACTATAATCAAAATGCACGGTGTTTATAAAAATAGAGTAATTTTTCCACAGTTTTGTCCATGTTCGCGAACCAGTCGGATGGAATAAAAAGTACATCAGTACTAAGATAATTTTATGGTCTATAATTATTATGACATTCTATTTTTGTGAATTCAATCAGTTTTAAGATAATACGCCAATGAATTTCATCACATTCTTGGTTTTCATTGATACAGGTAGTTAAATTAGTCATTCTGTATCGTGCACATTTATACCAACTTCAATTGTATACCAATTATTATTGTTAGACGATAAGCTTTAGCGAGGGTTCAATTTGACATACTGAAAAAAATTGGTGTTCGTTTTTATGTTTTTTTTTTTTTTTTTTTTCATGTTTTTTTGTCGGTTCTCCACAGGTCAAACGGCTACATCTATCAACTTCAAACTGTTTTTCAATATGTTCCCTCATCTAACTTAGATCTGTGTAGTTTTGTGGCATTATCGGGGAGTAACTTTTTTTTAATGAATTTAAGAAATTTCAAAAATTCCCATTAGAATAACATGGCGAAAAAAAAGAAAATATTTTTATTTTCCAAAAAAATGAAATTTCGCGTGAAGTTGAATTACATTTTGGTACACATTTCTAAAAATTTTCAGCTTGATCGGGTCAGCCATTTTGAAGAAAAAACATAAAATTTACTAAATTGGTACCACTCGAAGCAGTTTTTACCCCTATTTCACCCATACTATTACTATTAGCTCGTCTAACAACGCATGTATGGCGTTTTCCTAGTATTAGAAAACACCACAAAAAATCCATTCGTTTAATTCAAAGTGTGAGCATATTTACCTGAGTTGATTGGACGGTAGAATGGACTGTAACTGGGACAAGTACGCTGTGTACCGTGCCCCTGACTTGGTAGGGTAGACGCGTCGGAATTGCGTGCCTCCGTCGCCGCCGTCGACAGCCTCACGTCGCGACGTCAGCAACCAGAGCAAGTCGGCGTCGGAGAGGCAAAGTTCGTCAGAAATAAGGCACTCGATTCCAGCGACACCTACTATTCAATCAAATACGGGAAATATATAAAAAAAAAAAAGTAGAAATAATTTGTTCGTAAATATTTTTATTAGTTGTAGTTAGATGTGTACGGCACCTCTACCGAAAGTGCTTTCGACTAGATCAGAATTGAACTTATTCCAATTATTGGTTGGAAAATCGAATTTATTCCAGAATTTATTTTCTTCACATTCGAGTAATATAAATGGTTGAAAACTTAAGGCAAACTTTGTTAATCACATTAAAATTGGTTTTCTGATTTTTTTTTTAATGTTGCTTAACGACCCCACCAACAGCTAGGTTATACGGGGGTACGAATGAGCCGGTGATAGTGAAACGATGAAGTGATGAAGGTGAAAGGACGTTAAAAAAAACCCATGCCTTATGCGGGACTCGAACCCACGCCCAATGGTGACTTCAGTTACTACCGCTAGCGATAATTGACTTAGCCACCGGGGCGGCTTTCTGATTTATCAAGGTGTATTACAGTACCGTACAAGTTCTACATTCTGTCACCACCTTACCTTTGTTGTGACTTGTCATAAGATATTCAACCACATCATGATAGACGACTGTGTCAGCTGTAACAATCTTGATGACGTCTTGCAGGACGGCTGTCGTCAACCGATCGGCCCCAACTGTCAGTACAGGTCGATCACTAACTGCCAGGACAACAGGGTTCAACGACGTATTGTACATCAGATCAACAGTTAACAGTTGAAAACAAGAGGGGCAGGAGGTGATATTATTCCACGAAACGAGGAGGGATGATTCAGCACCCATCAGTAGACGTGTTATCAGGGTGTCCGTGTTGACCAGAGCCGATTGGACAGCTTGGGGGCCGATTGTCGTCTCGAGATGGTGCCATAGTTGAGACAGAAGCCACCACTTCTTGGGGAACTGGAATGGAATAGGAAACAATACATTTCAATTTCAAACACTGTGAATGTTTGAATTGTTTCCTAACCATGAAATAACTACATTATTTAAGATTTGATTTGTTTGTTAGATGAGTTATCATACTTTAATTATTCTTTGGGGTGGTGAGATCGCCCTCGTGGTGCCCCGTTCAAACGATCTCATCTTCCATCCGTAGCCTTAATTGGGGAACAATGATTTTGTATCAAGTTTCGATGTTATTAAAAAAGAAAAAAAATGTATTTCAATTCTGATAGAAAACTACAAAATATCGTTCCTAAAAAAATACGCGATATTATTCTTTAATTCAAAATGTCATAAGAATGACCTTGACCGGTACATGTAGCGCAGTGGTAACGCTCTCGCTTCATGTGATCCGGGAGGCGAGGGGAATTTCGACCCCCGCCGCCAACCATCTTTACAGGGGTGTTTCATGGTTTCCCTCTGTAGTCTAGGCTAATGCCGGGATGGTTCCTACAATAAGTCGGCCACGACCGCTTCCTTCCCACTATCCTTCCCATTACCCAAGACCTTCATCCCATCATCCCATCATCTCATTAATCATCCATCCGACGCCATTAGATCTGCGCTATTATAACAGTGCGTCGTTTAACCCAATATAAAATAAAAATGATCTTGAAAATAAAAAAGGAAAAGAAGTAATAATCACGCTGTCACTGTCACAAAATAATAATAATATAAACTGAATAATTCATCGAATCGACATTATCAATCTCCAAATGTAGATTGAAATGTTCAAGTATTTTCTAGCTACTAGTGTTTATAGCCAGCTAGGAATATCTTTACATAGTTTATAATAAGATCTGCAATGGAAAACAGTTGAAAGACGGGTGTCAGATCTCGGCTGTACGAAACAGCATCCCACACAATCTGTCACCGCTTGCATTTGAATACATCAGATTTGAGAAACTTGCATCTGTTGCTTGAAACTTATATTGCCCCCCTTATATTGTCCGACAAAGACAAAAACTTGACAACATGTTTTCTGGAAACCGAGATTATTATTACCGAATGGTGATAGTGAACTAAGAAGTGAGACCCCGTTTACATTACTACCATCCTACTACAGTAGAGTTACTAGAGTAAATGGGCAGTAACTAATATTGCGTTCACACGGACAAAATATAGGTTCATGGTTACTAGACGTTTTAGTTACATAATTTACCGCATGAGTGTGTTTTGACACATTTCGTCGACGCCATCTTGTAATTATTCTACCAAAACGTATCCTAGAGCAAAGACTTCCTACGAGGCTACGATCGTACCAAGCTATGAGCGTTCATACGGCTAGGCCTTCATCTACTACAGTAACACTACTAACGAGAGTAAGTTGACTGTAGTAGTAGCTTTTGTTACGAGCGTAGCCACTATTTGGTGTTCACACACGGTAACTTACGATCGTAGATGGGGTTACTAGAGTAGTTGAGTAGTAATGAAAACGGGGTCTGATTCGAACTAAGACGACGTTTTCAAAAACTCATGCTTTATGTGTTACTCGAACCATCCCAACGTGACTTCAGTTTCCAAAGCGGTGCTTTAGCTGACTGAGTTACGGAGAGTAGTTCAATTATTAACTAAGCTACCTTCTTGAAATTGTTTCCTTCTCCATGTCGAAAGCTTACAACTCCCTCGTTGTGGACGTAGACTCGAAGTGGAGCGACGGAAGTAACCAGTATAAAAAGTTGCACGCTGATCGGCGAGCCTAGCACTCGCAGTTGGTTGGGAACGAACTGTTGGACTACACTCTCATCGCTGTCCGGGAACCTGGAACAACAAGTCGTTGGATCATGAGACGTAGACCCGCATTTTAGCTGACAATACTTCTCTTCGAATTGCGAATATTCAGGGTGACAGCATTCATAGTTAGGCTACACTTCCTACCAGTGTTGTAAAGTGGAAAAGGGATGACATGCTAAGAGCTCTAAGAGAAAATCCAAGAAAAATCTAGGAAATCCATTTTTCCACTAGTACGTACTTTTCCATCTCCTCAATTTTATTTAATTTTCCTTCTAATATTTCACCAAACTCTCCTCCATTATCCTTAATATCGATATTTCACTCTCTTGCTATTTGTGTTATGACTTTATAGCTGTCAATTGAGACCAAGTTTGAGAATGGTGCAACAAAGTAAGCGCCTAGATGTGACTATACCCTTTTGGTTAACAATAGTGTGATGGTTCACATATGAAGTCAGAGATCAAATAATAAATGAGGTGTGAATGCATTGGGTTCAACAGTGCGATTACACCTTATTTGATATAATTTTATAATAATTTCTCATGAAGAAGCTCGAAAATGTTGAGAGATGAACATTTCTTCAAATTATGCGTTTATTGAAAAATATTTAAAAAATTATTACTGACTACCTTCCAATCATTTCAATGAACTTAAAAATACACATTCATTCGAAATATCTTTTCACAATTATATTGGATCAACTTACTTTTTTCGTCGAACTTTAATAAATAATTCCATCGTTGATAAATGTTCGATGTTCCCCTTGCTCGGCTTGATGACCCACGAGTGATTGAAGCCCATACTGTCCGCGGTGTTGAGATAGGCCTCATACTGGTCTGGCAGGGTGAAACACGTGGGAGTGAGCGGGCTGCCGTGAAGAGCTGGCAGTCCCGCGAGGCGACTAGCTAACTGGCACAGGTCTGATCGGCCTCCCAACACTCGTGATAAACCAGCTATCTGGTTCACCTTCTGATAGCTCTTCAGGGATCTGCTCTCCTGGTAAGTGATGCAGGTAGTGTCCTCCACATCGAAACAAAATAGTAGAGTCCAGTTCTCTTCATTTTCTATGTAAAAAACAGAAATATAGTTGTGATCAGCTAATTCATTGGGAAAACCTGAGCCATTTTTTTTCCAAGATGAACGTAAACAAACGAAAACGTCCACTAGGTCCAAATTGAGTTTTATCTGTTCATTTGTTGGCTACAAATCGATCGATAGGCAAAACCAATCCATGGAAGTTTTGGAAAAATGATTTTTTTTTTAAATTTGTTAGTTTTTAAGCATGCTGGTCACCATTGTTACATGAACATAAATATTTCCCATTCCGTTTTTTCTTTGTTACAATTAATAATAGTTTAATAATAAGGGATTTTGTGATCATTTCCGGCGAGATAAATTCATCCAATTGATATCAACTAAGCAATGATTTTCATTATTTCTGGAGAGAACAAAATAACTGTCTAATCACGAAGACAAAGGAAATGTGTTTCAGTGTTGGACTACGAACTATTTGACAAACAACCACAGTTGGCTGAGTGAATGTCAATGATTCTAGCTCACTCACAACTCATGAATGTAATATAGAACAAGTACATTGAAATACCTAGCAGAGCTTCTCAGAAACAATATCGAGGCTCCTCTTGTCTTTGTGTGTAGGCCTATAATGAAACTAATAATGAATGTACTGGTGATTTTTCCAGAATGAAAACACGAGTCTCATTACGAAAGCGTTAAATCACCGTGGCAATGGCCTATTTCGAAGAATGAAATAGTTATAGGCCTACTAATCATCTCAGAGATTTACTAATTGTTTTTGTTTTAAACATATTGCCGCAATAATTTCAGACAAATGTTTGAAATTATCAAGACAATATGTTTTCCTTACAAGTCGTGTAAATGTGTACCCTTTGGCTATGGAAAGAAAGACGACGTACCATATCTTAGAGAACCCATATCTCCAGAAACACAAATCTCAGACAAGCCAAATGTTTGAAGTGTCGGTCATCCCTATTCCCGGCTGCGTCTTCACAAACCTTAGAGGCCTCAACCCACTGGTAACTTTGATAGCATTGCTTGCCTTTGTCGGCTAATGGATCAAATAGTGGGAAATCGAATGCGTTAGCGCATTCGATTTTGGCACAATACATTGCGCCAGTTAGAAATTCGCTGTAGTTAAACATTTTATTTTCATGAAATAATGCTTTTGATAATGTTATCATACTTAGTTTTCTGAAGTACAGAATTGAGATTTAAAGTAATATACCGTACGAGGTAGGCCTACTATTTCGGAGAATTGGTTAGAGTAATATTTTGCTGTTATTTTCCAATAATTGAAGTGTGTTTAGCTATTGCGCTGTGGCCGAGACGGGATTGTGAAGTCGCTTCCCGGATGACCATTCCCGGAAGCGAGAATTTTTCGGCGAGTTGGTTTTTAAAGGGGACTGAAAACAAAAGTTAAAAATTACATCATTTGTGTAGATATTTCCGTTTCTGTGGTGAAACTGAAAACAAATTACCTAATCCATAACCCTGCGCTGGAGTCAACATTTGATAGTTATTTTGCTGGAAAAAAAGTAACAGCGTCGGGAGTTGAACCCTGGAACCTCAAAACATGAGCCAATTATGCTACAACTGAGTCATGACGTCACAATTCGGATCGTTCCCATTGCTCACTTTTAGTCCCTTTTAAAAACCGACTTGCAGAAAAATTCTCGAACGCGAAGGTGCTTCCTGGACCCGTCCTGAAACGCCAGCTGAAACCAGGACGATCCCGACCAACCTTGGGATGAGTCGGTCACGCTAGCGTAATGGTGAACCAGTTTGTATGTTACCAGAAGGGATGTCTTCCAGAGAGATCTCGAAGCCTCTGGTCTGAAGAGCTGCAACGAGGATGCTGCGATGTCTACCACCACCTCTGAGAGACGCTATCAGACGTCGTGGCGCGTGCAACTGGCTCCGTTCCAACTAAACAATTACACGCACATTCAGTCTCTCTCTCTCTCTCTCTCTCTATATATATATATATATATATATATTAGTATGCTAGGTACCCGTACCGGTCGGGTACGGTAATTGTGTAAAGTACATATAATATATATATATATATATATACATATATATATATATATATATATATATATATATATATATGGGCCTACATATATGTTTTCATCCACATCGCAAACACTTCGGAATCCGTTTCATTATTATATATCCCGCTGTAGCAAACAAATTATAATAACATTTTTAGATCATTTTCACAGCAACTACCAGCCAGCGTGAATTTTATTTCTCTCGATTCTCATAGATTGGTTGTTCAGCGAGGCAAGCAGATAGGCTTGCTTCCAACTAAGAGGAGCTCTTGCTTGATCCATGGCCATCTCTCCGCCCAACGCCCACCCGCCCACCCATGGCGCTTAATCTGCCCCGCAAAATTAAAATCCAGAGTGCTGCTCTCTTCGTGGTCGGCGTACTATATAGAGTGTCACTAATCTACGGTCTACGATGGTTGTCCTCTTTTCATCGTGGCTCCTGGTAGAGGAAGCACTCAGATCCGATCTATGTGTGTAAAGGATCTTTCACTGCATAAAAAGAATTGTTATCATTACTAGAACCTGTTGTATTATAGTGGATCTTCAATAAGAACTGCAGCATACTAACGTATATATATATATATATATATATATATTATATATAAATATATATATATAATATATATATATATATTATATATATATATATATATATATATATATATATATATATATATATATTTATATATATATATATATATATATATATATATATATATATATAAACGGAAAATCACTACTGCATATACAATAGTTTGTATGGTGTGTTGACGTTGAAATGTTACGATGTGGCTAACAACCCTAAAAGTAATAGAGATAAAACTTTTTAGTTGAATGTGGAAGAAGATGCGGTATACTTTACGTTATACCGTGTATGCGTTTGCGTGTCGAAATATGGTGGCTGTCGTCTCGATTGTGCATGTTAAGTGAATTAGTGGCATGCAGACATTCTATGTCACAAAACTAGATAATAATAAATATTCTTCGTATTTGCCAGAAATATAAAAGCACGTAAGATATATATTTATCGATCATAATTCTAGATTTAGATTTAAATGGTATAAATGATTTGGATTCGTTTATAAAGTTAGATTTTTCCTATATATATATATATATATATATATATATATTTGTATATGTCACCAAATTGTAAATACAGAAAGAAAGACACAGGAAAGATAAAGATAGAAATAGATAGCTTTCCTTTGCATCCCCCTGAAATATTAAATATTTTACAAGTATCCATTTCTTCTCCTCCCTGTACACATTTCTACACCGTGTAGTCCCTAGTAGAAGTTGATATCATTGAGAGTTTATCAAGTTTCATCAATTTTATTCGAATCAAAATAATGCGCCTTCACTGGAAACACTCTGTCTGTTCGAATATAACCAAGCAGGAGTTCATGAAAGTTACGGCTATTCTGGTTATCATACCTTATATTTGCAGATGTAAGTTGAATATATGAAAAAAAGGAAATGTATTTTGATTCGACTTGTCAACTATAGACTATATATACTTTGATCTTGTATTACATAGGAATGTATAATGATCCGGGAGACGAGGGGAATTTCGAACACGGTTCGATTCCCGCCGCCGACCTTCTTCACGGGTTTTTTTCGTGGTTTCCTCTGTAGTCTAGGCTAATGCTGGAATGGTTCCCGCAATAAAGGCCAAGACCGCTTCATTCCCACTGTCCTTCCCATTATCAAAGATACTCTCATCTCATCATCCCATCATCTCATTAATCATCCATCCGACGCCAATAGATCTAGGCTATCATTACAGTGCGTCTTTAAATCCAATATATAAAAAAAATGTAGGCCTTTAATTCAAACATGCTTTATAGATTAGTTACTAACATGTATCAGATTCATGTAGTAATTCATCCGCGTTTATTACTTTGTATGCCAGAAGCTATAGCCTATATCTAACCTGCATTAGTTTTAGTTTTTGATTAATTGATAAAATAATACCATGCCTATCAACTGTATCACTTAGTTGTGCCAATGATGCTGGCGGAAAATATGAAAAAATATATCACCCATGGATTAACTCGGGGACTAGTATTAATCATAGTTACTGAATGAATACCCAAGGGTGAAATTTCCAGCAGAGTTCCAACAATTTTCTCCTAAAGACTCTATAAACAGTAGAAAGAAAATTGAAGCATTATTATCTTGAAGTAACTTCATTATCAGACTGTCAACTGTGTTTCATCTCCACGGAGGAAACATTTAATGATTTTTATACGATGATTGATTCAGTGATCAGGTCCCTTAACTGCGCTAACTACTTAAAATAAGATCTTAGGCAGCTAGGCCTCTTTCTGGTTCAACAAGGGCAGTCTCTATTCACCGGATCAACGGCGTATGACGTCACATGCAGGCGTTGTTGCTGTTGTTGTTGTTGTCGTGCGCACCCTAAATTAAACTATTTGATGAACTTTTCAAAATGAATCGAACCGTTCCAAACTAACCTAAACCAACTAACGTAACCAACCAAACAACCTAAACTAATTTTATCTAAATTAAAACTAATCTAAACCCTCCTATCAGCCCAGGGAATAGCCACTTCTTTCAACAAGACTATAAATTTGATTGGCTAATGTCTACTAAACCATGGTTAACACAACATGATAATGTCAAGATCTCCCAGACTTTAATCATTGGTCATATTCGGTAGCTAACCCTTTCAGTAGCTGGCTACATTTTGTTATTATATTTTCAAGACATACTGCTGTTGTTTGCATGTATTTTTCATTGAGTTTTAACCACGTAGTCTAATTATAACGAATATCTTTTGGCGTTGGTGAAAGATGAAAGAAATAAATGGGCAAATGAGAGTTATTTAGTGCTGTTGGACAGTGGAAAGGAATCAGTCAGGACATGCTCTTAATAAACGATTCTAGTATACACTTTTACGACTGAGGGAAACTCAGTCAGGATGGATGCCCATGAGGGGAATCGAACCTCGGTCTCCTTAATAATGTCGGTTCGATGTGCTAGCGAGTGATCCATCCATCTCAGTGGAATCAAACAATTATACCAGTGCCTTCTTCATTTCCATCACAGATTTTGAATCGTTTTAATTTATTGGTGACACTTGTTGCTCACATTTAATAGTTTCTTAATTGCTTTCTTAATTGCTTTTATTGATGTGTAAAAAAGTACATTAAAAATGCGTTTTCTTCGTTATTTCACATCCGATTGTTCCATAAATCGCTTAAAATAGGTAAAATAGATCTTTCCACATGAAAACGAAAACGAGAATAAAAACCTCTATTCTATGTGATTCTCTAATCGAATGTATAAAAGCTTACTTCAGCAAGAAGCTGTCGGAGCTGTGTTGACCGGAGTGCCATTGGCACGAAGAGGTCGCGAGCCGGACGGCCGGACGAGTCGAGGAAACCCAAGTGGTAAGTCAGGTAGAGCGAGAGAAGGGAGAAGGAGGTGACAATTGCGAGCAGGTCTCGGATTGATGCCATGTACAAAGGACACCGGACAGCCATCGCTCTTGTACTTTAGTTCTGCGTAATTTCGACACCTGGAACACAATGTCGAGAAGAATAAACAAAGTGGAAACAAAATGGATTTCACAATATAGCTAATATACAGAATACAGTTAGAAGAGAATAGTACCGACCGATCCGGGAGGCGAGGGGAATTTCGAACCCAGTTCGATCCCCGCCGCCGACCATCTTTACAGGGGTTTTTCATGGTTTCCCTCTGTAGTCTAGGCTAATGCCGGGATGGTTCCTACATTAATTCGGCCATGACCGCTTCCTTCCCACTATCCTTCCCATTACCCAAGACCCTTATCCCATCATCCCATCATCTCATTAATCATCCATTCGACGCCATTAGATCTCAGTTATCGTTAAACCCAATATAAAAAAAGAGAATAGTGAGAATACAGCTAGATGATCTAGATAGATCTATCTATAGATCTGAGCTAGATACAGATAGATGCATTCATACATATAATTGGGGTGGTAAGATCGCCCTTGTGGTAGCCCGTTCAAACGATCACCATAGCCTTATCGGGGAACAATGATTTTCTATAGAGTCTCGATGTTGATCAAAAAAACACAATAGCAAACGTTGAAACACATTGAAAATAATAAGAATTGTATTCCCCAAAAAAAGGTTATTCTCATTTATGTTTCTGATTCATACATAAGGTTTCAGTGTCTAGTGTTTAGTTATTCAATAACTGAAAAACCATTTTATAACAGGATTATAGGAAGAAAAACCTATCGAGTGAAGACAGATTTTCAGTCTTCACTTTCTAGTTTTGAAAAAAGCGAACGCTTTCGTTTATTTCCTAAACGTTTAATACCCAGTACCGAACGTAAGCTTGGTTTTGTCCTCGCATCTGTTTCTAAACTTGACATTATTTTGCGGGAGTTACGAAAACACGCAGATATATATAGGCCTACACAAAATGCGAAGTTCGAATTGACCGAAATTGATGACGAATCTTTAGGGAAG
This sequence comes from Brachyptera putata, assembly GCA_907164805.1. Lineage (NCBI taxonomy): Eukaryota > Metazoa > Arthropoda > Insecta > Plecoptera > Taeniopterygidae > Brachyptera > Brachyptera putata. Next base: position 55,005,134 of record OU015463.1, read on the forward strand.
CCGGAAGTGAATGATGGGGAAAGAGGAGAAGAGAGATTTGCTTTGCTTATCCACCAAGTTACTTTAATATACAATAGTAAAGAACTTCTAGTTATTCCAACAATTGTTGTTACAAATTACATCTCACAACATTCATGGCTCCAAGTTGAACTTTCTTCCATCATTTATAAAGGTACCTATATCCTAAGTTGATAATTCGCAAGATCGATGTCCTAATAAATAACAAGTTTGAGTTTGTTTCTGGCTCGAGTGTGAATCTACTCTTGTTTGTGTGGTTTGTTTTGCACCTGCCACTCCTCTTGTTCATCCTCCGTGTTCTATAGGGTGCATAGCAATGACTACAACAATGTGTTGAAAGTTACAGAAACAAAGAGATTATAAGTATTTGATGAATCTGTGTCCATAAATTTTCCACTCGATAAATGTACAAGGAGATGAGTGTTTTAATTCATTGCATACAACTATATTTTATCCTGCCTTTCATATTACCCAAAATCACGAAATTCCATTGTAGCTATTTACCTCACATTTCCCGCATCAAACCAACTGAAAAGAAAATGTCATACGATGCCTAACTATCGCGATCCTTAATTTGATTACCATACCATTGTAATAATATCATGTTCAGGATGGTGTGTATATCAAGTATGTCTAGAAATCAATATGGCTGCCAATGGCCATTGTCTAGATACCTCTTGAAAACGTAATTCAGCGATACTCGACGAGACCGAGTTCGACTTTGAACGATGCCGTGTCAAGCTGCGTGGGAGATGGATACAACCAGTGATGAACGCCCTGTTTGATTCCCCCTCCCCCCTCCCCCCTCCCATCTTCAACACCCTTATCCGACCCACTCCCAACCCACCGTTACACCGATCATCAAACGACGACTTGAAGAGGTAGGGATTGTCAAGTTACTCGTTTCTTTTTTTGAGCCAAAATCATTAAAGTCCTACTCATATTGACGTGTTATTAGGTGTATACTGTGGCATTCAAAACCCTTAACTTTGTCTTGGTGACAACCAATCCTTGTATCGCAAATGGTGGAATATCTTCGATTTCGTATATCATTATGCCTCATTTAGATTCTCTGAAACAAGCTCCCTGACATGTAAGTTATGACGATTGAATTATGTTCTACGACGCACTGTATTGATGATTGGTTTTTTGGCATTGGATGAATGTTGAATGAGATGATGAGAAGATGTGACGAAATGTTATTTTATTATGTGTTTCAGATAGTGGGAAGGAGACGGTCGTGGCCTGTTGTTGAGGAACCATGCCAGTATTCACTTCCAAGACAGAGGGAAACCATGAATACCACTGTCAGGATAGTCGATCATGGCGGGAATCGAACCCCGGGTTCCTAAATGACTTTTCAGCGTGCTAGACACTTGTCCTCTTATCACAGTACCATGCGGGTTTGAAGTGGTAAGAGTTCCCCACATCTTGGTAATAAATATATAGTACAATACTCATTGTCTCATTGGTATTAATTCCACACTGACATATTTCGTTATTTCTCAAGTCTTTAAATAAACATATGTTAAATAGACTTCCCAGCGTTCAATATACAACATGACAACCATTATACCAACAATCATAAAAAGTCCCATTCGATTATGAATTTTTGGAATTATAATATCAATTTTCTAGTGTGAAATTATAAATTCACTCAAAACTGTCATATTTGAAAAGGTCTGTATCGACAAGTAATAACATGACAAGCAGAGTATTATGATGTTTTATTGGTGGAAGGGCCGTGTTTCTCAGGACACCTTCTCTTGGGACAAGACGCGCGGTTGTACGGCGACTGTACGCACTTTATTTATAATAAATTAGAATGTTAACCGTCTCAATACATTGCTAGAATATCATGTGAGAACAAATTATATTCTTAGTGACAGTACTCGAAACCGTGCGATCGTACAAGTGAGAACCTCTACACGTTCCTGACAACTATCGACATTAAAAAATACACACTCAATACAAAATAGAAAACGAATCAAATTCACTTACAGTGCTCGTTTGAATTTTCGTGTGTGATTGCATAATTGATAAATAATCAAGTTGGTCTTGATATTCACGGAGTTCGTAACGCGAAGAGAACGGTCGACGGTACAAAATGATCCTCCTGGCTGCCAACTCATTGCAAACCGAACGTTCATTCAGGTCGGTTGTAAGAACGTTAAGGCAGATGGAGTTTTTTTTATCTATATTGTGTTTAACGACGCACTGTACTGATGACTACGATCTATTGGCGTCGGTGAATGATATATATATTTTTGTATATTGGGTTTTAACGACGCACTGTTATGATAACTGAGATCTAAAGGCGTCGGACTGATGATTAATGAGATGATGGGATGATAAGATGAAAGTTCTTGAGTAATGAGAAGGATAGTGGGAAGGAAGCGGTCATGGCCGACTTATTGTAGGAACCATCCCGGCATTAGCCTAGACTTCAGAGGGAAACCATGAAAAACCTCTGTAAAGATGGTCGGCGGCGGGGATCGAACTGGGTTCGGAATTCCCCTCGCCTACCGGATCACATGAAGCGAGCGCGTTAACCACTACACTGCATGTGCCGGTGTGACTGATATATATGAGATGATAGGATGATGAGATGAAATGTTACTGGGTGTTTGTTCCTTTCTTCCCCACAACCCTAATAAAATAATATGAATGATTTCGACTTCGAACTTCTTAGCATCGTCCCGGATTTTCCTTTCCTAAAAAATGGTCACCCCAAGTTGGGCATCTCCATGACCCAGCGTATGATTGAATAAGTGGAACGATGGCCTGACATCGTGCTGAGAGCCATTGCTATTCGAAACCTCCAATCTCAGGCAACTCAATCATGTCACCGAGATGGGCTTATTGAAAAGATATAACGTAACAACGTTACAATTGCAATGAAGGGCCGACAGACTTCAGATGTAATACAATTTCAGTTCCTGATACGCCTACCCACGGTTAGATCATATTTTACTCTCCCTCGCGTTTTGAGTTGCGTGTCACGACGCAGAGTATAAACGTATGTTGCCATTGCAGCAGCTCTGTTCACAGAGCAATATTGAGACACTTTGCGCCACTAGGCCTGAAATGTATTGGTGTCGCCTTCCCTTCCCCAACTATAGATTATTTTAAAATTGGGTTTAACGACGCACTGTTATGATAGGACAGATCTATTGACGTAGGATGGATGATTAATGAGATGATGGGATGATGGGATGAAGGTTCTTGGGTGATGGGAAGGATAGTGGGAAGTAAGCGGCCTCGGACTATATTGTGGGAACCATCCCGGCATTAGCATAGACTACAGAGGGAAACCACGAAAAAAACAAGTAAAGATGGACAGCGGCGGGGATCGAACCGGGTCCAAAATCCCTCGCCTCCCGAATCACATGAAGCGAGCGCGTTAACCACTGCGCTGCATGTGCCGGTTTCCCCAATTATAGTATATTCATTCAGAAGAACGCACAATCTCACAAATATGTGATGAGCACGAAGTTTTTATTTAGCACATTTGTATTTATTGTGTTATACTGTAACCATGATCTATTATATAATCTATTATATATCATATAATTATATATTATAATATAATTGTGAATTTGCCAATCCTTGAAAATTTGCCGCTCCTTGAAAATTTGCCGCCGTAGGCCAGGCCTTGTAGGCTTATGTATGTTCAACTAATGTCTCAGTAGGCCCATAATGTCTCTGTGCCACACGCGCTATATTCCTACTCTGTGCAAAAGGAAATTTTTTTTTCAAACAAAATCCCAAAGCCATTTTTACATAAACTATTCATTATTTTGGTTATTCCATCCTCTGTCTTGAACATTATTATCTTATGTATTCCCTGTAGCTTCGATAGTGTTGAAAAATTAAAATTCCGGCTAATCTCAAACGATGTAATACTTAATTATGTAGTGAGACGGGTGGGTTGAGCGCTAACGCACTAAACCGTCTTTTGGGAGACCGGGTTCGAACCCCTGTATGATCGACCAGCCACGATCGCTATACTTTCACAGTTCGAAAAACTTGATACAATTAATGTTCGTATTAATCTTGTCATCATTTCATTCATCACTCACCGACTTCGTCAGATCTTACGTATTATTACAGTTCGTCGTTAAACCCATTCTAGGCCCTAGTTAAAACCACAAGCTGTATCTACATCAGACAAGTGTTCATCTGGCATTATGATGACTTGTTCACATAGTGTATATTACAAACTTTTTCAGCAATTTAACTGTTTTCAAAATTTAAAATTATTACGTATATTTATAATTTGTCTTATTTGCAACTGGTTGTACCTGACTAATAAATAATAATGAATATGAAAAAAACAATCCAGCAAAATTGTACGGCTACAACAAGCTAATAAATAGCGTAGCATTTTATACTAATTACTATTCACAATTTAATTTACTTGCCTGTTCAAAAATGTAGATCTATTGCTGTGTCGCCTCTAGTGGCAAACCGAAGGAACTTCGGTCAACAAGATCTAGAAAAAATGCCGTCTTCAACCATCTGATATGTAATTCGATCATTGGTGAGGACTGATAGGTATACGCTGTCTTGGGGGAAGGGTGGAAGTGGGTGGAAAAGCAAAGGGCAAAGACTCAATATAAGGATCACATTACGCTACAACATCATTATACTGATGACTGCTCGATGTATAAACATTGAGACAGCTAGGTTACGTAGTACACATAGATCCAGTCTATTCTCGTCCAATCGGTTTCCACATTAAGCCGACGTTAAGTATTGTGTTGCGAAATCTATAGGTTATGATACATTTTCTAGATACATGTGGTATAGTCGAGTCGTTTCGTGGTATAGAACGTAACAGTATTCACTTGTTATTCTGATCAATTATACATGACTTTCATTAAATAGACCTAAACACGCATCTCTCTCTCTCTCTCTCTCTCTCTCTCTCTCTCTCTATATATATATATATATATATATATATATATATATATATATATATATATATATATATATAAGCTTATATATATATATATATATATATATATATATATATATATATGTGTATATTATATGGGCCCTATATACATATTTGAATCCCATGACTTTCTGGTCAATGATCATTGGGTCACCACCAATAGGTGTTTAAATGATTTCAATTCCGAACGCCGATTGAAATGCAGAGAATACGCATCAAACCTTTTAACTGACACAATCGATGGTTATGATCTTCGTAAACTTGTAAAATTATGTTACTTGTTGTATCGCTAAGTCCATCATTGACTAATTGATTGAAATACATTTAGTCTGTCGATCTCATTAAAGGTAACGTTAATTGTGGGTGTAAGCAAATGGAACATCAGTGATTCTCATTCACTAATATACACGTCTATCACATAACGCTGTACTCGAATCCACATCAGCATTGACTTCACAAATTCCAAAATGTACAAGCTTATCCAAACGGCGACTGACTTGAGCATTTACAAACACTTCATTTTTCAATGCCTTTTTTCATGTTTTAAATGACTTGGTCGCCTCGTATCTCCATCTAGAGTCACTATCTCATCACCATCAGCTGTATGCGTGAGAGAGAGAGAGGGGGAGATAGAGAAGAGGAGAGAGATGGAGAGACTTGAGTCTATATCTATGCACGTGCCATGGAATACAAGTAATAGAACGAGATCATGAGGATAAAGCAACAATATTTCACTATTTTTGTAACTTTCGGATGGCATATAATATATTACTAGTTTGTAATTTTTGCTGTGTGACCATGGTATGGCCATGATATGAACTTGATGATAAAACGTTCCTCAAATAAATAGACTAATGAGACTGTTGCTTATGTTTGTGTTGCAGCTGAGTAGATGGTGTATGGTGCAGGTTATTGTTGCTCTCTTGGCTGGGTAAACCCTTTCCAGCCTTTCATTACTTACCGTACCATACATTACATGTGTGATAAACGCGTGGAGATAAATTATGTAGTCATACCTTTATTACAGAAGGAAGGTTGGCAATTATTATTATTAAATGTTACCAATTCAACGTACATCACGTTACTTATTTACCTACGTAAATATAGCATTATATAAAGATATATATTTAAAAATGAGCGCAATATTTGTGTTACTATCTTGACTTGGAACTTGGTCAATCTGGTTGATTGTAATACTTTTCCAGTTGATAACTTTATATCATATTACGTACAATTATGTAGGCCTACAGTAATAGGCCTACATAATAATTTTAAACCTTGGGAAGTATAAATTACTGATATGAATCTCGACAAAGGATCAAAAAACCTCTTTGCTAGTTCTAGTAAGAACAATTGACAATATGATTACGTCGTTATGTTTCGTATAATAACGTTGTTATGTTAACAAAATGGATTCGAGCTTTCATTAGTTTAGTCCCTTGACATCAGAAGAATTAATTTTCAACACTATATTGTAACATACTCGAATTATTGAAGATTTGACCCTTTATTGGCAATTTTGATATAAAAACTTTGATAAACGGTTTGTAGTAAAGTAATAAACAAGAGTTATAATATACTGTCTTGTAATAATATCGTTCTACTATTGTTGCGGTATTTGAACCCTTAAATCCTCCAACCCCTCCCTCTTCCCTCTGGCCCAAACTTCCCCCACACCATATGCCCCATCTGGGCAACCTCTCATCACTTATTGCGTTTGGTTCCTTGTGTACTTCTGATCTAATAGGCTGTTCACATATCGTGCATCACTCATTCTTCATGATACTCGGCCGACAAGTCGACATCTTGCTTGCTTGCGAATTACTTCTTTAGACAATACTATTAGTTAGGGAAACGCTATAGGAAGGATACACTCGAAAAACTGGACTAAAAGTGAGAAAATCTCTAATATTGATTTTTTACTCCGATACCGCTAACCCGATTTTCACTCATGTCGGTCATTTTTGTCTTAACAGCATCGAAAAATTCAACGTCTCTGGTATAAAATTATTTCTCACATTTTTTCTAATCTTCCATCCATAGCCTTAATTGGGAAACAATGATTTTGTATCAAGTTTCGATGTTATTAAAAAAAAAAAAAAATTGGCATGTAGAGCTGATATATTTTCACGAGTATTCACAAAATTTAAATAATTCTTTCTCAAAATGTACTCAACTGATGGTCACTCGAGAACTTTTACATATGGGAATATACGATTTGGTCTCATAAACATATCTGAAGGAGTAAAAAATGCATAATGATTTGTTTTTATTCTACAAAGATCCGATTGATTTCAAGAAAAACGTACAAAATGTGTTTGGGTGTTATCCCTTGCGTTTTTGAAACACCACCACCCTAAAGACGGATAATTATATTGTTCTTATAGGACGTGCCTTCAAATGTAATATTTTACTACTGGAACTGGTACACCACATACTTATAACAAACTCACACAGTAAAACAAACATCTATCATTGTTGGATGAGCTTTAGCGAACATTCTCCATGCGACTCGTATGGTACTTTCTCTTGAGCAAACAATTCCATGAGGTTTTCCCAGAGGGAAGAAAATGTAAAACTTCTTACATTCTGATTAAATTTAAATACAAGAATCATCAAGAAGGTTCACTAAATTATCGCACCAACAATTTTCAAGTTGAATTTTCAGAAGTAGCTTTAGTAGTTTTAGTAGCTTTAGTAGCTTTATAGCTTAATTATTCGTCATTTTTGTATTATTTTTATATTATTTTCATATTACTGTTCACACTAATACTTTTTCATTATTGTTTAATATTCTCTCATTATTTTCTACAACCAATCATTTTTCCATCAATCATTCATGTGTGATTTATTATTATTGTGTGTTTTTCAGTTTTTCTTTACTTCATTAATTTTTAATTTGATTGTTATTATGTGTCTGACGGCAATCATGTATAGCATGACATAGTCTAAAATAAAGATTTATATATATATCAATTTCGTACAATACTGGTTTTCTAGATTAAATTACAATTCACAACGTAAATGCTGTGGCTTGCCTAGTCAATAAAATGTGTATGCGGAGTACAAACCCTCACATCTCAGATATTTCTTTCATGCGAACCAAGGCTTTCTTTTTTAGATTTTTCTCAGAATGGCATATCAAAATGCAAGCTTGGATTTCTGTTTACATGCATATTGGACAAAACCCCCTTTTTTCTACCAATCGAATACGCATAATAAAATAGTGCGACCACTATAGGAGGGGTCCATAGAAGTTATTCTATACATACATTGAGACGTGTAAAATCCGAGTATTGTGCCGATATTGACAAAACTTTGTGACTATACATATTAATAAAACTAGGAAAACACCACAGTTTGATGTGGTGAGAGATGTGGACGTATTCGTTGAGGGGGTATGCACGGTGCTCATGGAAATAGATCAATTCATCTTCATTATTATTTCTATGACGAACCAATGGAATTGAATAAAATATTTTCAAATCATTCATAAGATAATTTTATGCACTTTGATTAATTTGACATTCTGTTTTTGTAAATTCGATCAGTTTTGAGATAATTCGTGGAAGAAGACCGGGAATGTGTCGACGTATTGTCTTAAAACTGACTGAATTCACAGAATAGAATGTCATATTAATTGAAGAGCAAGCAATTATCTTACGGTGGATACACTTACATAGCAACACACTCATCTCTTATAGCTGTGGTATGTTCAGGTTGTTATGATTTTCATGAAATAGATTCACGCTAAGAAGTGTATCTTCATCCTTTAAATCGTTGAGACATGTAAGTTTTTAGGCAGATTACGTAATTTCTGATTTTTTCACAATTATTCAGTCAATTTAGACAAACCTTTTTGTGTCGTGGATGAGTATAGTGTACAAGTCTATTATGTTATCAACCACATATTGACGATTTTTTAATTTATTTTCGTTCTATTTATTTACTTTATTTATTATTATATACTATTATTATTATTTTATTATTATTTATTTTAACTTGAGATATTCCCATTATTTTCTTATATTGGGTAAAATTTTAGATACGAGACTTTTCTTGAGGTACTCTTTATGTTCATTCATATTAGCAAATCTATTTTCCATCACTAAGCGCTTCTTAAAATAGTTGTACCCATGACATATTCCACAAAGAATTTCATCCTTTTAACTAATGACTATTAGATGTTCGCCGTTAGCGCGTCTTGAAGTCTATTTCATGTAACTATTAGGACGCAGATATGACGCACATTCTGTGTCGAAAACTTGAAAGATAAAATATTGATTTCTCAAAAAATATAACAAAAATCTAATTAGAATAATTGATGCTCCAATATACGTATTGTTTGAAACCTCCCTAAGTTGGATTTTTTTAAATATTGAATGGGCCTATGTGTACAAGATGGCACTTCACATCTAATATAATGTAATACAATAATATATATATTATATAAGGTATAATATATACCATTACCTGAATGGATTTTCATTTTTTTTTTGCCAAACTTCAATCAAATTCAATAAATATCAATTAGTTTGTTCATCGCATTTGTCTAAAACCCTCAATCAAATGCAATGTCTCCATATCAAACAGATTGTTTATTGATTGTTATTTATAGATTTAATATAATAATCTAATGACTGTAAGATATTCATCATTAATGAATACACACATAATGTATGAAAAAAATTCCAAGTAGATCTACTAGTATTTGCTCTCCATTATACGAAGTCTTCGTTCATGCTAGCTTGAATGGAGTTGGTTCTATACATTAATTAAAGTTTGTCGTTACTGTATGAATTAATTACTGTGTCTGTTTTTTATAGTGTTTCGGTTTGCCGACAGTGATCGAGTTTTACAATAACGACTGTGTTTATTATTTAGATTGTAAGGAGATTGAAACATTTCCAAGTTTTCTCACTTTTGTATAGATAATTCAGCCGGGGTGTCTATAATTCTGTTGAAAAAAAAACATGTTTTTTTATCTCCGTAACTTGATGAAAACATGTGCGAAATACGCAAAACATAAGAAAGTTTATTGATTCAATACGTTACTGAGACTTGAAAATGTTTCATTTTGTTTTCTCAGGGCATTTTGAAAAAATATTCTGTACATCTTACATCAATATTTTCAATAATATTGTACAACTTGCCTTTTGTGTGGACCCAGATTTTCAATGCAACTACGCTTATTATTTGGGTTCACTTATCCAAACTATTACAGTGGTACGGTACAGATATTAGGTAATAAAATACCGCAGTGAATTGAGTGAAATGTACAGAATTTGAAAATCTTTGAATGGTATTCCATACTTCTTCTTCAAGGTAGCATTGAACCATAATTCACAACATTTGTTCTTATAATCATCATTATACAACAAATATATTCTATCATCACACAGGTCATTAACCATTTAAAAACAAAAACCAATTTATACTAAAAAGTAAAAATAAACCAAACCTAAAAAAAGGCCACGTTTTCAATTCTGATATATCCCATGATCGTTTGCTAAGAACGGTATAAAAAAATTGAGCATACTAAAAATAAATCAAATCTTAGACATGTATTTACGGTATGTCAGAAAGAGAGAGAAAGACAAGATAGAAAGCCATGTGTTCCTGATAGAAAGTCTTTTACCTCGAAGTGTCAACAAATACAAGCCACGCATGCAGTTGTGATCTGACTTACCTAGCACATGTCACCTGATGGGGTAGCCTCCAGTCATATCGCGCTCCTCGGAGGGTATACACGTGTAGGCCGCGACGTCTGTCAGTACACCTGTGAGAAGCATGCACCCCGACGCCGGCGTCGATTGCTAGTACGACGCTGCTGTTGGATGTGTGCGTGGCGCGTACTGCCGCCGCACTGTCAGTGACTGACTTCCTTCCTCAGACTTCCTCTGCCAGACGCCACATACACGCAGTCGGAACAGCCGAGAATCGGGACGAGCGGACGTCTTATGTCACCCCCCACCACAACTACCTACATCTTAATAGATGCACATGGAGAGTTATGGTTGATGAACTGCAATAGCTTCGTTTGAAAAAGTTATACGCTATGTTCTAGGGTCCGGTATTTCAGTGGTTCGTTAAAAGTAAATCAGTCGTTAAAATGTTATCTCCATTGGTTACTTTGGTTCCATTTGGTTAATTTTATGGTAAAGTAAAATATTCTTATTTTATTGTATAATCACTGAGATGAGTGGTCGAGTGACTGGCACATTCAACCGTCATTCAGGAGACCGGGGTTCAATTCCCGCCATGGTCGACCACCTGACGTGGATTCTTCGTGGTTTCCCACTCTCGTTCAGGTCAATACTTGGGATGGTCCGCTAATGAAATAACCTTTCATCTCATCATTCCATAATCATTCACCGACGCCAACTAGATCACAGTCATCAGTAAAGAGCGTCGTTAAACCAAATGTAAATATGAATGAGTAATCAGTCGATTATCGCAATGGACACCAATGGACTATTGAAACTCCAGGTCTTCAAGTAGAAATTGAAATGTAGTATTTCAGGAAAGTAGACACAGGTTTTTTAATTGAATTGTGACAGAACAATCTCGTCAATATACTTATTAAATTTGTATCCACGAGACTTGAGTAATATTAAGCTTCTGAAAGTTGCAGTTGCGTTTCTTATCGTAAACCTCGTCGTGGAACATCCGAATATTCTGAGAATACTGTACAAATAACAGGGCTATTTGTATCTGTTATATTGGTGGGCGATCTTGTAAATTTAAGAAATACAGCAATTACTAAAAATTCTACCAATATTGACAGAATACTTCACATACGTAACATTATAGAAATGCATGTTTGAGGAATAGTTGGAATTAAATCTAATAGCCTATGTATGCAATCCAAATTTGAGATGATGATGTGACTGCTGTACGCGCTAGTGAACAGGGAGGCGGTGATAACATTTATTATTGCGATAAGTGGAGAGGAATCGATTTCTGTCAAAAGTATTTTGGGGGGAAATTTAGGAAATATTTCCTTCTAATTCATAGTTTTCAAACATCTTTATTGACAACTGAATTAATTATTGTTACAAAATGATTAAAAATGAAACAAATAAAAAATAGCATATTTAATAGCTGAAATTTACCGGGGGAGCTGAAGAGCGTATACCGGAATAAAGTTGACTTGGTCATGTGACATGGGCTTCGGGGAACTTTTCGATGGATGTTTGTTAAATGTGGCCAGGGTACGGGTAAAGTTGGACACTCAAACCCATGTCATACAACCTTACTCCGGTATCCGCTCTTCGGTATTTCACAATGCTCCGGCTATAGTATGTAGGCCTTTAACAATTATGGAATCCCAACAGCTATTTTCTAAAAAGCATTTATCATTATGTTTGAACTGTGAAGATTGATGGAAGTTTGCGTTTCGGTACGAGCCTATTTTCTCGATGACTGTTTTTTGAGTGATGCTTCCTTCTCCCTGATACAAATCGCTCGGCGTTCAGTTCTAGCGGCGTAATAGTTCATTACAGTTCACATTGGTTGATATTAAGAGCACATGGGAGTTGATTTAGCAGAATGATGATTTTTCAGGATAGCTTTCGATCTATATTCTCACTCGAATTCCCGTTTTATTTCCTTTCTCCGTTGATCTTGTGTTCTTTCAAATATCCGTAATTGTTGTTGCGTTTTTCTTTTCGATCTTCTATTTTGATTCATTTCTCTATTATCGTTAATCATATCTTGATTCATTCATATATTCATATATCTTTTTTTATGCGTTATTTTTATTGTGTTCATTTTATTATATTCAATTTATAAATATATTCTAACTGAAAAATGATAATACAAAATAATGTTTTTTTTTCTTCCCAAATCAGTGCGCCAAATACACCGGAGGTGAAAAAATAACAATAAAACATTCGACACATAAACTTCAAATGATTTTACATATTTTTGTGCGACTTTTTTTTTAATTTCTGGCTAAACTTGTTGGTGGTAAGAATAGGAAATGTCTCATTCCATTGTACCTTTTATGCATTATATCTAGGATCTATTGTCAGTTTGCTGCATAGCACTGGACTACAGCTATGCCACACTACGATTATTTGACAATATGAATTATTGATTGATGGTAGATTAACAAAACACATTAAAAATGCGCCAGTAATGATTGAAAATGCTAAAAAAGTGAAGAATAAAACAAAAACATTGTGGAAAGAACTCATTTGGAGTTTCCCCTAAACATAGCCATTATGAATACCTTACCATCGGCAATGGAATCTTAAACATATAAATAGCTCTGTTATTGTACTGTTTGAACATCAATTTATAGGTTATAACATGTCTGTCTACTCTATACAAATGAAGGAGGAATTAGTCAATCAATTGATCAACTAAGAACAGATAAGTTACTTAGTTTATAATTTGATTTTCATTTAGCTGCATCTCCTCGAATCCACATATCGCACCAAATGTGTAGTATAGTGTTCGTTAATCGTGGTTGAGGGAAGGGAGAGATGGGGGGATCAATCCCTGCACATTGGAGCAGCAATCTCCGTCTCTCTCTCTCTCTCTCTCTCTCTCTCTCTCTTTCTCTCTCTCTCTCTCTCTCTCTCTCTCTCCTCTCCCAACCCAACACTAACAACCAGCTTAATCAACTGGCAACATTGAAAACGATAATTAATATTTTGTATTAAAGTTGTGTTTTTACGTAAACAATTTAATCATGGCGTTGAGCATTCAAGTGGACACGTTTTATAGGTCGTATATATTATATACATATAGGGGCCTATGAACGAATATATATATATATATATATATAATGTTGTGATAAATTCTCTGATTTAGACTATTCCTGAAGTAAGAAAATATATTAAAAAAATTGATGACATTAATTCTATTGAATTCATGTTAATATTTCCATCAAAAAAGAATGCAATTTTTCGTTGTTTTTGTTTGCCCACTATCACGAAAACAACTTCGTGAAGTTCACACGATCCCTCACACTTATCAAACAGCGATAATAATAGCTCTCTCCTAGTTAATTATAATGATGTACCTTTCCCAGTGTTGGGTTTGCGTTAGGGTGAGATGAAGAAGATATCTTGAAGATATTTTTAAATCTTCGCGTTCCCCTTAATTAATACGATACGACGCTTAACGTAGACGATAGGGGGATGACAGCCAGGCAAAGATTGTACGAAGCTCTCTCCATATCTCCATGTTTCCCCATCATCACCTTCCACCCATGTCTGAGACTCGGATTGTAGTCATATTCAGGGTGACAGACTACATGTGTGCCAAATGTGTTGCAGTAAGTCTATTCTTTCACTTACCAGTAGTAAAGCTTCTCTGAAATTATATCGATAAACCAACCGATGAATCCGAATAAAAACCGAATAAAAAGAATTTGATAACATTCATCGATGTATTATCTCAAAACTGATTGAATTCATAATAATGAAATGTCATATTAATTGAAGAGCATACAATTATTTTTGAGATGTGAACTTTTCATTCAATTATATTGGTTTTGAAAATAGAAAAAAAAATAGTAAATATATTTTTCTCGATTTCTGTAATCATCGTGCAAGCACCCCCTTAACTATAAGGACTATGGAGGATAAAATATCTTAAGGCTCATCAATCGTTTTAGCGTTCCTTCTCTGCCGACAGCTTTTCCCCCATTATATATATATATATATATATATATATATATATATATATATATATATATATATATATATATATATATATATATATATATATATATAGGCCTATCTAATACCGGCACTGAGTAGCTCCACTGTATAATCGCGTGCCCCACGCTGCCCTCCCCACAACAGTCGTAATTCAGCAGTTGATGACATCCGAACTGTGGCCGCCAGTCCATACCTCATTGCCCCCGACCGGTCGTGCTCCTGTCACTCCTGCAATGCTAACATGCGGGTTTGTCAACTCTTGCGTGCTATCTACTCGGTATTGACATGGGCTACAAGACGGAAGAAAGAACGGAAGAAAGAACGGAGAATCTCAGTCGAGCGAAGCTTAGTTAATGACTTATGGAGACATGAGATGCGTTTTTTTTTTCTTTTCTGCTCTCTTATATACTGAGATTCATAGCCTGTAGTTTCCGCGTTGACTTACCTATATGATATATATATATATATATATATATATATATATATATATATATATATAAATATAGATATATATATATATATATGACGTACTAGAACCGTTAAATAAATCATACTGTGAATGAAAATGAATTTTCCTAGTTGTTCGCATTGGAATAACCGGAAAACTGTCAGCGCAACTATTATACAGCAGTCCTTGCTATCTGATGAATGTGCATGTCTCAGCTGTGAAAACATCCAATAGGGATGCAAATGATAAGAATGTTATGTTGAGGAGAAATTCATTATGAACTATTTGATCATCCAATCAACGAATTATTTTCGTTAAGATTTTTTCGTATCGTATTGTTTGCTATTTTTGTATTTCTTTAGTAAGTCAAATTTTTGCTTACCCAATGGTTAGATGAGCAATAGCGAAAACTTCCATGCTTCTCTCATGAAGTTATGTTTGTCCGTTAGTTTTGTTTGTTTGTTTGTTTGCACAGGTCATCATGAATGTTTGGAGTCAACTTGGAATTGCATTGTGTTGGGGCCAAATCAGTGGACTACTTTCGCGATACATCATCTCAAAATGGTCAAAAACCCAATATGATCAGGCCGAGCTGAAAAGTTTGTATCAAGAATCTCATGAAAACTCAAATTGTAATTGACGTGAATACAAACATGAGACACATTATCACGAGTGTTCAGTCTTATATCAGACTGTCCGTTGAAAAAAAATCATTATTCAATGAATAATGTTTCATCGAATATAGCTGGAAATAGTTGTTATTCTCCATTCAGTATCTTGCCAAGGCGTGTAGGGTTTTCGATCATACACTTTATACACAAATCTCGCTCATCCAACATAATAATCCATAATATCATTATATAATATATGTCATCATATTTATATTCCATCATATTCTAAAATGTGAACAATGTGTTCATATCCTATATCACTCGAATTAGCGTCAGTTTGTATCATTATCTATATCAGTTATTATTATATATTATTAAATTATATTTGATATATTGGAAAATGTTTTTATACCATTTCAATGACATTAGCGTTCGCTTATAATTACGTTGTACATTCCATCATGCTTTATTTACCGGTACTGCACAATGTTTAATTGGTACTATATTTGTATTCATAATTGATGACTTGCCATATAATTGTATTCTTGTGATACCAATTCCTGTGGACCAGCAAAACATACATCTTACAGCGCATTATCCCACGTTTGCCCAGCTAGTAGTTCATTGGTAATGTCTTGATAGCAAACAAGCCGGATGAAATGGGTGAGTTGGATGAACCCGGCACCTCCACCATGAAACAGCCAGCGTGGTCTAGGGTTCACTGTTGCGTTGGTCGGTGTGACAATACCAGTACCAGGCAGGGGTCAATTAAAGACTCGATATGCGACCTCTCTATTGTGAAGCTATTAAACACAGTTCTTGAGAATGAGAAATGATAATAAGAGAATACGGTGCGAACAAGAAGTAATAAAAGTTTGAATTCAAAACAGTACTGGTAGAAGGCCCTATTTGAAATATAAATTACAGATGACAGATGAACATGAAATTGCCAAGTATTTCGTGTTTTGAAAACATGAATCATAATCAAAATATGTCGAATTGAGTAAAACTGTTTTTTCAATATTTATATCATATTAAAAAAATTGGTTTTCGTTTGATCTTGAAAACTATGGTAATGAAAACAATGGAAATGATTGTTTTTACTCGTTACGGTAGTATAATGTTTTGATCATTATAGGCTTTTTGAACGTAACTTTGCCCGACTCGTACATGTACGTACAATGGCCATTCATATTGCTCAAATAATTCAAAACATATCATTTGTTGCCGCCCCTCTGAATCAGTCAACTTTCACTAGCGGTAGATACTGAAGTCACCGTTGGGCGTGGGTTCGAACCCCGCATAAGGCATGGGTTTTTGTAAAAGTCCTTTCACCTATCATCATTTCATCGCTGCATTATCACCCGCTCATTCGTAGCCCCGTATAACGTAGTTGATGGTGGGGTCGTTGAGCAATATTAAAATAAAATAAAAATATATAATTTGTTTAGTACTTCCTCGACTACTGAGTGACCGGAAAATTGAAAGCATTGGACGCATACCATCCTATAGATTCTGAAAAGTGTGTTTTGTTCATTTTCCACCAAGGCTTTCAGACCTATAGACGTCCGACTGACAATCTTGCAGCCGGGGTTAACACATAATAATGTGATCGATACAACAATACCCTACTAATCCATTAACACGTTTTGCTTATTTCCGTTAACATCTTTCAAGAAAAGCAACTCTAAACCTATTGTTTATCATTGTTGATTGTAACAGACAGAGACGTATTACAAATTTATTTATAAGCAACTTGTTTCGCTATTGTTGACATATTGTGATGGGACGAAAGGTTCGAACTTATTCACAGGCTTTTAGTACGCCATGAAGGATGGCAGGTAATCTGTCATTTCAGTTCAGGACTCAACATGTTGTTATTAAATTTGATCAGGCCTACAATATTCGTGAATAATCGCACTGGAATGATAAGGCATTATAGCAGAATTGATCGGAGAAAATGATTGTGTTGTATAATATCTGATATCGCAATCATGCTAATTTTTCATTAGACATGAGACGGAAAATGTAATTGAAAATGAATGCATGCTATTATTCCAAGAATAAATACATACGGTAATTGTTCAATTATTTTCAATTTTGTATTAGTGTGTATGTAATTTGTTTGATTAGAAGAAAGTTAGCTTATAGATAGATACGAATGTAGGCCTATCCAATTAATTGTAATGATCGATACAACACACACGTCAGGAAAAAAAGGAGTTACATTCTCATTGTAGACGGTGGAAATTGTGTGAAAAGTCAAGCACCTAGTATGGAGTCCGATCACGCTGTGGAGGGCTTAAGTCGCTCGACGCCCTCCTTTACATGGCGTCGCTGTTGTCTCCCGCTGAAGCGTCTCCCCTCCCCCACACCCCGCTCCTGTTCCAGCCCCCCTCGGTTGTGGCGTCGGCACGCGGGCAGTGTAGGGATCAACCTCAAATTACGTGGTAAAGACATCACTTCTGAGGTGATGATGTGGCCAAAAGACTGTAGAAGGAACGAAAAGTAATCTATACCCTCCTAGCGATGATTTTTAACGGGTACTTTGTATGCAACAGCAACGTGTGTGTCGCCCGACTAGCCAACGAGGTTTTGTTATAGCGAACGGGACAGCGAGAAAATGTCTAACTTTTTTTGTTTCTTAAAAGTGAGAAAGTACTTTTTGATGCTTAGTAGGCTCCCCCAAGCCCGCGATGGGAGAGCCGACTTAAGCCATCCTCCTCAACTCTATTTTGATTTACAGCAAGACTGTGCCGCATTGTATGCTCAGTACCAACTTATGAGAAACTTCTACGGGTAAGGTCGGAGTTTTTTTTTTATGATATGAAAGTAAGTTTGAACGGAGGCTGCTATTAAACCATTACTTTAGGAACAGACTTGTAATCGAAAATTGTATAATTACTATTTTGGAAGGTTCACTATACGCGTGCGTTCCAAGTTCAACTTGGGCTACATTTGACACATTTAAGAGTTGTGAAATTTTAATAAAAGTAGTAGTTTTATTCTTTCAAAATTTTATTTTATATTTATAATCCTGAGATTCCACATTATGTAGTAGGTGTCCTTGGTTCTCATTAGAATGTTTGTCAGAAAAGTAAGACTTAAGACCTCTTCTTATACCATGACTAGACTGAGTAAATATAGGCCTACAAGCTATATGATATAGGCCTACCAATTAATTATAGTTTAAGTTATCGATTAAATTACGTAATGAAATATATTACCATGAGATCAACATAGGCCTAAGTACCTAGGTACTCATATTTGCAACCAGGTTAATATTTAACCATAGAAATAGTGAATAACTGAAACTAGAACTTGAATTGCACACATAGCTGTAATACGTGGCCTTTCTTTAAAATATATTATATCGCTCATAATAAAACAATAAAAATGTTTATTGTTGAAGAATATCTTGTTCTGAGATAAATCGGCTATAACTAAGGCCTCAGCTTTTCCGAAGAGTTTATAACAATAACTGAACTAGATCCAGCTCGGTAATCCAGGTAGGCTAAAGCTGGCCTAAACGTACGAAGTGTGTGTGCCTAGCCGCTAAATTTATAGTTATATTGAGCTTGTGACACGAAACCAGGCGAGAAGAATGATGGTTTATATCTCATCAGAAAGTCGGCATGCTTGAAATAAACACTCATTCAAACGGAAAGATGCCAGATTTGAAGCAAGCGTAACTTAAAAATATCACGTCAAGTAAAATAAGAATGTATTCTAGTGGCCAACAACAGCATCAAACACTTCGTTTCATTTCACGAAAGTGGTGTAGGTAAAACATGAGAAAACAACGCCGTAAAACTCAAGTTAGGAACTGACCTATGCCAAAGCACGTAGGTATACTAGTAGATAGGTATAGGTACACGCGCATATCACTTGACAAATGTAGCTCATAGGCCTACATACTTTGAAACACTTTTCAATTTGTAACTATAGAACTTATACCCTGCCAAACTTATTCGAGTAGGCCTACATAGGGCTACATATTATAGATACTTCTTATCTATAATAATGATTCTTATAAGATGATTCTTTTGATACATTTCGTAGACAACTCAGAACATTTCTACTTAATTAGATACTTTAAACTTTATATATTTCAAACTTTTGATACTTTAAACTTCATATATTTCAGATTAGGCAATATTTTAGGCATTTGTATTTCATATTTAGTTATTTTTGATCTCAATTCATTTTTTCTCAATTCATTATAATTTGTATAATTTATATAATTATGCAGGCAGTGAGGCACATGTTGTTACGGGGCTCCTGCTCTATTCTGACTACCTGTATACAGTGTAATATAATGTATTACACTGTATAGAAACAATAATAAATAAATAAAATAAATACGTTTACATATTCAGCGTTAGTAACAATTGAAAACAAAATTAACAAAATCAACAATTGAACAATTAACAGAATTAACAATTGTATAGTACTAGGCTTACATGCAAACATAAAATTATTATAGTTCCAATTGAACCTTTTCATAATTTATAACCACCTTTATATGACGATTATTGTTTATTTAACGAATTCCACCAGGTTATCTGGACGTAACAATGGGTAATGGTAGATAACCAAGGCTCATGCGGGACTCGACCCACGTCCGACCAGAATTCAATTGCCAAAGCAGATCCTTAGCTAACTGAGTCAATTTATTATTTCCAGTTCTGTAGTGTTAGTAAATCGATTTTGATAAGCCATGTAGGACAAATTTGCAATTATAACCCAACTTGGTATATATTTATGTTTTCACAAGCAGTTCAACTGATGATCTGATATAGACTGTTATATTCTCATCAAAACATAATTAATTGATCGTTGAACAGAAGTTTAGCAGATATGCTCTGGATTGACCGAAGGCATCTCCAGTTTCATTTCACCAAGTTCTTTCAGCAAATGTATTTGACATTTAAAAAAATTGTTTGTACAAATCCCATACAAGCCCATTCTGCTTGATTCATTCATGAATTCATTTCTATACATGATTTCCAATTTCCTAGTACGCTTCCAAACTATGCCATTCAAGACAATCTCAGATCGGCTATGAAGTGAACCACGATCGATAAATAGTCTAAACTCTCTATTCAGAGATAGTCGATTTAGTTCTATTCCGGATATTCTACAATCAACGTATTAAAAAAGGCATACATTTCAATGAACTATCTGATTAAATTCTTCGTTACTCTGCTACTGAGCGCGGACGGTAGTGCCATCTATTATCAATCTCAAACACTCTCTATACATACAACTGCCTGATCAACGACCCACCAACGACGTATTTCATGGTAGAAATGTAGACAGCCATAAACAACTACGTAAGGAGTAAACTCCCGATCACCTTTTTTTGCTGCAATCTCTTTATTAGTTAATTACATTAAGTATTCTTTATGTTATTGATCAGTCATATGAAACAATAGACAATCAAGCTACACATAACTAGGACACCAGGAAAAAGAGTGACTTGAGAAGTATTGCCAAATATTCTTCTGTTTTAAACAAATGATCAAAAGCTGCTGGCATAAAACTATATTATGCAATACCAGCACGCATAAAAATTGTTGAAAGATCACAAGTTATAAGAGGGTTTTAAGTAACTATCTATTGGAAAATTGCTTTTATTCAGTTTCTGAATTCTGTTCTTATATCGAATGATGGAGAGATATTTGCATTTATCTATATTTTAATAATTCTTGTTTTTCTTATTTTAATTTATTATTTGTAATAATTCTGAATTCTGAATCACATAGAAAATATGCATGTTCAGAGAGACAAATCTCTATATAATCTACCCTATATGTGTCTATCAATATAGGCCTACTTTTGACGGAAACAATGACCAATCAGTTGGAATTTAAAAAATCATTATTATTATTATTATCACATAACGTATACTGTGCAGTGTAAAATGATTCCACTATCATTGGTGATCTGATGAGCAACAATACGAATTGGACGTATGTAGTCTAACAATCGATAAAATGACTTCCAGAAATGCAGATATAGTTTGCTAGATTGTCCAGTCAACAATAGGCATACCCACCTATTGTTGGTCTTGTTTCAATTTACATTGAATTGTATACTATTTATAACATCTGTTTCGTTATTCTTAACATCGAGCACCTGACAGAAAGTCATTGTTGTGTCAGGTCATTTCACTCGTAATTAATTATCTCAATTTATTCCTGTATATTTGATGAGAGTTCATTCAGGGACAGTTTCAAACCCGAAATATTTATAAGACAAAAATTATTTGCTTGATAGCGGCGATGCGACAATAGACACGACAAATTACTGAAAATATTGTCAGGATTCTTCATTGACTGCAGCCATTCCTTCGATCAGATTGCGTTCTCACGTCCACTGGCAGAATAGAGCAAACGAAAAATTAACGTCAGAAATTATTGTCACTGTTTGATCTAACTCCTAATAGTTATCAAAAATATTTTGTTGAATCAAATAATAAAATTACCAGAAGTAATACTGAGTGCTTAATGATTGATTGATTATTGTTTGCTTAACGACCCAACCTACAAGTAGGTTATACGGGGGTACGAATGAACAGTTGATTACGAAAGTATGAACCGATGATGAGTGAAAGGACGGTTACAAAATCCATGTCTTTTGCGGGACTCTAACCCACGCCCAACGATGACTTCATTTGTTCAATTAATTAATTTTAATTAGTAAATTAATAATACAGTTTTCCAGGACCCGGTCCTTTTTCTGAGTCATCACTTAGACATTACTTGATCCTGCTCAAGTTCCTAGGCCTATAGAATCGAAAAAAAAGTCATGGTGTTTGGAGGGGAAAAAAATGATTATAATCTCTTAAATTGATATTATGATTTCTATTTTTCTCTAGAATTATGGAAATCAATATTATCATCAATCATTTAAAGAATCTATAGTTTCAGGGTTGTCATGTCATTTAGACAATTATTTTAAACTTTTGAAAATCTCTTCCCCCAACGTAGTTTCTAATCTATGTGCATCCTTTCCTTGCGATTTCTTGAATTTACATTCTTTGTTTCTGGTATGTCAACTTGTTGGATTAAGAGTGCACATTCGCATTCCATTCATAATTATAGATACCAGGATTTTTTATTCTGTCCACAAATTGACGTTTTCCGGAGAACAGTCTAATAATGAGAAATACTCGTTCCGACAGACAAACATTCGCTCGTTGAATTAATCCAGTGCGGCCACGATAGTGAATTGATACTATATTAAATTTACTTATGCACCTTGTATACTGAAATTAACTTATTTATATTTTCTACATGTCTTTAATTCAACTGATTATGCCACAGATAAGCCTCCTTGAGAGGCTTTGTGGAAGACTGTTTATTTTGTTTGTTATATGTGTTCTATATGAAATATAATAATAATAAAAAAAAATTCAAACTAAAGCATGAATATCAATCAAATAGTGCATATATGATGTCTAATCATCCTTATGGTGCTGCAGTAAGTTAATCAAAACATATTATTCACCAGAAACGGCATTTCTTATTCTTTAACAAATTCAAAATATTGGTAAGATCATCTTTGATCATCCTTGTGGTGCCCCGTCCGAACGATCCTACCCTTTCATCCTCACGTTGACTATCAATTTTTCGATTTTTCGAGAACAGCTGATGGAAATGATTATAATATCCCCTTTAAGAATTGTTGCACATATCAAGTTGATCCCTTATAAAAATAGGTCACTGATCAAGAAATCGTACGGCTACTGAACACTAACCTGTAATTTGCTGATGTGATCCTCTAAACTGACACATGTCAATAAATAGGCCACTAATTTCATAATAAGATGCAGCATTATTTTCTTATCATAATACTCAATAAATGCTAGTTTGACCTTAATTATGCATCAAGTTGCAGTGACCTTTCGATCGAATTGTTTTTGTGCTGACCAAGATTGCCCCTTACACTGTACGTGTCACCTTCTGTCGGAACATGTTCAGATCACAAATCAGCTCAATCCGGCTGAATTACCATGGCGCGAGGTGCGCTCTTTCTGGCGCTCATCTTAGGTAAGAATTCAGTCACCAGAAAGGGGAGACTTTTTGGGTAGACCCCATCAATTTGTGGGCGGAGGTGGGAGAGTGGCGAGGGTTATATAGAATGGGATTTAGGTGAGAAAATCGAATTGAGATCAAAGTTAAAGGATATTAAAAACTTCGTAATATTTGGGTTGTCTTAGTTATATATTGCTTATTTAATTAAACTCAATATTTCGATTCCAATTTCAGATTTTGTTCTGAAATCAGGAAAGATGTTTTTTTGAATAAAACTCCCATAGAATAGTAGACTCAGAGCAATCTTAAAGGTCTCCTAAAACATCAGTTTTATTAAAGGGCATCATAACCCTGGAACTAGACTTTAATGAATAATGACGATATTTATATATATATATATATATATATATATATATATATATATATATATATATATATATATATATATATATATATATATATATATATGTAGGCCTATATATTAGAGCTCCATGTAATTAATATTGTTTTATGTCATTTCAGTTGGAAGCGTCTTAGGCGAATATGGTAAGTTTAACATTTAGTTTTGTACTAGTTATGATAAGTTATTGAGAGAATCCACTACCATGCACTCTCAACGTCCCCACCAACATCTAGGTTATATGGTGCGACCAAACAAATAGTAATACACAGGGCCGCATTAGGGCACAGGTCCATGAGGCTCTGGCCTAGGGCGGAAAATATTCAAGAGGCGTCAAATTTTTACCGGCGCATTGAAATTTAAAAAATACATCATCATATAAAGTCGTATTTATTCGAAAAGGAATGTATGTATATATATATATATATATATATATATATATATATATATATATATATATATATATATATATATATATATATATATATATATATATATATATATGTGTGTGTTTATATATTCATGCATATTGTGAGATGTCAATTCGTGAAGAGAGTTTATTGAAAAACAATGCAAAAAATATTCGATAAAATCTCTGTATTTGATGGCAAATTGCTTATAAGTAAATGCGGGAGGGGAAGGGGGGGAATTCCAAAAATGTTCGGGCCTAGGGGCGCCTAATGTCTTGACACGGCCGTGGTGATAAGACGATAAGTGATGATAAGTGAAAGGACTTTTAGAAAAACCCATCCCTACAGCGGGACTCGAACCCGCAACCGTCTGGCTCAAGATTTCAATTTAATGTCGCCACAGTCGGGGTCAAACTGGCTACTTATCTCTTTATCTAATGTTATTATTGATTCTGGTATCAGAAAGAGAATGTATTCTGCTCAAATAATTTCAAAATTTATTGACAATTATAACTTGCACTATAAATAACACTATAAATCACACTCTTCAACTTATATCGTATAACTGTCAAAGTTGAACAGCTGATAATATATTTTTAGCTGTATATGCGTTTGACAATTGAGCGGGATGAGTTGAATATAGTTATAAACTTACCATCTTGAAATTATTGAAAACATCTGTGTTTCCGCCGCATTAGAATTTCGATATTTCAAACCAAACAAAAGTAATCACAAAAAAGGATGTTTCACTGAATCGCCTCCCATCCTCAATACTCAATATCGTATTATCATTGTGCGCTTGAATTAATTCATGAAATGGGTGGGTCCAAACTTCAACCGCTTGTACTTTTCACAGTCAAAGTAATTTTTTAATATTAAAAAGGTATTTTGAAATTTGCATGTTCATTCCCAACATCAAGTGTTGCATCTATACTTGAATATAATTATAAAGGTTTATGATAGCATATAGCCCCGAAAAGTATCAATATACACTCCGGTATTATAACCGTAGGGCACAACGTAAAAGCGCACACGAATGAATCTATTCTAAAGAAATCCCAGATCATAGTTTCTACCCGTTCTCAGAGAAGCAGGTATACAGAGTGATTTTTCATTGAGCATATTAGAGCGAAACGAGGACTACGAGTCCATTGCGTGATCTGGCATACACTTCGAGACATTAGCATTGGTATGCTGTGTAGAGAACAAATATATATATATATATATATATATATATATATATATATATATATATATATATATATATATATATATATATATATATATATACTGGCGTCGTACCCGGTGGGAGGGGGAGCGGTGCATTGCCCCCCCCCCAACTTTTGGCCAAGGGGGGCAAGGGGGGGCAAGAAAAAAGGTCTTGCAAGACACAATTTGAAAAGACGAGAAATGGAAAAGACGAAAGAAGAAGGAAGAGCTAAGGAAAGAAAGAAAAAAATAAAGAGAAGGAAGGGAAGATGTATATATAGATAAAATCGTACATAGATTCATATTTCACATTGAATAGAGGATTAGATGAGCACATCCAGTTCTAGAAGAAAATTGATTTTGGCATCTAAATCTCATCTGAAACACGTTGAACCCTATTAACAATTGTGTAATTTAGAGAAATTTGATTTACCGTTTCGAAATGACAGCTCTGGTAGGCTACGTAGTTTATGAGTTAGCAGAAATCAACAAGAAACACTATATTATGCTTCTTCCAGATGTAAATTATTTATTACAATTTTTCAAAATTTGTATTCACATACTGTGGAAATTTTGATTTTTAGCAAAATAATCTGAGTAGATTATTCCTTCAATTCCGCCCGACATACATTTGATTTTTTTTTTTCGAAAATTTGATATTTTGTTCCTCAGAAGTGGTACAACCGATTTTGCTTCAAAACTAGACGGATTAGGTTGGAAAAGTACGCGTGTACAGGAAATATTGTAAGCCCGGACCTTTTGCTTGATACGCAACTGCTCTTTCCATCTGAGCTAACGAGGAGGCTTTCTTTCAATGATGTTACTGTGTGTGTAATGGTACAGATGGAGATATGTTCCATGCAAGAACTCAGTCATCATGTGATGCTATGGGCATTCACTAAGCATTACGAGTAACCACATAGTGCATCACATAGCAACTGAGTTGTCAAATAGGTAGAACGTATCTCTCCCCTCAACCCCCATCTGTACCATTACATCAAATATGTATTCAATTGGATATAATCAAAATATCGAATTCAATGTTTTACCAAAGGAAAAGAGAAAATGGATTAAATACCGGTAATGGTTATTGTGTACCACGTACATGTATAGACAATTCATAAAAAAAGATGATGCTTTATTTGTTGATTAAAAGTAAAAGTTGACATTAAACACAATAAAACGAATATTAAAAGAACATTAAGAACATTAAAAATTGACAAGAGTATAAAAGTTATATCAAAAACATAAATGAACTGAAAATATAAAAATTACGAAAATAGCAAAAATTACCATACATATTCCTTAAAATCAGACGATACTTTTGATCTTTAATCGTTGGTTATGAAAAGAGATTCAAGTTGTATCAAATAAGTACGTGGTAGAGAACAAAGCAAAAATACTTGGAATAATAAACTTCACATAATGTAAAACAAGCATGTATAATAGCAATTATTGAATGAATTATATTTGTGCTAGCCTAAACTTGAAATTACCAGAATGGAGTTCACAGAATACAGCTCCTGATTGTATTTATTTGGTGCTAGCTGGTAACATACATAACGTCACTCGTAAAACTACCTGTTCTTTGTCGTCTAGAGTGACCACAGTGGTAGAGAATATCCTTATATCAGAGAGAGCGAATGTCAGAAACTAAATCGTGATGATTGCAGTATATGGCGGCGGCACCGTTGGTTCCCCAGGCACTGTCTTTTCCCAGCCAATTTGCATCTTTTCAAGCGCAGCAGTGAATACCATAGTCTTCATGACTGGCGAAACAGCGTACGAAACATCTGGGTTTATAATAGTGATCATCGGTGTTTCTGGTGGTGGAGGTCCACCGTCAGAAAAAAAATCATCTCCAGTTACAATTCCAATTCGGGCAATCAGTGGAACTAGATCCGAATCGCTGTTGTAGGCCGATGGATTTGGTTCTCCCAATGACATAGTATTAGGTGTGAACAAGCTGTCTGGCAATGGTTTGAATCGGAGTCGACGTCTCCTCGATCTCGATCTCGGCATGCCATTCTCTGTAGTTGCCCCCTTCTTTTTCTTTGCAAACGTTCGTTTTTCAGCCTCTTCTTCCTCCTGCCACTATAAAAATAAATACCGGGTTAAGGCTTGAGGAACTTTTAAATAATAATAAAAATGATTAGTATTATTATCATTATTATTATCATTACTAGGCATATTAATTTAATTTAATAAAATATGAAGAAGTATATAAATAATTGAAAATAATGATAATAATAATTTTCAATTTCTCTCAACATACCATTTACATGAATAAAATAAAGTGAAGGACCTAAGCTTGAACCCTGAGGTACACCAGATTAAACTAATTTGCTGAGCTTGTCACAAAATTGTATTGTAAGTTAATTGTTCAATTTGATGAAAAATCTCTGAACCAAGATGGCAGTATAATAATAGTTCTTAATACCAATTAATTAATTCCTAGTATTCTGATGATTATTCTAACCGATGCGTTTGATAATCGATCATGCACAAGCGTATCGAAGGTCTGGGAGAAAATCAGAGATAAGTCTACAACGCCAAGATTTTTATTTAAACGTAATAAATTGTGTCAGCAAAGTCGCTTCACTTTTGTTCCACTCACATCCACAGTGCGTTTTATCATTATTTGAGTAAATTCTTAATTGATCGGCAGTAACCCTCTGCATGATTTTATCAATTGAGAATAATCTATCAATTGGTCTGTAATCCTCAACGCGCGTGGTTACCTTTTCAATATGCTGCTAATTCATAATTGATTGCTCAATGATGAGAGGAATTTGTTGACAGGTGACAGTAGGATTTATAAATTGTGCTATATAATATTGGGCTTATTTTTTTAATCAATAAATGCAAATCTTTCAACACAATTCCATCAACTCCTGGACCTTTCATAGTACTTAAGTATATATATATATATATATATATATATATATATATATATATATATATATATATATATATATATAAATATATCAATATACGTTATATATGCAATATTCTACATATATATGTTATGTACTAATGAGAGTAATAATAATGATGATAAAAATAATAATATTAATTATAATAGGCATATTATTAAAAAATTACCGTGTTCATTCGAAGATTAGCTAAGCCCATCATATAATCAGGCATAGTCCTCTTCTCTATAGATTCCAACTAAAGAGCTATCAACACTCTAAAGACTTCACTTGAATGCTTTGACTTCACTTGCATCGGTTAACCAACCACGAAGCCTCAAGTTAAGTTGCTTTAATCATGTAATTAGCAGCATCAAATCTCACATGGATCGCGACGGTACCAAGATCGTAACAAAAACATGCAATTGATAACAAATATTGATACGCGTGTTCCATTTCATACGACGCCACAGTCAATTTGATTGAAAAACATCTATTCAAGCGACACTGTTTCTTATTTGTTATTTCAATTTCTCTTGTTTTTTTTTTGCTGAGAATGATTATATTTTATTATCAATATGTTTATTACCTATTCATTCGATAACTTCGATAAGCATACTTATATGAATCAATATGTGTTCCCGTTTGAAAAGAAAACTTATTTACCCATTTAAAATTACCCATTTAAATGTGCGTACGGTATTTTTTATTCAAATTTGTATTTTGATTTCGTGATGAAGCATTTTATGTGCCCGCAAGTGTGTAGTTACCATATGTAAGGTGCCTCCATTCTTCGAATGCAGTTTCTCGGCGAACAGTTTGATATGGTCTGCATCACGTTGTGGACTTGATTCTTGTACCGCGGGAAGGGGGGTGAGCGTCGGCGGGCGAAAGATGTGACGCAGGGGTGCGGTCAGTGGTCTCGGAGGGGGTGGGTACATCGCAATAGGCCGATATGGTAGTCGCTTAGTCTCAATGAAAGTGCTGGATGGCATCGGTAGGATCCTCCGTGTCTCTGCCCACTGTAAATTACAAGAAAATATTGAGCAAGAAAGAGTGATTGAATGAGGGTCCGGGGGGGGGGGGGGGGTGAGCGTCGGCGGGCGAAAGATGTGACGCAGGGGTGCGGTCAGTGGTCTCGGAGGGGGTGGGTACATCGCAATAGGCCGATATGGTACTCGTTTAGTCTCGATGAAAGTGCTGGATGGCATCGGTAGGATCCTCCGTGTCTCTGCCCACTGTAAATTACAAGAAAATATTGAGCAAGAAAGAGTGATTGAATTGTGGTCCGGGGGGGGGGGGGGGGGGAAAAGGGAAAAAAATTCCAACCCAACACCCCAAAGAAAGATTATCGCTCACACCTTTCTCTCGAAAAGAATATGTTGGTTCAGCATGAATAAGGTCATAAAGGTCATAAGGGCAAAAAGTTAAACAGACATGAGGTGATGAGGATAATAAATAAAATACGCGTTATCACAAAATAATAAATAGTCAATCCGGGATAGTTAGTTTGCAACGTAAAGAATTTCACATCGATTTTTATTCAAATTTTCAAGTTCATTTTTTCCAAGTTCCAATTTTTTCTGTTCAAGAAAGCCGTTCTCAAAATTTAATTAGCATTAATACCCAGCAATACAATTGAAAAAGCATGATTCCAAAGTTTCAAGACCCCCACCCTTATTGGTTGAATATAATTCTTCATGTGTCTGTATAGTTACCTACCTTTATTTCTTTCCCCCACCCTTATTGGTTGAATGTAATTCTTCATGTGACCAGAGTTACCTACCATTCGCCGAGACTATACCGGTAAGAAACTTGCCAATTCGACTACTTCCAACAAATACGTAGCCATTCGTTTTTTCGGTGAACTGTTTGATTAATACCGTGGCTCGGCAAACTGATTTGACAAAATTCTTGAAATTAGATTCAGTATTGTCGTTTCGTGTGTTGTTTAAAATATTATTAACCATAAACCATGAGGTATACGAACCATATCTATAGGCCTATTGTATTTAATTCATATGATGCTAAACGACCCCACCAACAGTTGGGTTATTAAGGGTACGAATGAGCAGATGATAATGCAACTATGAAGTAACGATAAGTGAAAGAAAATTTTACTAAACCCCATGCCTTATGTGGGAATCGAACTCACGAGCAACCCAACCTCAGTTTCAGAAGCGGCACCTCGGCTGAATGATCTAAAGAGGACGCTAAATCAAATAGAACGAGGTATATGCTGCATGGTAGGCCTATTATCTAACTATGTACTGCGATTGTTATTTAAGAAAATAATATTAATTCATTTAATTTATATAATTAATTTATATTTCATGTGTTTTCCGTCTGATAATGATAATCAGATCTCAACAAAAATTTCGAATATAATTCATTGAAACTCCTGCATATTGGGTGGGGGGGGGGAGGGGGGAGAAAATGTCGGGCTATCACAGGTCGTCTGCTAGTAACTGCGATCTTTGACAGTCGATCTTACATATCGAGTAATTGAAATATAGGGTGTAGGCCTACTGTAATACGAAAATTTGTTTGAAAATATATAAACATGGGCCTAGAGAAAATGTGCCTTCATTCCATATTTCAATTCAAAATCAAACAATTGCTACAACAATATCTTTTCAAGACAAAATCTTCACGGCCTTCTCAATATCATCACTGCAAATTGATACACACAGTCCCCGATGAGCCGTGATTAAATGTTCGATTATTTTTCACTCATTCCTGATTTGCTACCTATAATTCATATCGCGTGAAATTGGGGGAGCGTATACCGGAATAAAGTCGATTCGGTCACGTAGCATGGGCTAGGGGGTACTAATGAATAGATGGCTGTAAATGTGAAATAGATGTAGATAAGAGTGGCTACGGTAACGGCGACATTGTTGTACATACAAAATCTATCATTTCGTGCAAAACAATTGCTACTGCATTTTGCTAACATAATAATTCTACTGAGCCGTGTATAGCATTGTTCGTTTCATATAGTTCGATATAAAAGCGATAGTTGCGCTACAGGCAAATGGGGACCATGCATAGACTCAGATTCTGACCCCGGGAATACTTCACTTGGAAAACGCGAGTTGGTACACCTTCTTCTCCGTTGATTTCACTACATCGTGGTTATGCTTTGGCAATAGTCATTTGAGAACTCATTGGTTAGTGTCGTTCGCCAAAGTTACCCATGTACTCTTCAGCGAGCGTAGTTTGAAATAACAGTACATTTTAGGCCCACAAATGTCACATTATAGGCCTATATCATAGATATAGATCTATGACAGATGTAACATCGTTCAATGCCATGCTAGGCCTATACAAAATTTTAATATTTTAATTAAAAAAATGAACGAATTATACACTTTGAGCGTGTAGTCATTTACCATTGTATATGAACAGTATCAGTAGGATTATAGCACCAAGACTTGGGTACGTTGTTGACTTGTTGTTGTTGTTGTTGGTGGTGGTGCGCGAAACCTCGGTTAACCTCTTAAATAACCCCAGTCTAACCAACTTAACCTAACCCAATTTAGTGTAACCTAAATCCAATAGTCACCATATAATAATCCAGGCCTACATCAGTAGACACATGGGTTTAACTAGACACTTCATAATATGCGTACAAGAGAATCGCAGTGGGCCTGTGCCCACTTTTCAGTGAAATCATGTAGTCCATACATGTTCCATAAATTGGCGGTATTCAACCATTCAACCAAATATTCCTATATCAACTCCAGTAAATATTCTTTTTTAATGATCGTGAAAGAATGACTGATGGAAAACCATATAGGCCTACTGTTGCATTTGCCTTCTTAGCTATCAGAATTTGAGGTTATGATTGTATGTAAGAAAAGAAAAGGAAGCAGTCGTGGCCTATCACTTAGTAAAGAACCTCAACAGTTTACTTTTACTACTGAGTGAAACCATTATGCACCTCAAGTTAGACCCGTTGATCATGGCGGGAATCGAACCCCGGTTTCCTGACTGACAATGAATGCAGTCAACATGTGCTTTACTAGGCCTATATAGTATGGCCTTAGAATCACAAGTCTTAACATAAGTGATAACAGCTAATGTAAAACTCTGAAGTGGGCCGCTCGTATTATACTAAAATATTATCAACATGATTCGTTTATTTCAGCTGATGTATACAATGTATTTCAGAACAGCATTACATTGTAAGCAACCATAATAGGCCTATACTGCAGCCACAGATCTCTCTATCCAAGCAGTCGTTGGATTGGCGACGAATTAACTTGATCGGTAGACAATTAATAACGCCCGTGAACTGAAGTATACATAATGAAATGATACAAATCTTAACATCTTAACTAAAAGTAGAATAGTTGTGATTAACTTACCCCGGCAGGCCTCAAAGGTGTATGCTTGATCCTCGGCATCATGTCCCAAGCTACAGAGGTACAAGCTAACACAGTATCGCCTATAATGCTACTGATCTGAGGGTCCCTTAAATGAAGTCTTGTTGTGTGGCTTATGATCAAGTTCTTCACGATGATTGGTTTAATTATTTTGAGGTGGGGGTGTCAGTATTCTATCATTGGTCATTCAAAAATGTGTTTGTTTTTCGGAAATCTCTCCACTCGTTCTTATTCTAATATTGAGAAAAGTGTATGATCAATTAGAATCCAACAATATTATATTCATATTGACATTGTCGTCATGGTGCGACAAAGTTATTATATTGTTGTTTTTATTTTTGTTGATATTTGATATATTTCTTGGAATCCGTGGAATTGAACGGGCGGTCTGTCGTTCTAGTTGCTATGCAGAGGAAAGGTTGATTGTTGAACGTGATGGCTTTTGACGACCATTGTCGCAACCACTTTACTTGTAGAATGAATGATCATACAGAGATAAAGGCCTACTATAGACTAAGTACTCTAGACTTTTAATTCGAAGATTATACTTTAATTATCATGATGTGTTTGTCTATTAATTAAATCACTAAAACTAGAAAAGCTTCAATCCAATCTGAGAGTCCTTGTCAATGGCTACAGGCTGGGGCATAATCGGTTCAGATCGCAGATAAAATCTTTTCAGGGACGACAATCAATATTTTATTTAAACATACTAAAAATATATATAGAACATTCAATTTTAAATTCAGTCTGATCCATTTGGAATAATTGACATAATAACATAAAAGAAAGCTAGTCGTAACGATTCCATCGTAGTGCCAAGTGTTTTACTTTACTACACAGCTAAAATATAATCTAATAATAATAATAATAATATAGTAAATTCATTTTGAAATTCAATTGTTTTTGAGTTTGGAAAAAAAACAGATTAAATCAAGCACGGTAATGCCAATGTCTCTATTCGATTTTATTGATTATAATTAATAACTATTAAATATGGTGAAGCCCTAGACTGATGAAGCCCTACACATTGTAGGTCATTATATTAATTCTGGTTAAAATGAAATTACTTCAATTAAATTTGAAGCATCATTATACAATAGGTAGATTGTCTCTCATATCCAGTGGTCCAGTGGTTTCAAATGGAGCCCTACTGGTCGGTCACCCACGATGGAATTGCACCTTCCAATACTAGAGTTGACGATTAGAGAAAACACTTGTGGAAACCTGAATGTAATTTTTCCGGAAAAGTCTGAAAGCACGCATGTCTTTGAATTATTTCACTTGGAATATTCCCGCATGAAGTGAATTTGACTAGGCGATCTTTATATATTTTATTATCTACAAAAACTAAAGTAATTCATTTTGTTTTGTATACCTAAAATAAGTGACACGCACTTTGTACAATTGAATCATTTTCTTGCTCGACCAAATGGGTGTTTCTCCCTCCATCTCAGCCGGCGTCTTAGTTCGATCAATCAATAAATGAATAATA
Source organism: Brachyptera putata (assembly GCA_907164805.1). NCBI lineage: Eukaryota > Metazoa > Arthropoda > Insecta > Plecoptera > Taeniopterygidae > Brachyptera > Brachyptera putata. The sequence continues at coordinate 55,039,710 of OU015463.1, forward strand.
ATTTTTGGTTGGAGTGTTGAAAAGAGATGCAAAAGTTGTTGAAGTAAAATGTATATAGAACAGCTCTAAATGTTGTGACCAAGTATTGAATTTTAATTATAAAAGGTCTGAAAATATGATTTTTGAAATCATTTAAATAAACATAAAAGCAGAAAGTAAAAAATATGTCTTGTCCAAGCTATATGCAAATGTCTCTCAAGGTGTCGGTGTCAAAAGTATAATGATTACAACGGCAATTCGAAACCGTAGGACTGAGCTCGAATTCAAACGAATTAAAATGGTGGCCGTAACTCATATGTTCACGTGGCATAATATTATTATATAGATATTGGCTCACCTAATTCTACGTCAATAACTTGGATGAATGTTCAAATTCTTACTTATAAACTCCGAATTTCTTTATTTCTGAAGGTACTGATCTCTGACCTCTTACCTGTCACTACTCATGTGTAGGCCCTGTCTATAATTCATAATATACATGGAATTTTCTATTATTCTGGTCAACCCCAAAAATTAAAAAAATGTCGCTAAAATTACACGTGTAAATATTAACGAAGTTAGTCACTAATCCAGTATCAAATTATCGTTTTATCTCGAATAATTTGTCAAGATTTCTGAAACTTTCCAAAAATTATCTTCTGTGAAGATTGGGTGGATTTAAAGGAAGATTTTAGCTGTCTATAAATGTATGTTTAAGGAAATCAGGTACAGCAAATAGGAGTGAACTGCATACTTAGATTTCAAAGGTTTACTATATTACCTCTCTCTCCAAGAAGTGTACTTGGTTGTGCATGTGGTAGTACGTTGTAAGTAAGTGTACGTTGCAATTAAATGCCGACATTACATTCACATCTGCAGGTCCAGTTGCCCAGAACTCGATCTCTCTGACAGTATTCTGCTATCATTGTCAATAAGTGTTCACAACTTTAAGTTGGGATTATATTCATTTCAGGATAAGTCGGGAATTATAAATGAACATCGAAAACAGTCGAGACGAAAATTGTTTTATTGTTGAATAAGTTTGACATCAAACATACATTTGATATAAAGCTACAGAAAACACAAGCGATTGCAAAGTTAATTATCAAATTGGTAATTGATTTCTTAAAGAATAAGACTATCTCTATTTAAATATACAATGTATTCGATTGAATGACGAATCCTCCCCGAAACGGTAATCTGTTTCGCTTGCAGGGTGGAGACCTAAACAGGAGTACAAGTACAGCATCGAGGGGCGCAGCTTGACAGGAGTTCCAGGCGTGAAGACGCAATATGTTGGGTTCCACTACCGAGGACTTCTCCGAGTCCAGAGCCAAGCTACAAACGTCTTACTGATGAAGGTTTGTAGTCGGAGGCGACCCACTTTCACACGGGAAAAACAAGAATAGACAGAACTCCGGATGTCCGATTCAGATTGCAGTTATACTTTTACGTGGGTGTATTTTGCGACTTACTATTTTTTAATTAATCAACGTCCGAGGATTATATATATATATATATTGCCGTCCCCGTGTCTCAGTCAACTATCGCTAGCGGTGGAAACTGAAATCAATCGGGCGTGGGTTCGAGTCCCGCATAAGGCATGAGTCTTTGTAAATGTCCTTTCACCAATATCACATCATCGTACCAGCTCGTTCGTACCTCCATATAACCTAGCTGTTCGTGGGATCGTTAAGAAGCATTGAAAATATATGTATTTAATTTATATAGGGGCCTACATAAAATAGTCATATGTGTCACTGACATGTATGACTTCATTCCTTTTCGTAACACAAATCTTGAATTACTAATGATCCCTATGGTTATCAGTTTGATACTTACAGTTTGTTCTATGAGGTAATGAATTATTCCCCCCCCCCCCCCCCCCCCCCGAACGTTCCGAAACAACGTGTACGAAAATGTGTACGCAAATCAACCTTAAATAGATTTTGAATTAATTAACATCCATCGAGATGTAGTTTCTCAGCCTTATTTACAAACATATTTACACTTCAATTTGTCTGTGAACAAACAAATCTAATCTAGCACCATTCATTGGTGGGTGCCATTACTTGACTGGGTTTACTGGGACAAATAGTTCCAGTGTTTCCAGTACGCAGCTTTTACTGGCACTGAGGGTTTCGGAACGCTCAGTAAATGACTCGGAGTAGGTTTCGGAATGCATCCAGTACACTTGCAGTAGATTCTGGAGGTTTCGGAACGCAGCTCAATCAACTACGAACACAAATAATTTCAACTGTTTAATACATAAAAAGCTATTGAAGCCATACAGGAGTGATACAAATATTGGTTAAATAATAAGTATTACTGGGAATTATTTGAATATTTGTATAATAGCATCATGGATGTACAGTTCAACTAGGTATAGGCTATATGTACCCTGGAAATACTTCAGTTGAAAGACGCGAGTGGGTACACCTTCTTGAAATGATAAGGTCTTTTGGTATCACTATACATCGTGGACAAACCGATCGAGTGGCCACATTAAAAGCAATGCTTCTCAAAATAAATCACAAGGCTCTCTCAATTTAAGGTTGCTTTTGTTTCATCAAATGTATATTATCGTCATGATAAAACTGGCAAGTTTACAACCAAAGATGCATGAATCATGCATGAAATACAACCATGAATTAATTGAATTCATTTTCTAGACATTTTTCCATACTTAAATATATAAATATATAAATACAAGTACATTCTAGATTTGATAAAATATATAGGCCCCTACATACCGATAAAATACTAGTTATATGACTTGGTATAATTTACTTCATCACGGTAATGAGAGATGTGTTTATAGTTCGCCGACATCTCTCACAAGTTTTAACCAGCATTGCCAGAATTTGATGTAAAATCTCATATTCAGAGGATACTAAAAGTTTAAAATCACTATGATTATATAACATAATGTGTGTACTTCTGTTTAATAATACAATAAAACCTCAACAGCCCTCAATGCTACATTTCAGATTATTATGAATGATTGTTATTAGCACAACGACCCCACCAACAGCTAGATTATTTGGAGCTACGAACAAGTGAGTTATACATGAATGGTGATCATAACATACCATTTGTCACGTTAATGTTTTTTTGTCGGTTCTCCACAGGTCAAACGGCTACATCTATCAACCTCAAACTTTTTTTCAATATGGTTCCTCATCTAACTTGAATCTGTATAGTTTTTTGGCATTATCGAGCGGTAACCTTTTTTTTTATGAATTTAAGAAATTTCAAAAATTCCCATTAGAATAACATGGCGAAAAAACAAAAAAAAATTATTTTCCAAAAAAAAAAAATATCGCGTGAAGTTGAATTACATTTTGGTACACATTTCAAAAAATTTTCAGCTTGTTCGGGTCAGCCATTTTGAAAAAAAACATAAAATGTACTGAAATGGTACCACTCGAAGCAGTTTTTACCCATTTTTACCAATACTATTAGTATCCGCTCGTCTTCCAACGCATATATGGCGTTTTCCTAGTGGTGAAGAATTGTGACTGTTGAATTGTTTGCTCTAGGTCCAGAGCATGAAGTACACGCGGGTGCATGATGCAATGCCCGGAGGATGGTGGGATGACGTTCCATCTTCAGCAAATGATTTCAAACCATTGCCCATCACAGGCAGTACATTCACAGTCAAACTGGACAAAGGAGTGGTAAGCTGAACCAATAGGACGCAGAAGTATAGTAACCAAGTCCCAAATGTTTCTACATCTGATAAAATCACATAAGGACCCCTATTCCTAAGATAAATGAGATGTGAGACAAATAAAAATGAGTGAGAAAACGAGTATCTCACATAAAATATGAGATGAAATATGTCATTATTATATGAGATAGTTTTCTCACTGATTTTTCTCACATCTCATTTATCTCAGGAATAGGGGTCCAGCCATCTGGGTTTATCATAATATCCATTTTAAAAACTGGAAAAGGAATTTTAAAAATAATTAACTTTCTTCAGTGGATTATTCAACCAATTTAGTGGACTTTTCGTTTGTTCAAAACTGCATAGAACAGATTGAATACAATTTTATCTCTTTATACGCTGCTACTGCATAATGTCTCTAAAACGGATAATATACCGAAATAAAACGTTTTCAAAAGAATTACATCGAATGTTTGCTTGGTGGAAGTGCCGGGTATTTTTCGAGAACGTCATTTTTCTCGCAGCAGAGTTCCTTACTGTGAAAATAACATCACAACACATGAAAATACGATTGAGATTGGACATGGTCAATAATAAAACATTTTGTTCATGGGTTTCAACAAAAGTCTAAAATTGGTAGCTCTAGTTCTTTCTTTTCGTTTGCATTTATTTTCTTCCAAGCGATATTACAATAACATGGTGAAACCAGATTATTAGAAAGTAATATATGGGATATAATATAAGATATATGAATATATAAAATTAATATATAAAATTGGCATACACGTGAAAAACAAATTCACCAAAAAAGTATAGAAAATAATACAAGATAAAAAATTGACAAAAATATACTAAAGCAAGTCAGTATATGTATAAAACCACATGTGTACTAGCTGGCAATTAAATATTCGTCAACATTGTAGATATATTCTTGAAGACTGGAAAATATATAGGCCTATATATATCATGTCAATTACCATGAAATATCATTATTATATCTTTTCCCATCACCATCTTTCTCAGGTGGAAAGCTTGGATGTGAGCAAGGACCTGGAAGATTGGGAAGTCAACTTGATCCAAGGCTTAGTGAGCCAACTCCAGATGGACTTGTCCGGAAGTAATGGCATCCACAGGTCGGATACGAACATCATGCATGGTAAAGTGAAGGAAGAACCGACATTCCGTGTCATGGAAGACACTGTAGTTGGTAGGTGCGAGGTCATCTATGAAGTGGCTGACCTCCCGTCAGGAAGTGCTATGGCTTCGGCCAATCCGAGTGTCTACGCGCTGCCAAGAAAAGATGTGTGTGGCAGCCGAAACTACATTGAAGTGACGAAAACGATCAACTACAACAATTGTGAGACAAGAGCTGAATATCACTTCGGAATGCCAAGTTCTGTACAAGGCAAACCGGGAAGTGCAAAATATGGGGAATTCTGGAGTGTAAGTCAGTTTAAAATCTCTGAGTATTAATTCATTGAGAAAATTGGACAATTAATCTAAAATGTCTGAACCTATCTCCAATTGAAAAAACAATTATTTGAGTATACATATTCATATATAGACCCTATATATATATATATATATGTATATATATATATATAGAGGCCTAGGCCTATATAAGGAGAGAGAGAGTGACAGAGAGAACGTATATATATTATACAATTGAATCATTTTAATAAGTCAAAAACGAAACTCTCAATTGTCAAAATTGAACGAAATGCAGAACAGTAAAAGATAAAAGACCGTAGCTGGAAATCCTTTTTCCGCAATGTAGAACAATCATGATTTTCAATCTATTACATCCATGTGATAAGAAATATTCTGTTTGTGTCCACAGCGTTCCTCTGTTAGCCAAGTACTTGGTTGTGGTGATCGCAAAGACTTTCTGATGGTGAGTGCTGTGAGGAGTTCCCAGCTCTCTGCTAATCTGCACTTCCACAACGCCAGCCAAGCAGTGGTCAGCTCTTACCTCAACATGACACTGACGTCAGCCAAGCCCATAGCGCGTCGATTGGACGCGCCGCGCGAGTCGCACACGCTCAAAAAGCTCTTCTACCGATATAGTCCCAAGTCTTCTTCTGAGCAGGTGAGAACACTTACAATATTTGTGGAGTTATTAATTGCTGGGTATTAAAAGCGCATGGGAGTTGATTTAGATGAATGTCAATTTTTTTGAAAAAAATTAGGGCACAAAAATCAGGCAGAGGAGTAGTGGAATAAAGAGGACTTGGTCCTGGCAAACCCAAGTCGACACGTTTTTGCCTTAGTTGATACACACTCACCTAACTTTGTTAGTAAAAGTATTGGAAATGAAAAAAAAAAAAAATCTGGTGATAGCTTTTGAAAATTATGAGATATCAGAATTCTAATAGAATAAAAACACAGATCTCTTCAACATCTTGGAATGAAATAATCAACCTTGGAGTAGAACATTTCCGTGGGTATACAGCTGACAAATGTGTTTTTTCATCTGATGTGGTTTTTCATATCTGTATACATCTGTATACGTTTTTTCATCGGCATACAAAATATAAAGGCCTATTTATCTCCTGCTGTTCCAATTTTGACATCCCATAGCTTCGAATAAATGTGTGATTGAACAAATGCTTTTCACATCTTCGAATGTTATCACCAAGATACTGTTATATCTCTAAATCTACTCGCATGCGCTTTGAGGATCGTACTAATAATCACAGGAGTCTTCTGATTCTTGTCAGTTCCAGGACTCGAAAGAAACTTCGTCTCCAACTGGCAACAAAACAAACAAACATGAGGAACACGATGAATCACCATCATCAGCCGAAGAGAAAAACAAAAATAAACGCAATAAAAGATCTTCTGATAGAAAAAAGAAAAGTAGTAAGAATCAGAAATACCAAACTGAGGTACCTTCAAGTAAACTAGTCCGAACTCTTGTTGACAGTGAATCAAGTGAAGAAGGTTATAACGGGTGGCAATTATCCAAGGTAGATTCTCAACACGCTCCACATATGCCTCTCTCACCTTTCTCGTTAGCGTCCCGACAAGGTTCTGAACGGTCTTGCTTGGGGCCAAAGTTCAAGGAAATGATCACAGATATTGCGAATGATTTCGAAATGTCGACCATGACTCCTGAGAAGATGATCATGGAGAAAGTTTTTATAGCTGTGCAGATTTGCCGTACCTTGTCTTATGAAGACTTGCGACGATCAGTTGGAGGTATTATGGACGGCCCAGTCAAAGATGTCTCGACGGTTGTTACTGAAAGGTTGGTTTCGAATGTTTCTATCTTACCATTTTCATTTTATCATTTTGATTTCATGGGGCTGGTATATTTTGATTTTCTGAAAATGTACCTAGGGTTAAGTATAGTGAAGTCTCGAAAAACTACAGGTAACATGTCATGTATATAGACCTATGTTTGCTTTGGAAGAAAGTTGAATTTTTGTATGTATACATGAATTATTAGAGTTGAACGATTGTTGTCTCTATACTTTTAATAATAAGTTAATCAATTTCCATTTAGAGACTATTACACACAAACCGTACGTTCTTCACATTTTTTTTTTTTTTAATAACATCGAAACTTGATACAAAATCATTGTTCCCCTATTAAGGCTAAGGATGAAAGTAGGATCGTTTGGACGGGGCACCACAAGGGCGATCTTACCACCCCATTTAATTGTTATTTTAAATTAAAGCAATGAACTTTGACACCAGGTCTACGCTGTCTGTGACCACACATCTTCGCCGCAGATAAAAGTCTTCAGTTGTCGAAAGTCCGGAACACAATATAAACTGTTTTTGCGATATATCCGGACACTACCAACATTAGTATTAGGAATAATCCAACCACACGAATGTTGATATTTTTCACTTTGAACTAAGTCTCTTAGGCAATGTTCACTTCTTCCAATGACAGCAGGTGCACATTATCTGATCAACATTCAACTTGAGTACCCCAACTCTACAATAAAACAGTTTCGCAACAATATTCTTCTTCGCCAATCGTAATACAAATAGTATATTCTTGTTATCAGGAAAATATTCCGTGACGTAGTGGCAATGTGCGGCACAAATCCTGCTTTCCGGTTAATCAAATCTTGGATCGAGGAGAAGAAAGTGAGAGGTGAAGCTGCATCAGAGATCCTAGCAACTCTCCCTTCACATGTGATCACTCCGTCAATGGACCTCATTCAACAGTTTTACGTAAGTCGCTATCCAATGGCAATACATTTATTTCAATACAATTCAAAATCACCCTTTCCTTACTTTTGTACAGCATCATCCACATCGTAGATTATCATAGATCATAGATTTCAAAGATTGCATTCAATGATCATATAATCATATAATCATAGATCATAGATTTGATTCAATAAATTTCAAAAACACTTTTTCTTTCTTTTACACATAATCATCTACATCATAGATTATCAAACATCATAGATCATGGACCATAGCTTCAATTCGACAAATTTCAAATCTTTCTTTTATACATAATCATCCACAACTGATACAAAAACAAAATAAGACATATAATTCAAATAAACGTACAATGATGGTAATAATTACTTACGTAATTACATTTTTCTCAACAGTGAAATAATAATGATCATTTCTGTTGATGTCATTTAGAATTATTTTCAAAGCTCATGAAAGTTGATGCAAGAAACCCATGTAAGATAGGGCCTTGCATGCGGGCTATCTTAATAACACTATGAGGAACTTGTACTCTATGTCGACTAATATCAAGACTGCTTCAACTATAATGCTTAGAAAGAGTGCATATGTTCATCAAATTGTCTTAAGAAATTATAACACAGTTTCTTATGAACTTCAACCCACATTATGTTTTCAATTTTTTCTAAAAACAATTGAGTAATATTTTGGTGGAGGAGCCATTTTTTTCTTCAGGTACAAACAGAATGTACAAAATCAAAGATATTTATAATTTTGATCGTGATCCTGAATTTGTATTTGTTTGGTTCGGCATTGAAGGAAAATATACAAGCAAGATTTATGTTCTGAATTTTGTTGGCATAATAATTTGATTATGTCCAGTTGGACATAAATGCGTGAATGTTTCCGTTTATGAATAGCAATTATTAATTTCAGAACACTATTCATATAATTTTGAATTGTTCTACCTTTACACTATAAGAAGTTGAAAATAACATATTTCTTGTGATAGTCTTCAGTTTTCACACATAATTGAGTTCAGAATAGTTCGAATACAAATAAAGAGCACTGTTATCTATTATAACTGAAATATAACTCATGCGTCCAGCACTTGACTGCTCTAAATCTAAATAACGTATTAAACATAACGAATCTGTACACAGGATTTAGCACGTAGCTCAGTAGTACGTGAAGACCAACAAATGAAGATCACCGCCGTGCTCTCCTTCTCCCATTTGATCCGTGTTGCCTGCTTGAACGCAACCGCTCGCAACGCACGTTACTCTGTCAACTTCTTCGGCAGTCAATGCACAGCTCAAGATGGCGCCAAGTTCGTCCAATGGTTGGCCAGTCAGCTTCGCTCCGAGTCGGGTCTGCGTCAGGTATACGCCAGAGCTTTGGGAAACACTGGAGCTAGCGAAGCTATACCTTACCTCAAGAATTTAGCTGAGGACTCGAAAGAGACGCCTTTCCAACGGTCGTCTGCTATATATGCTATGAAGTACCGCGTTTTCCAAGATCCAGAATCTGTGTCTCCTATTCTGTTATCAATTTACCATAACGTTGGATACCCTACCGCTGTACGTATTGCAGCAGCTTCGATGTTGTTCTTTGCAAAGCCCTCGACAGCTGTTTGGCAGCGCATTGCAGTATCGACGTGGTACGAGCCAAGTCCGGCCGTGGCAGCATACGTGAGGAGCTCGCTGGCGTCGCTGGCTGCGTTAGAGGATCCTACTTACAAACAAATGTGAGTTGTATTATTAAGATCAATGAGCCAGCATATATATGAGTCTATAATGTAAACTGATGGGATTTTATTAGTATTAGGCCTAAATGCTCTAGTCGTCAGCTTGGGATATGCGAAAGTTATTTAAAAATATAAACCACGAATATATATATATATATATATATATTTATATATAAGTAGTACAGCAAAAATTGAAGAATTTACCATTTCGGATGTCAAATAAACTTGTTCGTTTTGTAATGAAAATAATTATCCCACATTGGAATTCAAAGTTATTGGTAATTTCTTGAATTAATAATTTTGTATATATAATTCCAGGTCGAGGAGAGCTGCCGCTGTTTTATTTCTCTCTAAGCCCATCAAAGAGAACGGCCACCTTCCATTCAACTACGTCAAAACGAGCGTTTCTGACCAGATCGAACAGATCATACATGAACAGCTGTCTTGGCTCCCTGGACCAGACATGACAAATCTCTACTACCGACACACGCAACGTCTGGGAGGATTCTCACGAGTCAACTTCAATGGAGAAATGTCGATAGCAAATACGGATGACTTTATTAATATGCTTCAAGAGTTGGTTTATCCCAGTGATGATATTACTATTGCCAGACCGATGGTTGAGAATTTACCACGTCCCACTAAATGGTTACGAGGGGCTTTAAATATCTCACCTCGTGTCATGCCTCATCTGGAAGGTGCGTTACATTTCAGCTGGAATCAGATGTCTGAACGTCTCTTTCCATTCGATAAGAAGATACCGATGGATCTTGCGAAAGGTGAGTGGATCAAATCTATTTATTGATTGCTGATTAATTAGGCCTAAACTACTAATTGACCACTGTGAGACCTAGATTAATAGAATTTCGATTAATAATTGTCAACAGATCTTGTTTAAAAAATTGATGGTGAAACCATTGATAACGCAACTATTGAAGTTTTGAGTAAATTCCAGAAGAATAATATTGTCAATCAAACTCACTCAGGTTAGCTGTTTTAAATGAATCTGTTTAACTGATCATTGTCGTTCCCTAACATCGCTCAGTGTATTTAGGTATTAATGATTATAGCCTCCATGTTTTGTTGTACACAGCTGGTCGCAAATTACTCGAACAAATGAGAGCTGGCAAAAAATTCCATTACCAGAAGATGAGTCAGTCGCAGATAGTGATGTCTACTACAACAGAAATGGGTTTACCAGTCTCCTATCAAGTCACAGTTCCTTGGGCAATCCGTGCTCTGGGCAATACCACCCTGGATAAGGATAAGAAACAGCTTAGTATGGACGCAAGCATCATGTAAGTATATTATGTTTTTTTCAGCACATATAAAATGCAGTCAATAACAGATTTTTTTTATATTTATTCATTTATTCATTTTTCCTTCACAAAATACATTGTTTGCAGATTAGTCTCAATTATAAACATAATTTAAACAACCAGTCCTAATTATATTTATATAATGTAATATCATTTTTCTTATAGGTAGTGTACATGAACAAGATTTGAAGGTATGATAGTTCACATTAGGCCATTGATTGAGTCAGAAGCTTTTTAACTCAACACTGGTTCAAATTGTCCAATTATAAATTCTAATACCCTTTGAACGATTGGGCAAACAAATCGCTTTTCAAATATTGGTGGAGGTGCCGGTTTACTGTAATTTCATGTTCATACATTGACCCATGTTGTGTGAGTACGGAAACAATAGAATCTCACTGTCACGGTTTCTAGAGTTCCTAGAGAATAATCCTAAATATTTTATTTTTATTTCACTTTTATTTTATTGCAATTTACTTGGCCTTATAGTCTGATGCGAACGGCCCACTATTATTTTTTGAGCGTTAATTTCTCAATTTGTATTTAAATGCTATACATTCTATTCACTTCAATTTATATTCAGCCTCCCGGCAGTTATGTTTTCCTTTTCTACTTCTTAATCAATATTTAATTAGTCAATTAGTTTATACGGGTTATATGGTAGAACAGCAACAGCCAAACTGAATATCACCCTTTTATAGTGTCTACTGTTATAATATATCACCACTTCATTTGTTTCCACTTAAAAATAATGAATATTTTATTATTTATTATTATTATCATAGATTTTGTAGATTCCCCAGATATGGGTGTTCTAAGATTTGGCCAGACGAGTAAACGAAGTGTCGGACTAATGAGTTTCCGGAGATATGGGTTTCTAAAATTTGGGCACGGACTGTCGGACAAATGGTTTTTCGGATATATAGGTTTTCTGAGAATAGGTTTTTCCAGGATATGGGTTTTCTAGAACTTGATTTTTTCGAGAATTTGATGTGCTGCTATATTTTTGGGTGTATATGGACTTGTTATTTTCATTGGTATTTTTGGTATAGGCCAAATATTGGTTTATATGGTATTGGTATTTTTACCAGTAGCTAACCGAGGCCAAATTATATATAATAATTACTAAACTGATGAAATATCATTATGTCTATAATTGCACAGGTACACGACTCAGCTCATATCGGACTTGAGCGTATACACTGACTGGGACCACACTGTCCACGTCGCAGCTGCATACGCCAGCACCCTTCTGCAGCTACCTCCTATGAGAGTGATGGCGCAGCTAGACACACCAAACTCTCAAATGGAAATTGGCATCTCAACACTTGAACCCAATGAGAATACTAGACTTGTACATCATAGCAGTCATTCGTTTACCGCTCAAGACGATGCACTCTCACTTAAACCTATGAGTCAATCAAAAGCAGCTGTCAAATCTTTCCGCAAGAGGGCACCGATCCAGGTATGGATCATTCAGATCACAGTCCAGCTGCCTTTTGGAGGTTTTGTGGGAATTGCGAAAACATTATTTGTTGTGTGCCATCACTTATTCTTCATTTGCAAGTTTTTTTAAATATTTTTGTATTTTATATTAGTTTATATATTAAGTGTATGGGAGAATTATATCAATAAATAGTTATGGCACCAGCGGCGTTAAATGTACGTTAATGCTATGACTTATTTGGAAACTGAATACAACTTGGGTTTTGAATAAAATGTTCGAGACATCAAGGAGGAAAATCATTATTTTGTTGCAGAATATCCATTCATCTGTAAGTAGATTGCGATTACAAATTAGCTTTCTCAAGAGTACCAGAATAAATTGATTTCAATATCAATACTCGACTATTTGTAAGCTTCAAAATGTATGTACAATCGAGATGAAGATTTCTGGTTTTCTTTAAAATTAAGGAGATAAATATTGTCATAATTCATTAAAACCTAGTTTCAGGGTTTTGGTGTCCTTCAAACAATCACACGTGTTCACAATCTACTTTCCTTATTTTCCAGATGAACATGATGTTACTACCCAACCTCCGCATGGAGTATAGCTCTGAATCACCAGCTACCACTCTAAACGACCATATGCGCACCTCCATATCCGTGCTAGGATTCTCACTCATGTGGCCAACACTTGAGTACAATTCAGTGGACTTGCACCTCAAGGATCCTGCTCCAATCACTGTCAAAATCGGTCTAGGTAAAATATAAACATTGTTATTTAAATTATGATATACCGTGATTATAAAAGTGAAATAATTATGAATATTCCATAATAATCACTGAATGAATTGATGACTTGGGCTAAAATTCAATCCGGGGAAATTGTGAAAAAAAAACTCGAAAATTAGCTCAAAATAGCTACGGGTAGTGAAAATTGGTTAGTAAAATTCATAATCGAGTAAAATTGAGTATGTATTTATATATTCATAAGAATGACAGGAACGATTAATATGTATTGCAACCTTGCACGTTTTAATGATATTCAGTGATAACATTTGTTTAGCAGTGGGATTAACTAATCTGTACAAAATGTATTTAGGAGGAGCAACTGTCGATGATGGTCAAATACGCGTTTCAAATAGAACGAAACAATCAGAGGAGAATACATCAGAAGAGAACAAATCGAAGGAAAATAAATCCAGCCAGGAAACCGGAAACAAGGATGTAAACAGTGAAACAACCACCCAGCAAACAGATAGCACAACGGTGACCGGATCGTCAACAACTAGCACCACTGAGAAATCACCACAAGAAAAGAACACGGACAAAATTGACAGAAGCTTGGAAAAGGAAAATAGATCTGATAACCAAAACGAGTCTAGCTCTTCGAAAAAATATAATAATAACGAAAATCAGGTAGTTTTTATCCATTCAATCGAAGTTGAACACAATAGCGCAAACTTCAACGCTTCCAATATGGATCCATTTAGTGGTGAAGACAATGTGAATGGCAATCAATATGTACTTAACGAAGCACTGCGAGGAATTAGCAGTAAGTAGTAGAATTCATTATTAAAACTAATTAGTAAAACGCATGCCCATATGGATTATATGCCAGTCTAAAGTCGAATCACTCTCATTGATTCGACAGTTTTGAACACGTTTACACTTTTTTCATTAACATCGAAACTTGAAACAAAATCTTTGTTCGAAGGATGAGAGGTAGGATCGTTCAAACGGGACAGAACGAGAGAGATCTCACCCGTTCAAAACTCACCTGTGTAATATATTTAAATAGACATAGATTGATAATACTAGATACGGTATGGATAGACATATAAAATAGATAAAAGAGTTTTCATTTTCGATGATTTCCTAATATGGTTAAGATTGCTTATTTAGATGACCTAATAATGGATTAAAATGTAGATTATGTACACATCCTAACACGGTCCACTACTTTCAAAAATGATGGGCCTATTATCATTTTAATTACCAGAATTCTCATTTTATTTTCTGTATATATATATATAGGCCTATATATATATATACATCTTGTTGCTCTACATAACAATCGAATGTATCTGAACCATGTTTCGTTCGATTCAGGTGGAAAAGCTTACGTAGTTGCCGTCAATTTGACTGTTCACGCCGCCGAACCATTGCGCTATTTTGCATTTGGAGCGTACGCCGAAGCAGTTGGAAAAAAACACCATCGAACTGGTGTATTCTTGAAGAATGAAAAAGCCAACTCCAAGGTAAAATAGAAATACTAGTTTATATTTTATTCATACCTGTCACATAATAATTGATACGAATTCATTATTTAAGTATGTATAAAACTGTTTATTACAAATTGTCAACGTGTCCAAATATATAGCTGTTATACAATTAAAGTTAGTACTTGAATTTACTACCGAAATGTGATAAGTTTATTGAGCATTCATTACCTTTTTTCACAAAACACATAATATGTAATAATATAAAATAATTAAACTGCCTATTGACACACCTCAGTTACAGTCACACAATAAACTGGTAAACTAAATGACGTTAGAATATTATATAATTGAGAAGAAAATCTATGGTCATAATGGAATTGAAATGACATTTACTATAACAATTACTCGCATGTATACAATTTCAGAAATATTATAGGCCTAGTGCTGATGGAAAGTACACACACACATATTTATAGGCCTATATATAATATACATATCTTTAGATATAGTGGATAATTTTCAAAAATATTTGTCTTGGAAATACATTTTATCAAGAATAAATAGTGTACACATTCCACTGTTGAATGTTGCTAGATGGCATTGACGTCGATTACGAACGAACCGTTGACACCACTACTCGATTTCGAACACATCCTGAACACGCCACTGGTCGCTCGTTTCCATTCGGACTACATGTACAAGTTGAACCAGACGCAATGGCAATTAGCACTCCAGGTAGGCCTATTCTATTCTGTTGAAGCATTTCATGAGCGTGGCTTATTGGCAAAGCGGCGGACTGACCCGGCTGCGACCATTCGGACCAAGTCGGTTTTTGAAGGGGACTATAAGTGACCAATGGGATCGCTACGATTTGTGACGTCATCACTCAGTTGCTATGATATGATAAAGTAGCGTTGTGCAAGCATATGTCGCTGTGGTTCCTTCATGTTTTGAGGGTCAAGGGTTCGACTTATACTTTTTTCTAATAACTATTAAATGTTGACTCCAGCGCAAGGTTATTGTTTAGGTAATTTTTTTCCCAGTTCCACCACAGAAACAAAAATATCCACACAAATGATGTGATTTCTCACTAATGTTTTCAGTCCCCTTTAAAAACCGAGTCGCAGAAAAATAGAATGGCATAATTACCATAGAGGACAAACTTAATACATTTCATTCAATTTCACTGATTCGTGAAGATCGAAAAAAATAGTAACGATGAATTTCTCTATTTTTTTATCAGCACCGTGCATAAGCCCCCTTAACTTTGTTTAGAGCCGGTTGTACCAAGTCATGATCAGTGAATTAAGCAAAAATGAGCAAATTAACTTGTTATTACCCTTGGATACATATGCTATTTTTGTACCTTATGGCCCCTTTAGACGATCAAGATTTATTGGCAAGATCTTGCCGAAAAAAGTAGAATACACAGATTTCCTATTACGCCTTTACACGACGTCAAGATTCTTGCCTCGATCTTGCTACCAGCGGCAAGATCTTTTCTGGAGTTGGACAAGGCTCTACTTTTCGGCAAGCTTGCCCGAAATCAAGCCAATGGCTGACGCTTGACATGACACATGATGATGACGGCATGATGATCGGAAAGAATCTTGCCGGAGCGTTTAGACGATCAAGAAAATATGGGCAAGCTATCTTACCAATACCAGAAAGATTATCTTGATCGTCTAAAGGGGCCATTAAGTAATGATTAACTAATAAATATTCAATCATCTGTTGGTACAATCGGCTGTTAGTGGTGTCAGCTGATCCTAATGACTAATATTGGTCTCGTGTTCCCTCACGGCCTCTAGGGAACTGTCACCCGTGCAGAACAGAGGATGGCGTCACTGCGCACATCTGCCCTTTACAATCAGTGCGTGGCGACGAACCAGACGCTGAGCCGTTCATGTCGATCTATGGCCGAGAAAGCGATCTCACTCGATCACTACAATGTCACATTGTCGATCAACGAAGAGGTGAGGACAATTGAAATAATTAAAGGACATTTTAACAAACAATAACGCAAATAATAACGCGCTCGCTTCTTTTGATCCGGGAGGCGAGGGGAATATCAAACCAAGTTTGATTCCCGCCGCCGTCCATCTTTACATGGATTTACCATGGTTCCCCTCTGTAGTCTAAGGTAATGCCGGGATGGTTCCTACAATAAGTCGGCCATGACCGCTTCCTTCCCACTATCCTTCCTATTACCCAAGAACCTTCATCTCATCATCCCACCATCTCATTAATCATCCATCCGACGCCATTAGATCTTCGCTATCATTACAGTGCGTCGCTAAACCCAATATATATGAAAACTCTATACATGAAAAATCGACTCTCATATGCATTTAACAAATTTACTGAAATCTGAAGCCAGACGGGTGTGGGTTCGAGTACCGCTATAGGCATGAGTTTTGTAAACTTCTTTCCATCAATCATCACTTCATCGTTTCATTATCACCCGCTCATTCGTAAATCTACCACCATATAACCTGGCTTTTAACGGGGTCGTTAAACATCATTTATAAAAATCATTTCAACTGAAAGCTGTAGGATTTATAGGTATAATTACTGCCTTCATTAAATTAAATTCTAAATATAAAAACATATCATTGTTCATAAGTCTGCGAATATTTACAATAATAAATTGTAATGAAGAAACACTGTTATGTGTTTATAGTCCTTACATGTGTCCCTACATTAGATATAATAATCTTATTAGAGATCTACATTTCATTTCCCATAGAATTTTAAAATCTTCGATCGTATCTCATCTCGATCCTCGCACTAAAACGAGAATCCCTCCAGAATATAAAAGATTTCCGGTGGCTTTAAAAAAAACATAAGAAAAACGTTATTAAACTTAATCACACTATGAATCCGGACTTTTAAAAAGTTTAACGAAGTTATTGTGAGTTTACTTCGCCATGAAATGTACAAATAAGAATAGTTTTATCACGTATACGATATTGTAATACGAAGTTGAATCTCTCGATAAGTTTCATGGTATAGGTCATTGCCATTGTGTAGGAGACGTTACCTACAAGTGGAGGGAGATGTGTGTGTCTGCTAGTACTATAAAATACATAGCATCTAGTACATTTGAAACTTTTCAACAATTCCAATCATTGTACCAATATAAAAAAGTAAATATTTGTTTGACACATTGCCATTATGCTATTTTAGATCAATTGAAAGAGTAAGGTGTACACATATGAAATGTATATACTTCACACAACCAAAGATATATATGACAAAACCTGAGAATACTGTAAATCGCTTCATTTGAGAAAACAGTGATAAGATTTCTTTTTTGCATATTAGTTATTCTTAATTTATCAATATTAACTCACTACGACTAACTATCGTAGAGTTTGCTAGAAAATACATCGTATACTAGGTTTTACTTCATTTTCTAAATTATAGATAAATTTAGATAATCTCTATTTTGTTACTGACACATAAGCCTACATGAAAGACCATGAAAGTAATAAGTGAGCTCAAACCAAGGTTTATATATACCATAAACCTTGACTTTGAACTGTTCAAATTCCTTCCACATAAGCTCTGAACTAAAATTAATCACAAGAAAAAAGAAAGAAAACTAAACTTATCCCAAATATTGCCGACCAGTATTTTGCATCGCTGTACAACTTTCTTTGAGTCGTCTTCCTTCTTACGAAGAACAAATGTGAAATTTTGCCGTTCATTTCTGTAAGGTTTGTAATACTGAGTTTCCAAATGTGACCACTCAATATTTCGAATCCTTTTAACGTCCCAAGGGTATCTTACAGATTTTCTTATTTTTCAGCTGAAGCAAGCGTACAGTGGTCCGGTATCTCAGGCCCTTGACATGGCCAAGAATATTCTGTACCCATACAAAGTCGAGTCCCGAGATCAACAGGACGACCAGTACTCTGGTAGCAATGTCCGTGTCACATTCGAGCTGTCGGAGGACAGTCAGACTGGTGATCTGTCAGTCCGAACACCGAGTGCAGACCTGCAGTTCATCGACGTCCCAGTTACCCCACTCTTGGCCGCTGCCATCAGCTACAACCCTGAGAAAACCGTGCTACAAAGTCTCTTGACGAGACCTCAAGGTAGAGTTGAACAAAATACGGGTTGAGAAATCAGGCTATCTATAGTATGTCTGTATTAAGTAATATGTCTATATTTTCACCCTCCCTTCCATTACATAACAATCTATAAACATTTGAATATTCACAAATGCCTTCCATCTTTCCAATTTGAGAGACCCAGTAAAATAACACATACATCCTTCCTACATGGCTACAAACCACGATGCATTGAGGATTGTGTTGGTTTGCCGTCTCGATATGGTGTCTTCACTCAACGCTAAATCTCGTTATGTTTCCTGATCTCTTTCCTTAGAACACCCGATCGCTCCTCTACATAGCGTTGTTGTGTAGAAACTTGATGTCATGCCTTCTATATACCTCAAATATTTGTATCTAAGATGCAGCGCATATTGCTATCCAAGATGCGGTGGAAGTAAACAACTGCGCTAGGCTTATGAGAAAGGATATTTTCTGATAATGCAATTATAAACGTAACGTGGTCGGCGGGTGTGAGGGAATGGAACCAGCTACAGGCAGCGGAGATGAACTTCTTGAGGAGTGTGAAGGGAATTACAATCATGGATAAAGTTCGAAGTAGTCAGATAAGAAGTGAACTAGGGATAGCGAGATTAGGGTTCAAACTGGGAAGAGAGAGGCCTAGGTGGTTCGGTCACATGAAGAGGATGGGAACCGAGAGAATACCAAGGCGGGTATTCGAGGCGGCTGCAGTGGGAACACGGAGAGTGGGGCGACCACGAGAGAGGTGGATTGGACTGATCAAGGAGGATGTGGTGAAGAGAGGAGAAAGGTGGAGTGAGTTAGAGACAGAAAGACTGTGGGAGGACAGAACAAGTGGAAGGAATTGGTGGAACAACTAGAAGTAGAAGAAGAAGATGAGGAAGATGAGGAAGAAATGCCAGGCGTGGCCAGCCGGTTTCTAGCAATCCTGCGGCCCTAGTGCTGGTGGGAGCACCCACCCCCTGACCCTATGTTACAGTTGGAATCAGGGTCGGATCATTATTATTAATGCAATTTAATAAAATATAAATACTTATTTGTTTGGGGTATGCGGACTTCTCACACTCTTCTGAGCTTAAATCGTCTAGATGTAAGTTACTTGCAATTTAACTTGCGTTATTATGAACTACTTCACAGTTTAAATAATGCACAATTGGACCTCACTATCTCCGTTTTACTTCATAAGAGACTGTGTCAGAACACTAAGCAAACGTAGACGTCATTTTGCGTATATTTGTGACCATTTGTACACTACTAGATTACTCACGAATCACGATTGGTTGTTCTAACGATTTGTCTGGTGAATTGGTACATATTTTCAACATGGGAGGGATAGGGAGATGAGAGATCATCTCGAGACGACAAACCATCGCAACTCTCAATGCATCGTGCTATAAACCAATATCTATCATATAAATGTATTCATATTTCTGAACTGTTTGTTTAACCTTCGGTACCCTATGTGTACAGGTTACTGTGGTTTATCAAACAAGACAGTCATTACTTACGACGGAGCGACTTTCAACTACACCCTCGGAGACTGTTGGCATGTGATCAGTAAAGATTGTTCAGGAAAAAGTCGGATAGTGATCTTGGCTAAGAACAAAAATAATCAAACGGTAAGAAAAATTGAAACGTGTTTTACTATATTTTATTATTTTCCATTTGAATTATTATTTCAATATATTAAGATTTATTAACTATCTAATAAGATCAAAAAGTGAATCAATTTCTAATTTTCAGTACGGTTATATTGATTTTTATTCCTTTCGATATTTCGAACACATATATGAATGTTTTACGAGCTGGCAAAGGGTCAATTGAACTCAATATTTCACTCAGTCCATCTATTGGTGAATCGAGTCCATGTATTTTATAAATGTTCTTCATGTGCGTAATCCTAGCTTTGTTCTTTGATAACAACATGAAAAATTATTGATATTAATATTTAAAAAATACGGTCATGAGATCTCAAGAGACGAAAGCCTGCTTTCCTTTTGGCAGCTAGTAAATACTAGAACGAGCACGGACAAAATACGAACCCAACCGTTCGCATATGATGTATTGGACCAAAATTATGTATTGTCATAATCCTGGCCAATTTCTTTAGAAAAAAATTAAATAAATCGGTTTTCCAAAAACTACCATTTACTGTGAGAGTACACAGCATGAAAGCCTACACGCTTAGCAGACCCCTGCGGCATCTTCATGTATTTGATTGATTTACAAAAATGTTGGTGAGCGACATTAACAACGATCAAAAAACGAATCATACATGATTTTGATAATGCCGAGATAGAAAACATTTGATAGATTTTTTCTCTATTATTGAACAGAAAACAAATATTCCATATTGAATCTCTACTTTCAGGAACTGGAAATCAATCTGGATAATTTCAAAGTGATCTCTCTTCGCGCTGGACCCGAAGTCCATGTGAACCAAAAGAAGATGATGGTGTCCGACAACCAAGTGGCAGTGATCGAAGATGAAGCAGGCACTCAGCTGGCTCAAATGTCTTTGACGCCTGATAACGCCATCAAGACGCTGCTGCCCGCCTATGGCTTCACAATCATCTATACCAATACTACCGTACTGATCACGGTAAGATTATGCTCATCAAAAGAATCAAACCTATCCAAGTGGACGCTAACAAACAGCTCTGTTTATACACTATTATGTGTAAATGTTAGTTTCAGGCTAGATAGGTTAGTTTTAGGCCGTCCGCTTGGCTGAAACAGTTGGGGCACTGCTTTTAAATATGAAACCGGACGATTCAAGTCCTGCTCTAGATATGGGCCAACTCCCTGGTCCGTTCGCCTATCATTACTTCATCGTTTTACTATCAATTGCTCATTCGTACTCCCATATAACCTAGCTGTTGGAGGGGTTGTTTAACAACAGTGGTTAGTTTTAGGTTACATTGAACGAGTTTATTTGAGATATTTCAGGTAATATTATGTTGATGGCTCTATGAGTTTGACACAGACGTGGTTTGTCTCCTTTAGGCCGATGGTTATCAATTGCTCATTCGTACTCCCATATAACCTAGCTGTTGGAGGGGTTGTTTAACAACAGTGGTTAGTTTTAGGTTACATTGAACGAGTTTATTTGAGATATTTCAGGTAATATTATGTTGATGGCTCTATGAGTTTGACACAGACGTGGTTTGTCTGCTTTAGGCCGATGTGAGGACGCACGGGAGGCTGTGTGGACTCTGTGGGGACAATGACGGCAACGTGCTGGCCGAATACAAGAGTCCGTCGGGTCAGTTGGAGGCTGAGCCGTCTGTCTTCGCCGCTTCGTATGCAGTCAAAGACAAGGAGTGCGTCGAGTACCCGAGAAGTCATTAATTGCTCATTGCCTTGGGTACAAGAAATTAATTTATGCTGGTACTATTACTGAAATAAATAAAATATTTTGGGTCATTTATTGTGATTTATTTATTTATCTTGTATTGGATGTAGATGAATTTATAGCTGATTAATGCCACTCTTCGGAAAGTTGGTGCTGGTAAGAAATTAAAATACAACTTCTAGTTGCTGAGAATAGTTGTGAGTACGATTACCACTGAAATGTCCATTAGAAGACAAGACTTCGATTTCTACTTTGTACATGGTCTAAATTCCTGACCATGGTTTTTCTTAGTTTCACTCAGTGGGGCCTCGTGAGAGTGAGAGAAAGGATAGCTCTCGAATCACACAAATAATAGGGCGATACTGGACATTCACCTTTTATGTATGGATAACGTTTTATAGTTTTCATTTTCTCGAGTTGTCGAGTTTCAACTATCGGCAACTATGATAATTGCATATTATTGCAGGAAATATTATATACAAATATCTCCTACTTCAATTCAATAACAGATGGATTATGTTGAATCATATGATAAGATTTTGAAGAAAGTAAAAATTCAATGTTGACAAAATTAATTATAACCAATACAGATGATTCAATTGATAAATAAGTTGATCAGGATTGTTTTACTTGCTACACGCCGAAGTATTTTGAATCATTATTTGCAGAAATGTATCTTTATATTGTAACATATAAGATCATATCAATCGGTTATGCCAAAGAGAAAGAATAATTGTCATGGGCCCCTATACCTCTCTCTCTCTCGCTCTCTCAGCCAGTATACCCTTCGTCGTTTACCTCGTATTTCTTGATATGGTGCCATTGGTGCGTTAATTCACAGGTCACAATTACCCTATGGATATCGGTGAAGTTTCGAAGTCTGATGGATCACTCATGTGGTTTTGGTGTGATGTCGTATTACGAAAATGTGCGAATCATTTGTTTGCAAGGGCGTAAAACAGTTGATGAACTGCCCTAATTTTTGAAATTTAAAATAAGTAATTTATGTTGTTGGCGCTGAGTTTCCCTTCAGCATTGAAGCTTTTATCTCGTTGTCCCCTTTTTCTACCTTTAGTATTTCTTACTCGGTCGAAACTGCATTCTGTTGTTATTCCGTCATACTACTCTACATGTTAGTACTCGTCAGTACATTATTATTGTCTTTACCCTTGACCCTTCACATCATCCCTTCAGTTGCAATCTCGGTTTGGTCAGAACTAGACGTGTAGTTCTTGTTTTCGTCCCGGTTTCGGACACCCATTCGTCAGTGGCATTTTTCGTTTATGCAAGTCGCATTAGTTTTTCTACACGATATTCTGTGAAGAGTTATTTAGTTAAATCACGCAGTACTATTCCGTTTCGTATCGTTTTCGTTATTTACCGCAACCCAACCTAAACCTTACGTACGTATTTCTCCCTCCTACCCTCGTCTTCGCACTTAGTGCATTCCTTTCGAGTGCATCGTGGCTACGCTTCAAGACACGCCGCCAAGGAGAAACTCAGGTATCGTGCGTTATATTCTACCCTCATTTCAAACCCTATACAGTCCACTTATATCAACCCCAGTCGCCAATAGTCGTAGGATTATTACCATCCCGTGCCGCAAATAAATCCTGTTGCATTTGTCACGGCGCAAACATATGTATTGAGGTAAAGATCAATAAAATCAATCAAAAACTTGAAATTTATTATTTATAGTAGGCCTATATGGAAATTGCTTATTTATATTGTGTCAGTAAGTATAAGCCCAATATCAAAAATTGAAAATTGTGAGATTATATAGATCTTCGTATTGTCAATAGCCCAATTTCTTTTTTATAAATAATCCCATTTTTCAGTCAAATTAAATCTTGTTCGATTTGCCAATAACAACTAAACATGTTGCAAGCTGAAACCATTGACTGTGTTGAAACATACAAAAACAAACAGAAAATTAATTAATAACAACAAGAAACAGCGTATGTCACACCTCTCTGTTTCAAAGATTTGACATTTAACCTTTTCTTTGATGAGTCACCTTCCTCGTTCGGAGATCTGGTCACATGTTCGCTGACCCCCCCTCTCTCTCTCTCTCTCTCTCTCTCTCTCTCTCTCTCTCTCTCCCACCCCCTAGCAGTGTCGCAGGTGCGCGTCAGGGCACCTGCCCAACGGGCATGGATATAGGTACACGGGGAAACTGGAGGGGAACTTGAATAACCAGTCAAGTTATGGTTCATGGGCAATTAATTACTTATAAAAATAGAATGTTAGTGGTTATACGCTGGAGGCTGCTTCAAATGTAATTTGCGTAACCCGTGTTATCCATGTTTTACGGTAACGTATTCAACCTTTTTTCTACGACTACAGTACACTTCAAATTATAGACTTGTATTATTATGACAAATGCAAATTAGAAATCATGGGTAACGATGATTATTTACGGTTGTTTTTTATAAGCATTATAGCCTAAAATAACATTTGAAAAAATGGATGTTGAGTACGCTAAATAGACAGCTCAGTAGCCTCCGGTGAAATAATAACCCTGACTTCAACTCTTGCTACAGATAGATTACTCTGTGATGGGACGAAACTCACAAATAGTTGCTTCCTTAAATGAGCCACATACAAATTGGTGTTCACTTTAAATAGCACTTCAACAGCGACCAGCGTTAATAATAATTATTTGATTTACTTTTTGTCCTATTCTAATTGTCGTAGCTCCAGGTATCCTGAATAGCGAATGGGTTAAAATGATCTACCTATAAGCTCAGGGCAAATATCTTCGTGTTTTCCAACATCAGCCTATACGCACTCCCAAACTAAGTTGTCTTTTTGGGGTCGTTCACACTGAAATATCGCATTTTTTATTTATTTATAACACCTTAATTGTGCAGCTTCTCTCACACTTCCTTATCCTCCACTACGAAAACCTTCCAAGAAGAATAAGGATGAAGATATTGTTATTGTTAATAACGAAACATGTGTTAGCTACTTTATTTGCGTACATTTTTGTCAACAATATTGCAACCACTATCCAAATAACTTGATATTTTACAGTCTTTCGAATATGACAGCGTATGGGTACGTCATAACCTGCTTGATAAAAATGGCACTTGATAAACGGTACCATATGATTCTACTTTAAGATATCAGGAATAACATCCAGGTATACAAGTCATAAAACTCCTTTATAGGCCTATAGTGACGTCAGATGCTGCCTAGTGTCACCCTCTGGTGTGACATGGCACACAAGTGACGTCAAATACAGGAAACGTAATTCTTACAACGTTAATCACAATAAATAGAAATAAGAATTAGTTACAATATACGAGATATAGGTTATATTGGCATGTTGATTGAATTCGATGACACTAAGTCTTGTTCGTCGCGTAGT
Organism: Brachyptera putata; assembly: GCA_907164805.1. NCBI lineage: Eukaryota > Metazoa > Arthropoda > Insecta > Plecoptera > Taeniopterygidae > Brachyptera > Brachyptera putata. The sequence goes on from OU015463.1 coordinate 55,065,088, forward strand.
TCGCGGCTTGGATCCCCGAGCTGTGTTAGACGTTGCCTCACTCAGGCCACAATTCTCTACTTTATGTAAAACAACATCGAAGCACAGGTATTATTACCATCGTAGTACCACGCTAGTTCAGTATAGTAGTGTATCATTACCCAGTTTAATTGTGGGATAATTGATCCGCAGCCAACCGACAACACTTCCCAACAAGTGGATCATTTAGATGCAAAGTTGCTGGTTTAACATGTTTTATACTTGCTCACATGCTGCTGTGCGCTTGCTAGAGCGTAGACTAATAGTATTTTTATCGTAATAATCGCAATAGAAATGCTGCATACCTTTGGTGTAGGCCTAACAGTTCTAACATCAGCAAACAACAACAGCAACAACAACAACAAGAAGAACGATAGTAACAAAGTAGTCCTGGTTACATAATATTCCATATTGAATGTCTAAGACAATGTAGGTCTACAAAACAAATCGTTCGGCTCAAGTTGGCATTGTAAAACCATACTCCTCCTCTTGCTTTTGACCTTCCGACCTTCGGGCAGGTCCACCACGGTACTCTTGCTCCAGCGACTGCGATATGTCCCGACGTGCACTTGCCTCTTGGAACAGCGAGTACAAGTTGCTGCGCTGTTTGGGGCGATGAGACGACGGTGCGGTGCTTTTCGAGCCACGGAAGATGGTGTCAGGACGCGCTGGAAGAGGTGGAGGACCCGCTTCTGTGCCCGCACGAGGTCTTGCCGTCAGCTCGTACATGATCTCTTCGTAGACATGGTAGTCGGTTTGGGCGGGAGATGAGCTGGACCGCAGGGATGTGGTGTTGGGGCTCGGATTGGGGGCAGTAGCCGACGGGGATGGGGACGGGGACGCTCGAGGTACTTGGGTTTGATTCTGCAGGTCTTCGATGATCTCCAGCATGCACTTGGCCACCTCGGAGAAGCGACCCGACGGCGGTGATTGGGTTGGACTCGGGCAGCTGCTCTCACTACTCGAAGAACACTCGGCTGCTAACGCTCCTTCTCTGTTCTTCTCTATGGAGCAGAAACAATAGCATTACCATTATAGTAATCAACATCTTTTCACTCTTCACTTGATGCTCATGTACAATCTAGTCAGTAGCCAATAGAGCAGGCTGATCAACTGGAAAATAACATTTCAATCAAAATGATTATGTACCTTCTGATATGTTAGGTACACTGAATTGAATAGAAAATTGTGTGAGAAATTTCAGAAGAGGTACTATTTTCATTCAGGATTTTTACTTTGAAAATTTGGGATGCCGCCTTAAGTAGATCTGTAGTTGGTTCAAAATTGATATGGTCCATGTGAAATACGCTTTATTCATTTCAACATGAGATTATATTCTCTCTACAGATATGTCGAAATACTGTGATGCATACAATTAATTTGAACTGAAAAGTCGGATCGATGTCATCTATAAATGAAATCATTCAATAGCTTATGTGCACAAAGATAATCAAAAGTATCTGTGATCTATTTTATATTTGTGGTTAGTTGTAAGTGCACGTACCTCTCGACGTACCTCTTAGCTTCTTGACGCGTGCCACGCTGCTCCGCCGGTACTTGTCCTCAATCATGGTGACGTAGCTACACGGCAAATCCTCCACTCTCCCGTACAGCAAGCTGTCGATATCCTCCTCGGCTGTGGCCAGTCTGGAGCGGTGATAGCCCGGCGAACTCATCCCACTGCCATTACTAGCACTACTATAACAAGGGCTGTGGGTGCGTGAACTGGGATAACTAGACATGTGAGAACGACGTTGTGGCAACGGACTGGATCCTGGTCCTGAGCTAGGAGCAGGACTTCCTGCAGGACTACTTGCACTCGAGCTGCGAGGGCGGAATCCAGGACTGGGACAGGACACGACTGCCTGTTGCTCGTAGCGTTGCATCGCACTGAGGATTGACTGCCGCAGATACATGAGATGATCCAGATCGCGCCCGGCGTACCGAGGATGTGAATGCCTGTTCATTACTTTCGTTCCCATTGGAATACGCGGCCGTTGACCTTGTTGACTGCCTTGACTAGCAATGGAACCTCTTTTGCTGGACGCTTCATTGCCGTACAGTATGCCATCAAAAGGTTCAGGGGTAGGACACGAGCTCTTGTAGCCAGAGTCGATCGAATTCGAGCCTGCATAGCCAATCGAATCGCGATCAGCATCTGAGAAAAACAGTCTGGACCCCGAGAGACGATGATCGCGTCCGCTGCCGTAGCTCGGCGCCGCTGGCTCCCCGTACTCGTGATCGTCCGACTCGCATGCGTCTTGAATAGCACTGATGGTCTCGAGTAGTGGATTGCCAATGTCCATCCGTCGACGGCTCCGGCGATAACGACAACGATGCTGCGGCTTCCGATACCCTACGCATAGATCATCTTTGGAGTTGCCGTCAAGGTTCGAGGCTGTGTCGAAGTTGAATCTGCCCGCATCAGCAGCCGGCGCGGATGCGGAGATCGGTGTGCAGGATGCCATGTCCGTGGCTGGTACGGCGAGCTCGAGCGCGCTGCCCCCAATCACACGACGGTGTGCTGTGCGAGACCGGCGCCTGTGCGTGAAACGACGGCGACCACCACCTCCTGGTAGCTCGCCCAATGCATGTTTGCTCACAACTGGGCTTGCCCCGCGATGTGCCGGTACACACGGTTCGCTGCCCGGTTTGCCGAAGATAGTGTGCGTGTCGATGAATTCCTCAAATGTTGCATACATGTGCCATATTTGACGGGTGAAATCATCGCCTTGTACCGAAAGCTCCGCCTGCAACAACAAGCAAACCACCGCCTTGTGAGTGAGTGCATGAGAGGAATGAACGAGGACAATGGTCCCGTGGATATGGGTCACTTCGATCAGGAGAGACCTAGTTTTTTAGCGCTCATTGTAGAATACCTGTTCTAAATGTTATGTAATGCTGTCAGGCTGCTTGTACGTCTTGGAACGAAGATGTTTCAAGCGAATTACGATAACATTCGACGAGCCTTTCACTCACAATTTGTTTGTAAGTATGTTATTATTATAGGGAGAATTTCATTATCACTACGATTGTGTTGTTTTTACTTCTACCTCTATCACACTTGTGGGGGACAACGTATAGGAAATGTAATACACAAAAAACACTAACACATATATATATATATATATATATATATATATATATATATATATATATATATATTTAATTGACTTGACTTTGCCGTTCAAGTTAATAATACCCTCATGTCCCTGAGCCAGTCTGCCTTTCAGTTATCTTGTTGGTGTAACAAGCGCGCACCTGTGATGCTCGAGATATGACACCAATAGAACACATGCCATTCACCATCATTACACCCGGCCATAGAGTGAGTGGATTATTGTACTCACACAATAAAACTATTTTCTACAACCATATTATTGAGATAGAGATAATCATTCATGACGCATCATCGTACTTTTGATTATGTGATATTACTTTAATTACTTTTACTGTTGGATTATTTGCTTGACTTTAGACACAAAAAGCTACAATTGTCTCGACGATGAACCGTATTCAAGCTCAAGGCTCGATGCACTATAGAGTATAGACGATATGTAAACGATATGTTCCCTTCAGATACTCTGTTAATCCCAAGGAGGTTTCAAAATTATGTTAATTTATTAATCATTCGCAAAAATGGGTTTTATCGATTATTTTTAAATACAGTCAAACAATATAAGCTCGAAGGGGAAGCTAGAATGATCCGAAATGAAGACTAGATTTTGCCGAGGGGTTTCCAACTCGCAAATTTGATGTACACCTGATTTCAGGTGATTTCAGAGATTTCACGAGAGTTCAGGGGATTTCAAGAGATATTCATACGGATTTCAAGGGTATTTCAAGTGATAACAATGGGATTTCATGGCAAGTGTACACCGGATTTCAGGAGTTGTTAACCCAGCGGATTTTGCTATTGGCCGTAAGACTTCATCGAGCTCATCAGATTAAAGAGTACAGAAGTGGCGTCCGTGTCATACTAGACATGTCATATCATTCTTGTCAACTACAAAAATGCATTTGCTAACATATATATATTGTTCTCATTTCTTTTCTGACGTAGTCAAGAGAAAATGGTGGATTAAAGTACAAGTAATGGGTTGTCTCTAGATGAAACAGTGAATGCCATTACTCCAGATCATACAAGGGACAAGTTCTAGACGGACGTGGGTTCGAATCCCGTTTATGACTTGACTCAAACATAGATTGTTTCATTGTGATGGAGTCATATCCATAATTGTTCGTTACTATGCGTGTTTTGAATCCATAGTAAAATACAATTCATAAGATATTAAAAGTAAGAACTAATCGAACAATATATTCGAATGAAATAGCCACAGAGCGAACAGATATTGTGAATAACCTGAAAATAAATATCGTACGAAACGTGAGATTTATTTGTTGTATGTGTCCTATACAAGAATGCCACTAATGTATTTATTCAAGTCAGATGAATTATATCTTCATATAGGGCCTAGGCCTATATGTAACGATTGATAACCATGCAATAAATTACATTCTTATTTTCCCTCTCGTTTTCAAGGCCTATTCAGTTTGTGCATTTAGGACGCATGAGAGAAAGGCCCCAAAACAATCCAGCGCATTGTCATTCAATTAAATTATCTGAAATCTAACATTTTCGGATTTCAGTTACCATGTGCACATCATTATACCACCTCCACAAACATTTATCAAATTTGCATTGAGCTTCAATTAATACTAATACTTGACCGCATGTTTGGAATTCGGTCCAAAGTAGTTCGAAAAGTAGAACCCGACTGGTGTGGGTTTGAAATCCTGCATGTGCATGGATTTATCTCCTAGTCGTTCAACTAGATCATACTCTTGTCAAAATAAACTATAATATAATATACGTACTTGCATGCACACGAAAGAAAAAGATGGCGATCGACCGTTCCCCTATCCCACACTATATTAGCACACGGGTAGCTTGCATAGTCATTCTTGTTGGTAAACGTCCAGTAAGTAAAAATCAATTGATTAATTGAAACCTACTTCTGCCTAGTAGCCTGATATAACGTGGTATTGCAACAGGGTTTGAAGCTAGGGTTTTCAATAGCAAACAAAGAAGTATACAAATGCAATTGCATAGAAATAATTTCAGAGTCAAGAAGAGAGATTCCGTGCGAGAGATACGGTATAGGCCTACTATGTCATTTTAGCACGTCACCTCTAAAAGATTCAAAACGCATTCTAAGGAATCATCTCTATAATCAGAATAGCATTCATAGTCAAGAATTGTGTTAGATACGATATTATATGTATTTTTACTTGTTCAAAACCCTTTTGTTCGTTACCGCGATTATTGTATGTTTGTTCACTTTCACTCTTTTATGTGACTTATATTACTTTGATCCGTTGATGTTTCCATGTAGGCCCTATCTATTTATTGATCACTATCCTGTAACAATCTTGTCAGGGACCAGTAAAGGTTGTATATATATATATAAATATATGATATATATATCTATAATATGAAATATATATATATATATATATATATATATATATATATATATATATATAAATAAATATATCGATATGATAGCTTGTTCAACGTTCATCCGTCATAAAAGTCATGAAAAAGGATCAAAATTGACATCTGAATAATCTAATTGAAATACAAATATTCTATTGAAGCAAGATGCAGATATATATATACATATATAAAAAAAATTGGTGTAAAATATTCTGTTCAATTGACAATTTGTATCGTAATCATATGTTATATTTGCACTCGAGAAATGTTCGGAGTGAAGAGGACGAAATGCGTTACACTTCATACAGTTTTACATTTTACTCATGTCAGTCAGTATGTAAATGTGAAAATGAGGGTGAATAAGTGTATTAATTCAGGCTCCATCAAGATTGAGGTATATTTATGGAAATAAGATAATTGTAGGTCTATCCTGTGAACGAACAAACAACACATCCATCAACTTGATGAAAAACATTAAAAAAGCGATTAAATTGTAGAACGGTGGTAGGTAATCGAGTTTTTCAGATAAAATCCAATACCGTATTACAATTATTAATTTTAATAACTAGGAGGGCCTAGAGTGAAATATAATGATTTATTATTGGTAACGCTATTGCATACTCAGCTTAAAAATAAATCCATATTATATTCCGTCTGAGTCCATGGGAATCGATTTAGCGGGATGTCAGTTTTTTGGTGATAACTTTTGAATGGCATGAGATATCGAAATTCTAATCGACATAAAACACAGATATTTCCTATATCTTCAAGATGCTTCAAGCAATAACTATTCATCTCGCATCGCCTAATTTTCACGCGTATTGGTTGAAAAATGTTTCTTCAGTCGTATACGCATGACAATTATGGGACATGAAATACACTATTATTATACTTTCGCCATTTTGAAGGTATTGCAAATATCTGTGTTTTCTCTCAGTTAGAATTTCGATATTTCATACCGTTCAAAAGCAGTCATCAAAAAGCTAATCTTCCGCTCCGTCGACTCCCATGGACTCCTAATTGCACATGCATTGATCGGTGATGGTGGTGGTAATCTGAATACCCCAATTTTTCAACATTTCATCTGTAAACATACATATATGGTTATTTATTGAAAGAGAGAGTACGCAATCAAAACTTACTCGATAGCATCAATGTTCTTAGATATTCTATAAAATCGAGTTCTCCTAACCATCGCGGCCGAGGGGTTAACAACTCCTGAAATCCGGTGTACACTTGCCAAGAAATCCCATTGAAATCTCTTGAAATCCCGATCAAATACCATTGAAATCTCTATGAAATCTCTTGAAATCCCTGAAATCTTGAAATCAGGTGTACACCAAATTTGTGAGTCGTAAACCCCTCGATCGCGGCTGACCTATTGTATGCACTGAATTGCCCAACTGGTGTTGTACCTATAAGTTTCCGTACGGACGGATCTATTGTAGCCATTGCATGAGCGATAGTTCTCTATTGCTGTTGTGTCTATTCTACCTGCTTTATCTTCAGGACATTGCATGAGATTATTTCTCATAACCCATGTGGCCTATGAAAAACTTGGCACTTCCACCAATATATCTACAGTAATTGACTATTTCAAAAACCGAACGTTTCCTATTTCATAACAATATCTAGAAGATTAGAGGTTCTCACTGAAAATTGCTTCTGTTCTACTAAGAAAAGGAGGGAAAAGTTTGAAATCTCTGTTCAACTTTGTAAGGTATAAACTTACAATATAATTTAGGTTTATGATTTGTCTACATGACTAGGTTTTCAGTTAGCGTTTGAGCCTTCAATTCTGAAGATTTAAAATGTATTTCGTCATGCAATTGTAATCAAAGAGCACTGCAATGACGAAAATCGAATCAAAAGAAGTCGACTGAGATGATTAACTTCAAGAGTTCAGCGAGTATCAACTTATAAGTTACAAGACAAAACCTAAACATACAATATTATCTTATAATTCATATTCAAAATACTATATATATATATATATATATATATATATATATATATATATATATATATATATATAGGCCTATACATTGATAGATTTCCAAGACTAGAGTGTTTTGTGATACACGTGCCTCAGGGCTTTGAATCCTATCAATTATTCTCACGAAAACAACTAAAAAACATCGATGCTAATAAACAAAGTATTTCTGTGTGATAACTTTTGAAATGCTACTGATGTTAATGTATTTGATTAAATCGCGGTATTTGGAATAATAAAACGTGTACGATCACGCACATCGTAGACCTACATTATTAAATATGATAATATATTTATATTTGACTTTCTTCGAATCAATACCTAGTTTCAGGACAAATGAAACCTTTAAAATATTACCAGTAAGACAACTAAACCATTTGTTTGTTTCGCCGTATGCCACTCTTTATATGGGACAAAACCAACTCGCCGCCGGGCAATGCTTCTCTTACAGTCTTGATAAGTAGTTCGTTTTGATCGTGAGTGTACATATTTCTAACAAAACAGCTAAAGCAAGTCTTGGAGTAGGCAGGTAGGAATATGGGTCAATCTATCGAACCGTGTGTTTGGATCGAAACGACAATGACAAGAGACTTGTTGGAGACACTTTTTATGAAAATCGTACAATGTGAACCTAGATGCATTGGAGAATAGCTATGGCCACAATACATTGACAAAATCAAAACACAGAATTTTAAAGTGATTTTTTTTTTTGGTTATTCATGTTTGTTTTTTTATATAAAATGTTTTTCAATCTCTGAAGGTCTAGGAAATGATTTTGTATAGGCCTATAACCTCGTGAATGTAGTGCACTTTTCATAATAATATCTATTTTCTATAGACTGTTAATTTTTATGGAGATTTCATTACTGTTCCTCTCGAAGCGTGGATTATAATTCACCGTGACATTCATAACATTATTAAAACTTTATTTCAAAAGAATATGTATATATATATATATATATATATATATATATATATATATATATATATATATATATATATATATATATATATATATATATATATATATATATATAGGCCTATGTAATTATGTAGGTCTGCATAATTATTGGTAGACCCAAGTTGTTTTCAAAATATTCATATAGGTATATCATAAAAATAATATTAGGTCTAGATTGGGCTATCAATATCCCGAAAAAAAGATCGTATCCCAGTTATTATAAATTTTAATGAAATTCCTCGCAAATAATGTTCCTACTCCTCGAGTAGTTTCCCACATCCTTCGAAATGGACCCTTAAGCGTTTTCTTGGTATATTATATTGTCCCCCAATTATCATCACGAAACTGAAGTTTGTGGTTGAAGTATACAGGTTGGTAGGTAGATGGACATTTTTATACCATAATCGGAAAAGTAGTGGAAGATTTTCGGGGTCGGTGTTGAAAAAAAGTTAACATTCGTTGTTATGCTGTGAGAAAATATGCTATTGGTAATAAAATGCATGTCGCAGACTAAATGTTAGGGTCTAAGGAAGCGTGTATTCAAAGTGTTTGATTGAAAAACCTACCATGAATCAAATTCATCCGATTAAAGCAGATATGATCTCTATGTGAGAGGAGCCGTGAGCGTAAAATAAAACTCCACGCGAATCAATTGACTTTCCCCTCTCGTTTTTTAAGTGTGTATAAGGACGATCCTATATTCATATATGGGCTCAATCGATTACACGACCGAAAGAATATGTCTGGAGGATGGTCCATACACTCGTACCACCTAATAGAATTTATACACATTTTATTTAATATACTTATGGAGCAAACTGAATTGTATCCGCGTTCTAATCAACACTAAAATCAAGTTTGGCGGAGTTAGCTATGGTTTTAGATATTATTATTTCTGTTTTTTTTTTAAATATATTGTAACTGAAAAATCTGTGTTCGGTTAATTCGAGGGTAGAGAACAGACCGATATATTTTCAAAAGCTGAAGCGTTTGTATGCGTTTGTGTACGGGTCTAGGACTACCGGTACTCCAATGTTTTAAAACCGTGCAAACATTTTCACGAAATTTACCTATAAATCGTGTGTAACATTCTTGCGATTTATTATTATATTACAATTACAATATTATTAATTATTTTCCCATTTTCCTATTATGTTAATAAGTCAGTATTAATTAATATTTTATCGTGCACTCCAGAGTAGCGCTGCCAAATATGTTCATCTAGCGCTATATAGTCATGCAATCCTATCCAAACTTCAATTATGTTACCGGTAAAACGGAAGTCAACACTGAACCTTTGTGTCGTGTTCCCAACTAACGCCTACAGACAGACATACTGTTGTCAGTTTTGATCCAACAAACATAGGCCTATGGCTCAAACGAACCCTGTTACCAACTTGATACGATTTTCATTCAGATACAGAAGAATAATAAAAAACATATTACTTGGATTTAACATTTATTGGAAGTCTCAAGAAGAAAATTTAATATGAAATTCGGGTTTAAAAATTTTCCTGCATTGTCATTTTCGTTGCTTGATTGTTGAAATTCAAGTAGGGTAACGTATTATTTTATAATTTTTCTTGAATATAATGATCATTGAATGACTGTCATGTTTTCGATTGACTGCTTTTGACATCTGTAGCTACAATAGTATTATCACTTACAATGTTAGTGTGTGTGTGTTGGTACGTGTGTGTATGTCAGTAATAGAAAGTACATATAGAATATATACTTCCAGCACGGTATCGAGTTGTTTATAATTGATTATTTTATCATCTTCTCACATGTATTATTATTGTTATTGCGTAATTCACTCTGCGGTCTATTCGGTGGTGCTACTCATTATGTTTACCACCAGAAATGCTAGTCGGTGGTAATTTTTTTCTTGAAGTTGAAAAGATGATACAGTCAATGTAAAACACAGCTGTACGTTTTCGATCTTTACCTGCAGTAGAAGTTGATAATAAAACAGTCGGATGTATAAAATGAAGAGTCATTTGTTTGCTCGAAATACAGGTGTCTGCTCTATTTACACGAACTTGATGACAATGCCAGTACATGTTAGTGAAGAAGTGAAGTTAAAGTTCATTGAATTAAATAATAATTCTGTAACGGCATTAAGAAGAGAAGAAGAAAGGTTCCAGTGGGGAGAACTGTCACAGCAGATAACGTGCTTGTTGTTAAAGTCCAGGTCATAGACCACAATACCGCGGTGACGGTGGAGCGACCGTTGAGGAGGTTAAGATGAAAGATATAATCCAACTAACGTGTTCATTGTACGATAGACAATGTCAAAACTAATCAAATCACAATTATGAATACACTCACACGGAAACAAAATTAAAGTACACTTATTAATATTTTCACTTATTGTACCTCCAAAAGTTGTAAATAAGAATAAATTATTCCAGTTACCTATGGCATATTAGTCACTATGGTTTCCATTTGAAGTAATCTGACAGATTGTTTGGACCAAGCACATGGGTGGACTCCTTCCAGATTTGAAACACACCTGCCCTCTCTCAACTATTAATAGGCCCCTGCTGACCTGTGGTTACGTTCACTACAGTTAACTGTAGGCCTACACCTACCAACACTAACACGAGCACGATTCACTGCACAATTCACTCGAGAAGAAGTACAATCTGAATGACGTCACACGTAGCTACCGCTCTCCTTGACATTGAAGACTGGACTGTGGAATGACGAGTCAAGTGAGCTGTGAGCGATCCAAGGGGCAAGGACGCAAGCCTGCCTACCTGAAGTCTCGAACACCCCGCGACCTCTTCCTTCACCCCCGCGCACCAACAACTCTCTGACCATCTGCCCGCAAGCATATCCAAAGGCCCGACAACGTATCGTGTTGAGGTAAAACACAATTATGAAATAATGCACTTTCATTAATAATGGCACTACCATGGGTGATGCTGCAAACGGAGGTCAATTCACTCGACGGTTTCATCCGAGATAGTATCCACGACTGTCAATACTTCCGACTGGAAAAACGTCTACTATTACCCCCCTCTCTCAACCCATCACCTGATAATAACCACAATTACCGATAATTCTCACCTTCCAGCGTTCTAACGGATGATATGTCTATTCCTATAACATGTATCGGATTTTTAATTTTGAGATTCTTATAAATTGCATTGACATCTGAAAAGGTAATGTACGGATGTACTTAGGTTATCCATTCAACCATGATCTCTATGTGTGCAGTACGGTTATCACAATAGCGTAGCCATTAGTCATGATGCCAGTGTCTTAACTGAATGCCTTCAGGAAAATCAGTCAATAATAAAACAAATCGTTTTTTTTAATACAAGAAGACGATAACATCAAGATTCTCCGGCTTCACCAGATAGAAGTTAATTCAGTCCATTGTTGACTAGTCAGAATATAATTAGTACATTTTCACTTTTCACTTTGAAGTATTG